>VZRV01010555.1:959992-1371982 GCA_013398115.1 Falcunculus frontatus
CCCCCATGCTTCCAGCCTGAGCGAAGAACCGCAGTGATGTGCGGGGCTAGGCTGGGGGTCGCTTCCCTATGGTGGAAAATTAGGAAAAAAAAAAAAAAAGATAATTTGGTTGGAAAAATGTGATGTTTGGGTGGATTCCGGCTCGGGGCAGGGCTGGGCAGAGCGTGCCTCCCCTGGCTGGGGTGCAGCTGAGGTAGACCCCCCCGACCCCAGCAGAGGAATAAGGACAGTAGCCGAGGAGAGGGGAAATTCAAAAGAAAAAAAAAAGAGAAAAGGGAAAACAAGCAGAAATACTCCATGATTGGGAATGTATCCCTCACAGCGCGGAGCGCGGGGAGGTCTGGCCGCCGCCGCGGTGCCAGCCCGAGGGAGCGCGAAGGGGACGGCGCAGCCCCGGCAGCACCAAACCCGGTAACGCCGGGAGCCGCGGACAGCTTTCTGCTGAGCTTTCGTTCTGGTCATGCAATGCACACCTGGGATGGGAAGTGAGAGGGCTGTGGGAGGAGAGTGCGGGGCAGGCTTCTCCTCGGGTGCGCTAGATGGGAAAATACACTTTTTTTTTTCCTTTCCCCTCTGGTGGGAGAAAATACTACACCCGCCGGAGGCTGGTTGTTGATTATTATTTCTCGCGGCTCCGCTGCGGCGGCGTGTACGGGCTCTCTCACCCCAGGACTGCTGTTGTCTTCACAGAGAGAGGCTCCCGGGAAGTCACCCAGCGCCCTGGGAGGCAGCCCGCGGCAGTGCGGTTCGGCCCTCGGATTGCCAACGGATCACGGGAAAAAAACGGGATTACTATGACCCTCTTCCGAGGAGCTATGCTGCCCGCCATGAGTAGGAAAAAAGGCCAGAAATACATCGTTTGGTTGCTGTCTGGTGTTTCAATCTCCTAGCTTTTATTCTTTCTTTCTTTTTTTCTTTTTTTTTTTAAATACAGTTGTTTGGAGTGCTGAGCTGCATTGGATAAAAGCCTTTTCCCCCAACTGACTCTGCTTTTCAGAGTACATATACTTTTTTTTTTTTTTTTTAAAGAACACCTCTACTCTTCAATACTTGTTTGCATTTTACATAACAGAACGGTTTCTCTGAGTAATGGCCGCGCTCAGAATCACCGCCTGATGCTCCGGAGAGATGAATCGCAGATGAGTTTCCCTTTCACATTTGGATGAATCTCTGGAGTTTAAATTGTAGCAAGGAAGCGGGAAAAAAACACGATGAAAGAGAAGTCCAAAAATGCTGCCCGGACTAGACGGGAGAAAGAAAACAGTGAATTTTATGAACTGGCGAAATTACTACCCCTGCCCTCCGCTATCACCTCTCAGCTGGACAAAGCATCCATAATCAGACTCACCACCAGCTATTTAAAAATGAGAGTGGTTTTTCCAGAAGGTAGGTGAGAATGCCTATTCGCCTCTATTTTCATTCTGATCCAGGTGTCATTTATCAGTTTTACGTTTGAAAAAAAAAAAAAAAAAAAGGAGGTCAATCCCATGGGGTGGTGTGCTCTGAGACAGGGTGCCCTCCGCTGTCACTTTTCTCTGTTGTAAATACATTCCCTTTAGCTCCTATGACAGGTCTGGTGTGAGACTTACGGTACTTTTGTCAACACTTGAAGGCACTGAGCTCTGCTGTGTGTTCTGCTAAAGCAAACCCTGGCTTTCTTTTCCCCCAGTCTCCCAGTCAAATGTGCATACCCCACCAAGCACACGCGTGGCCTAAGAGGGCATGATTCAGCCCTATTTATAGTCATTCTGTGAGGGCGAGTTAGTATATGGGTAAATATTTACATAAGTCTATGCAAAGTCCTAAAGCCTTTGTTCAGCTCTCGAGGAAAGGTGCGGTGTACAGGTACAGGACACGCGTGCAGGCGTGCTCACACGCAGCCTAAATAAATAAGTCGAGCACAGTGACACATCAGCGGTGTGCTGTGTTTCGTTCTGAGGATCACTAGGGCAGTTTGAGGGCGTTAATCGACCTCGGAAAATTTTAGCAGGAGTTTTGCATCCAGACATATTCAATCCCCCTGCCCACCCAGTGCTGCAAAACCAGTGTCCCAGCCTAGACACGATTCTCCTCGACAGGCAACAGTAGGCTTCACGTCGACTTCCAAGGCAGCAACGACAGGCCTGTCTAGCAAAAGAAAACTCAAGCGTCTCTTGCTTTTAAGTAGAATTAGGATTTAAAGCGACTGTCTTTGGGCTTCTAGATCGGCTGCCAAGAGAAAACAAACAACACAAAGTTAAGAGAGTCAGAATAAAGTTCTTTTGTGTTCTCACTCTATTGACTTTGTAAGACGTACGGGGAAAAATTTTTGAAAAAATTCACGAACCCTTTATTTAGATCAATTTGATGGAGTTGCAGTCTGTACGAAAGAAAAAGTATCAAGAGCTTCCCCGCCCCCCCCCTCCCCCCGGACCTAATACGAAATTCCCTGCACCTTTTGTTGAAAAGTGAGTGTACATAAGAAACAACGTAATATAGCTATGCCCCATGTGCTTTCTGGAGCTGTGTCTCGACTCGGCTGGCCTGTATTTTTTACAAATCAAGAGTGTGTCTTTGGCCTGGTTTTGTTTTGCTTTAGTTTTGTCCGGTTTGGTGGTTTGAGGAGGTTTTAAATTTTTTGTTTTCCCGGTTAAATTTGTGGACTATTGGTACTATTTCTACTTTTTAAAATAAATATGCAATGTGGCAGTCATTTGGAGTGGGGGAGGTAATACGCCCCCGCCCTAGGTTACGGATGAACGTTTATACCTAAAGTCCAAGGCAGTAATTTCCAATCCAGTCAATTTTACAATAATTTCTTCAAGCAACTTTCCATATCATCGAGACGCTTGTAACCAAAGAAGGGGTTAAATGAAACCTTTAAAAATAATAATTAAAGTCTTCATCAAGCCACTTTCCTCTTCTATTTGCTCTGCCACCTTGAAGATCATTATGCGGGACAGTCGTCTGTTTCAAAGGAGACGGAGTTGTCCTTTATACTGTCAGCGCATACTTTATAAAAATAAAGCTATTGCAAACCCTTATGCCCATGATGTTCCTAAAAGGATTATTAGCAATGATTTGTCAACTCCTGCGGTCTCAGTAGGCTACCTTTCTGCGTGATTTCGGGCAGGTCTCGTCAATTACTGGTGCCTATGTAGCGGGTTGTTTGATCAGAAGAAGCATATGGTGTTGCTTGTAGGCTGTGAGTAATCATGGGAAGAGAAGAATAGCTGATCCCCGTCCCTCGGTGGCAGCGCAGGATGCCTGAATGCCCTGGGGAACCGTGTGGCGAAGCGCTGCCGGGGCCGGGGCCGCTGCTGGCCGCAGCAGATGCTAATTTGAGTGCGGAGGCAGAGGGGGCGGCTGAGCGGGGCTCGGGGGCAGCGGAGCCTTCGCAGCCTCATTAAAGGCAGACTGCGCATTAGAAAGAAAGGCGGGGAGCAGGCTCGGGAGGACTCGCCCCTCCGAGGTGCTGCCGCGGGAGGCCCGGCGCCGAGCGGGCTGCAGATCCACGCGGGACGGCTGCCCCCACATCCCCGGGGCCGCGCATCCCGGCGCAGGGCGGCGGCCGGGGGCGCGCTGCGAGCGGGGCACAAAGGCCCGAAAGCGGGGGTCGCAACCAACGTGGCGTGGGGCCGGCCGGCTTCCCCGCGGTCCCACGCAGGCTCCCTCTCTCTCCCACATACTTCGAGGAGGCGGGGAGGGGGAGCGGGGCCCGGCTCGGCCCCGGCCCCGCGTGCTTCCCTGAGCTCGCCCGTGCCGCGATTAACCACGAGCGAGGCGCCCACGAGCGGCCTCCCAGCGCTGAGCCTGTGCCTGGCCGTGCGGGAGCCGAGCCCGGGTGATTTTCCCGGGACCCCGGGGGACGGAGTGGGCTCCGGGAACGCGGCGGAGCAGCTTGGGCTCCTGTTGCGGGCATGCTGCTCCTTGTCCGGCTGAGGCGGAGAGGAGGGAGGCAAGGAAGAGGGGTGCTATTCTGGTTTTCCAGTGCCTCCACCCAGAAAAAAAAAAAAAGTCATCGCTTCTCTGGGAAGGAAGAACAGGTAGTGGCAGCCGGGGAAATGACGCACGGAAAGGACAAGTTTTTCTGAACGGAGGAGGCAGGGTAGGGATGTTGGATGGTTGTGATGGGGGTCAGTTTGCTTGTACTTCCCTGGGGAGGAAAGCGATACAAGCATCGGGACAGACCCGATGAGTTGGCCAAAACACTGGAGATGGGTAGCAAGAGGCGCCGGTGCACGGCTGAGCGTCATGTACATTTAAAGAGATCTTGGAGGAGTCAGGATAGAGAAACGTTGTCTCCGTAAGAGCGAGCTGCACCTCCAGAGTAATTCTCACCCCCTCTCCCCCGTACAAGAGCGAATTTCCGTCTGCTCAGAGAGTGCTTGCATAGAGTTGGTTGTAAATAATCACGTACAGAAAGATATACACTCCTCATCGCCGCGCACACGCAGGGCTGGGGACAGGGCGGACAGAATCGGTGTGCGCTTGTCTGCATGTTTTTCTGTCTGAAAGGTCCCTATAGAGAAAGAAGGTGGGTTCATTTTGGAAACAAGAGTTTTCTGGGAGTGAAATGCCAGGAGAAGCACACACAAAATAAACACGTGGTGTTTCCTTCTCACCCCCAGACATCTAAACACAAGGCAGTGGCCCTGGACAAACTTGACAAACTGGGCAGAGATTTTTCGACGAACTCTCTCTCGTAATGGTTGTGCAATTCTCACAAGTTATGGAAACGCCTGGGTTGTTCTTTCTACCCCTAATTTCACTTTATTAGGTCTTCAGCAGATTAAAACTGTCAAGGTCGAAAAGTGCGAGACGTAGGTTTCTTGCATCGTTTCAGTACAAAAACACTTCTCTCCAGGAGGAGAAAGCGTATAAGACCTATACTGCTTTTCGGTGATCAGATAGCTTTGGGAAGAGTGAATATCTGCTAAATTTCTGAGGACGTAAAGGAAGAGTTTTAAGGGTTGTTTGTTCGGTTTTTTTGTTTGTTTGTTTCGAGCAAGACTTCTTAATAAATCATTTAACGTTCATCATAAAGAAATCCTAGTATTTCAATTTAACATTAAATCATTAATGGCAAGTAACGTAGATGCAAAAAATAGGTAGAAAAATTTCCAGGGTGTCGAAGGACTAAAAGAATTTTTTGCCAAAAACGATGCAATCGCTATTGCTGTTGCAGGGTAATTCTTCACTAATCTTCGGCAGTATCGAAAAGGAAAGAGAGAAAAAAATTAATAAAACCCAAACAAAAAAAACCCCAGGTGACACAGTAAATAATTTTTGTTTGGATTTTGTTTTTCTTTTTTAGTTAGGAGTGTTTTAAAGGTCCTACTCTCCATACGCCACCAGAGAGGCAAAAGGGGAGTTTGGAGTCTATCCTAGTGGGGAGGGATCGTTTCGGCGCGGAGAGGCGTTTGCTTTTCGAGACAAAAGCAGACTCCGTTTACATAAACTTTCGCCGAATCAGGATGGTTAACATTTCAATATTGAAACCCTTAACCTTGTTTTATTTTAAAGGGGGAAGAGATCAACAGAAAAAAAAAAAAATCCGTTTCCCACGTGGATAGGTGATTTAATGCTGTTTTTCTTGCTGCAAAGGGAAATGATTGAGCATTAGGTTTCAATGTTTATTTTCTTACAGAAGTTTTTCTCATTTAAGCAGTAGTTTACTCTCCACGCTGCATCTCTGTTTAATTCCAGTTTTGATGTGAACTTAAAATGCGAAGAGCAGAACTAAACTACTAGCAGGATCGTTGAAAAAAAACCCACCCAGATTTATGTTTTAGAAAGACTACTTAATAAGAAGATCGGGAAAAATCATATTTCCTGTGGAAACATACGACAGTTTTCATGTTGGAGGATATTTTTCAACTTTCATATAAACAGCATATGCTTTGGTGCAAACCCTTCCTTTCTTCGAAATAAGGGTTATTTGAATTTGAGTCTTCCGGAGAAACGAATAAGTAGTTGGTGCTCGAAAATGTCCCTGATTTTTTTTCCCTCTCTCCAATCCGGACATGGTTCGGTTTGTTTGCATTTCAAAGCGCAATTCCGCTACCCTGTGTGTGCCAAAATCCTGGTATTTCTTTCTATAGTGAAACAGCCTCCGCATTATTTCCACTACCATTTTCTTAACAGGGATGTTTGTTTAGTCAACAGGGTTTTTCCTCCCTCTTATTATTATTTTTATAAAGAAAGAGGGATGCTAACTTATCTCTGCTTCAAATGAATAAGTGAGATTTACCGAGATAATAAATCTTTACAAAACCTTGCTAATGGCATCCGCAGGCAGTGAAAATGAGCAGGGTTTTTTTAGCATAGCTTATTCTATTCCGTCTGAGCCCTCCGACAGAGACCCAGTCCTTCACAGAAGCCTCATTTGCCCAGATTTTGAGTTATCATTAACCATCGCCTGTTAAATTAACTGAGAAATCAGTTCTGTCGGGCGTTAGGAGATGGCAGAACGGAGATCCGGCTGCAGACGATTTAATTAAATGGTTAATCGAATCAAGCTAATTCCTCGATACAACATCCAGTTGCCTTTTGGCTTGCCGGTGGCTGGGACGTATTTCTGCTCCCGCGACTCTCGGAGCTGTTATTTGTCATTTTCCCTGGACGGCGAGGGAGAAGGACCGCGTGGGAGACGGGGACAGAGCTGCCCTGCTTCCCTCTTCCCAGACATCTCCCGTGCCCCTCTTGTCCCTTGGTATTAAGGCGGCAGCAGTGCCGGCGAGCGGCAGTGGGAGGCAGGGAAGGTGCTGCTTTGAGGAGCCGCTCACGAAGACGACATTCTTGTCCTCCCTGTAGAGCAGCTTTGCTGGGCAGGTCGAACGAAGCCGGTGTCCGTGCCCGGGCCGCCCCGGCCCGGCCTGCCCAGCACGGCGAGGGCGCCTTGCGGGGCCCGGCCCTCCTCGGTGCTGCGGGCAAGGGGCGAGCCCGGGGCCGGAGGTGACAGGGGGTCTCGCATCCCGCGCCCTCCGTGGGGTCAGCATCCCCCTAGGCGCCAGCGGGCGAGGAGCGAGCTGCTGCTCCTCTTTCTTTAATAACCATAGAGCGGGTCTTAAAAGGGCTGGGAAAACGCAGGGAAACCAAAGCACACGGAGACGTCCCCGGGCCGCGGCCCCCGGGAGGCGGCGGGGAGATCTGGGAGAGCGGCCGCAGCCGCTGCCCGGAGAGGGAGTTCTGAAGAACTCGTGGAAGAGAAAAGTGCAGTGGACCTGCTGGGACCCGACTTAGGGAAGAGTCCCTGCGGTCGCCCCGTCGGGCAGGCTTCCCGCGTTGCCCCACAGCGGTGGGCTGCCTTCGGGAGAGCTCCCCCAGCCTCTCCCTCTGCCCATCCACAGCACCAGGAAAGAATTCCCTCCCTACAGGGCTTCGCCTCCAAGCCAGCTTCCCTGGGCCTCGCCGGGCCGTGCGGGGCGGTGGGGCCAGGTAGGGGCAAGCCCCCGGATGGGTGCCCAAGGGTTCCCCTGCCCCGGAGGGAGCTGCCCTCAAGGGTCTGGCCCCCAAAAAAGCGGGTCTGGAGTTCAGGATGGGCTCTCCACTAAGTGTTTTTAAACGGGGGCGTCAAGTCACCCGCTACCGTAAACCCGGATTGCGCTGAGGTTTCATGACGGAGAGTCCGCTGGGGAAATCGCCGTAACTGCTTTTAAAAGCCGGCAAATCAGCGCAAAGTAGATAAGGGCTTGCATCTTCTGGCCACCCCACCCCCACCAGCCACCCCTCGCCCCCCTTTGCTATTGCCAGACAAAGGACGGGGTCGAGATGGGCTCTGCTCTGCAGATGCTCACAGAGGGACAAGTAACCCGGAGATCAACCAGGGCCAAGGAGCTGCCCTGGCTTCTCGGGGTCTCATTTCTCTGCGCCTGCCTTCCTCCGTCTTTGACTAGATCAAATTAGAAACGATTGAGGAATCTCTTCTCCCTTCCGTGGGACAGAGAAGCTTCTTGAAACAGTATCTCCACTGGATAGGGACGGTGCCCACCCATCCCCTGGTTCCATTGGCTGTCGACATCAAGGCTTGCATCAATCAAAAGATGAGGAGAAGGAAGGACAGGGCCAAGGCAGAGGAGGGCGGCGGGTCTGGCCGTGCGCCCGGCCTGGGGGACAGGCTGGCGGTGCGGAACGGCTTTCTCAGTGCCTGGGTTGGGCACGGCTGGGTGGGAGAAGGCGTTTCACAGGGACCCGCCGGTGTAGAGAGCCCATGAAACTGATGCACACGCTTTTTGATGTGGAAAGCACAGCGGCTTTCTACTGGAAAATGCTGAGAGAAACGATGAGTCAGCACGCTCGCTCCGCGCAGGTTCCGCGCAATATAGGTGCAGACTGCTGGGTAATGTTGAGAGATAGGCTGAATTAAATGCTTTTCTTCCTTTTAAATATTTTTTAATTTCCTTTTTTACTTATTTCCGTTTCTTTTTTTTTCTTCCCCCCTCACGACGGTAGACAGTTTCTCGTGGCACAAATAGTTTGTCTTCTTAGGAAAAAATGTTCCTCGAGTGAAAGAGATTGTTAGACAGAAGGAAGTTTGTTTGGCAGGAGCATATAATCTATATTTTGGCAAGAGTATCAAATTCATTCTGAAATAAAAGCTCGATCCATTAAAAAAAAATCTGCTTGAATAACACAGCTGGGTGATGCCTTGAGCTTATGTTAGACAGTTGCTCATCATTCATTCGCCAAGAACTGACCTAAATGATGCCTGTGGGATTAGGTCAATTTTAGTGGATCTACTTCGCCTCATTTGGTTACTAATTGGTTTCTTGTTTTATAAATCGAAATCTCATTTTCAGGAAATTACAAAACCCATGCAGCCAGTCCATGGAGGTAATCCGTGGGTCGGGGGTATTTAAATGGAAATGGTTCTACAATGCATCAAGTATTAAGCAACAGTAAAACTTCCCCTCTATTTCCAAATGAAATGTGAGCTAGCTAGGTCCTTAGATCCGTAATAGATACATCCCTTCTAAGGCTACTTATGTAAATATGATAAACCAGACCGCGGTGGGGGAGGGGCCGCAGGGAAGAAAGCAAATTTTATCTGCTAAGGCTAATATGGCATAACTTGGAAATCTTCCAAAATAGATTATGTTTTGCTTTGTCTTCGGCCACTTTAGCTGGGAAAATCCTTTGCCTAAAAACGATTTAGTTATCCTTCCCCTCACAAGGCTGCTGGTTTCTTTTCCAAAGCTATTATGCTGTTGGCTCTCCAAATTACAAGAGAATCTTTAGATCTTGTTTCCAAGCGTAATCCTGAAGTAAAAGGGAGAGCTGATTTCCTT
Organism: Falcunculus frontatus; assembly: GCA_013398115.1. Lineage (NCBI taxonomy): Eukaryota > Metazoa > Chordata > Aves > Passeriformes > Falcunculus > Falcunculus frontatus. The sequence goes on from VZRV01010555.1 coordinate 969,262, forward strand.
GTTTTGTTTTAAATAGACAATCAAAGGATTTGCAGAATTTTCTGCGGTAGGTCAAGTGCAAGAAATCATAGTTTGCCCCCTCGATAAAAGGAAATTGGATGTTAAAGCGAATAGACGAGGGCAGGGAAAATTAATGGAGGGGGCTTTCTCTGATAATCTTTAAAAACAGTATTTAAGGGCATCGGGAGACGCCGTCGATTCGGGAGAGGCTGGGTTTGGCAACGAATAGAAATAGTCTCCGACTTGAAAGTGCTGAAAACATCTGGGCAGCACAAAGGATGGTCTCATGTGACAGGATTTCAATAAGCCGGTTCAGGTAGACAAGTGAAAACGTTTAATTATAAACCATGAGCAGACACAGCCCAGCAGCGCTGGGTTTCCACCTGAAACATAGCGAGGAGCTCAGCGCCCCGTGAAGAACCTCCTTCCCGGGGGAGGTTAACCTGCAATGCCCGTGAGCTGTTCATTAACCCGCTGGGGTCGGGTTATTTTCCCTTTTAGGAGAAGAATAATAAGAGCCGTAAATTTCGATTAATAAGCAACTTAAATCATAGGCGGGCAGTGCAGATTTAGTCTTGAATAAAGAAGCCTGTCATTCAGATTTCCCTCCGGGTGGGGGAACGTGGCAAGGAGCCGCCTCAGCGCTAGTGGGCCGTTCTGGCTCCCCAGCAGAGAAACCTCCGAGGAGCTCGGGAAAAACAAATATACCGTGGGCTTTTCTCTCTTTCGCTGGAAGTTGTGTAAGATTTGCCATCTCCTTCCTGAATACAGGGGGCGGAGGTGATCCTCCATCCTGGCGGCTTGCTCCCCTTTAATTGGCGTGGAGGAATTAATGGAAATGAGTCTGTTTCTGACTGGAGACCTGGTACATGCTGAGGCTGCAGGATGAGGAACGGGCCAGAGAGACTCTCCTGTCTCTGTAGGGCTATGAAGTTAAGGAGGAAGGAGAAAAGTGTAGGAGTGTTGAAGAGACGAGTTGTTGTGAAGAGGTGGACGAGGAAGGCGAGAGAAAGAAGGGAAAGGCGGGTACGAGAGAGGCGCACCGCTCCGGCAATGGGGACAGCGCGCAGGGGCCGCGCTGGGATGCCCCGCTCAAGCAGAGTGGAGGAAATTCAGAGATCGGACGGGCAAACCCCTGGGCGAGGCCGGTCAATAGCGAGGGATGCCCGCGGCTGCCTACTGTCAGGACCTCGTCTGTTTGTCCGGAAATAACTGGAAAACGGGGTCTTGCCTTTCCCGAACCCGCACTGCAGGGGATGGGCATACCCCGCCTACTCGGGTCCCCTTCCACCCCAGCCATCAATGAAGATTTGTAGGTTTTGCCTCCGTTTTACTTTATCTTACTGCTTGTGCGTGTCAGAGTGAGACTTATTTCATAGCATAAGCCTCAAAGGTTTTAATGGACCCGTTTAAATTATTTCAGCAACAGCACCGTGAAAAGGCATCGTCCATGAATAGTTTTACTGCGGTGAAGTAACTTCCACCTGCCTTTTATTACTATTCACTTTGCATAGGAGAAAACAAGGCGCGTGTAAAACATTAGACAAGTCCGGAGAGATTAATTTCTGGAAGGGGCTCTATGGAGGCACATCACCCCTCCCTGCAGAGGGAACCATCCCGCCCACCGGGGCAGCGGGAGGAGAGATGGAAGGGATAGAGGGGAATCCCGGATACAGACTTAGTGGGCCAGGAGGAAGGGCAGTCTGTGCCGTCGGACACTGACTTGTCTGTGGAATCGTGAGGTTAGAACGCCTTCCCTGAAGTTCAACGGGACAGTTCCCAGTAGCCGAAGGCAGCACTGGAAACCACTTTGATCTGGCATGCTGTTTCACTTAGGTCTTAAAAATTAATTTCTCCGTTAACTCAAAATAGGTACTTGGGTATTTTTCTCTCTGAGGAATTAGATATTGAAAAAAAATGCACAAAAGAGGCTTTTGTCTGCAATGAAGTCATGTCTAGTTTTCCGAAGATTGTATGTATATATGCTTGAGAGTGTATACAAGGAAAAAATGTCCCCCCCCATCAGGCCCACAACAGTCAATTTTTCATCTCCTGACCTTACTTTTCTTTTTTGTTTGTCTTAAATAACAGGACTTGGAGAAGCCTGGGGCCACTCCAGCCGAACCAGCCCACTGGATAATGTTGGACGGGAACTGGGATCCCATCTTTTGCAGGTACTGATCTGGAAACGACAGCCATATGGTATTAATGATTAAAGAAATAACTCCCTCTTCTGAGCTTTTAATTGCCACCTTGACTAATTTTTAACTCTTCAAGTGTTTAATAGAAAGGTAGGCAGGAGGAGAACAACTTCAGAAATGCGAACCACCATGACTAAACGTCGTGTGTTTCATCGGGGCTGTGGCTTGGTCCCTCTGGGTCCTTTGCCTCAGAATCGTCTAACACTGGGTCCACAGTGAGGGATTCACAGTGTGTCCCAGGCTGCCGAGGTACAGGAGCATGACTTTTCCCCAATTTATTAACAAGGTAACATATATCACCCATGTTCTGAAGCTCGGAGTGGTGTGCCAGATAGAGGCTCTAGCGACAGGTTAGGGAAGGCTGTCATGGACAGAAAGGCTTAGCGAGTAGCACAATTACCAGAGAGACAAATCAGGTAGGACACATCTGAAAACTCACAGTACTCTGAAATACTAAAGAATATTAGTGGTGACCATCACTACGTGTTTCTGGTGGAATCATATGGCCTTTGGAGGGCTTATTCTGCTCTTGGTACACCCAGAAGTCCCATCTGCATCTGCTGAAATGTACCTGACAAATTGTCTTACACGGCAGAGAGTTTTAGAGTCGCTTTGATCTCTTAAATACTCCTTACAAAATATGCAAGATCTAAACCTCCTGTGACATTTGAAATAGGATAGGAGCATTCAGGATTTCTGGGACACACATATTAATCACCAGGCAGCCAGGACCTCTTCTTAGATACTTCCAAGGCACCTTGTATTACTTTTGAGCTTGGCCCCTCTGAGAAGTGGGTTGTATCTCAGGGGTCCAAGAGCTTTAGAAAGATTCTTGTCCAAGACTTGCCCATTTCCTTCCAACTTTTTGAATAATTGGAGACTGAGCATCGATGCCTGTTTGCTAGAATAAATCAGAGGGACAGGTATTTCACGGATCTATCTGTCTATCTGTTGATTTATTTATATTCCCAACCCTCTTCTGCAGACGTTGGACGGTTTCATATTTGTCGTGGCTCCGGATGGCAAGATCATGTACATCTCGGAGACTGCCTCGGTGCACCTGGGCTTGTCACAGGTACGCTGGAGGGTCTGCTAGCCCCTGCGCTACCCTGCACCACCCCCCCGACTGACAGGAGAGGGTGCGCGGTGCCGGCGATGAGCCCCTCCTCCTCTTCCCCCTCCTCTCTCACAGGTAGAGCTGACCGGCAACAGCATTTACGAGTACATCCACCCCGCCGACCATGACGAGATGACGGCGGTGCTGACGGCGCATCAGCCTTACCACTCGCACTTCGTGCAGGGTAAAGTACCCAGCCCCCGCCCCCGCCTGGCCGCCGCGGTCGCGTAGGGGACCGCACAGAGCCGGCGGAGCCTGTGGCTCACCCCACCTCTGCCTTTCCCCCCTCCTAGAGTACGAGATCGAGAGATCCTTTTTCCTGAGGATGAAGTGCGTCCTGGCCAAGAGAAACGCGGGCCTGACCTGCGGGGGCTACAAGGTGCGTGCCCGCGGCCGGGGTGCCCGTTCCCCCTCGCACCAGCCTTCCCGTGCTCCTGTGCCGGGAAGGAGGTGAAAATGGGGAGAGAAGAGGGGGTGAGACCTCTACTCGCGGGGGTTTTCCCAGCCCAGGACTCTTTCATGTGGTTCATTTATCTCAGATTCAGGTTGAAGAGCTCAAACCACAAAACCAAAACGAAGCAATCGAGCTCCCTTGACGTTTGTTTGTGGGCTTTTTTTTTTTCCCCTCTTTGAACCGAACCTCGCACAACCACTGAGGTTCCCTGTGGCAGCTTTTAGGTGATACAACGGGAGCCCTTGGTTAATTTGTTTCTTTATTAGGTAATTCGTCAGCTGCAGGGGTAGCTCTCCTAGCCAAGGGTTTCGCCCGGGTGCTTCATATGGTTCTGCTCGGGGCCCCTCGGTAAGGAAAGCCCCTGCTCTCTCTCCTAACTCCTCGCTGCTTTGTCAGCCGCACAACGCCGAGCAGCGGGTTGTAACTATAACCCAAGGAGATGTTGTGTCTCGATGTACCGTAGACCAAGAACATCTGCTGAAGTAACTCCAAGAAGAAACATCTTAGTAATAGAGACGTAAGAGTGGAAGTAAACAGCAGTCATGTGCAAGGGTACGTTTAGGAGATAATACTTAAATCAAAGGTACTTTTTGGCGGTGGTTTGCGCCTCCTCCATCTATATGATAGACGTATCTTACACATGTGACATATGCACACATGTAAATCCTTTCTCTCACGCGCATACACTCTTCATTACAAAGTTGTAACTGGATTAGCACTTCCGCGTCTTTCCTTTTTGGAAGAATAATAAAAGCGCAGTTAGGAGGTGGGCCAAAACCCACTTAAGCCAGTGGAAAAAAAGTCTCGTTGACTCTAATGGGCCTTAGATCAACCCTGAACTCTTGTATGGGAAAAAATCTCAACCCCGATAGAACGGCAGAAAACTCCCAGCCTGTGCCGCTTTGCCGGGGCAGAGACGCAGGTCAGCGGCTCCCGGGAGCCCGGCAGCCGCCTCGACACCAGCAGAAGGGGTGGGGTGTATTGTTCGGGCCCTCTTCGTGCGGAAGGACGCCTGTGTCAGCACACCCTTCCCCCCTGCTGTGTAGCCGCCAAGCTTTCCTGTGTCTCCGGCAGGTCATTCACTGCAGCGGGTACCTGAAGATCCGCCAGTACAGCCTGGACATGTCCCCCTTCGACGGCTGCTACCAAAACGTTGGCTTGGTCGCCGTGGGCCACTCGCTGCCGCCCAGCGCCGTGACGGAGATCAAGCTCCACAGCAATATGTTCATGTTTCGGGCCAGCCTAGACATGAAGCTCATATTCTTAGATTCCAGGTAGAGCTGGGGTTATTTCCAAATCAGTTCCCCCAGCCCGTCCCTTCTTCCCCAAGCCTCCTCTCCTGTCCTCTCACCCGCTTATACTTGCTGCTGATGTCTCTTGCAGGGTAGCCGAGCTAACAGGTTACGAGCCCCAGGACCTGATAGAGAAAACCCTTTACCACCACGTCCATGGCTGTGACACCTTTCACCTGCGTTGTGCACATCACTTGTGTAAGGAGATGGTCTTCTTGTTAAAAACCCTGCTCCCCAGCTTCTCCCTTTGCAGATGGACTTTGGGGTTGCTGGGATTTACCGCTAGGTAGGAACGTGAAAAGCCAGCTCTCTGGAGGGCAGAACAAGCAAAATCTGCTTCAGGTTTTAGTGAAACAAGGTTAGATAGCGACTGAACTCTGAGCTGGAAGCAGATGGCAAACGGAAGGGATTGGGAATGAAAGACTGTTTTTCCGTTCTCATCTTTTGGTTGTAGGACAAGAACTTCCCTGCACAAATCACAGGAGCTCTGTTCTCCTCAAATTCGGGTTAGGAAAACCCTTTTTTCCTGCTCCAAAAAGCCATTCCAGTGAAATTCAAATACATTTGTTCCACTTCCACCAAGTCTCACAAACCTGTGTATCTAATTTTGACTGCAGTAGTAATTCGGAGAGATGTACTTTATTCTCTTTTGCTATCATGATGACGTTAATACACAGATAGATAAATAAAAAGGATATTAATTTCCGGTGAGTTTCCTTACAGAGAATGTAACGAGAAGAGATAAAACCCAAAGACATATTTATAGAATAAAATTTCGGTGGGGATACTACAGGATGGGGTGTATGGGGTTCAGTTCCCGTAGCCAGCCACACACATACACACACACACACACACACACACACCCCGGCCCTACCAATCTCCCCGATTAGCCTTTGATAACCATCTCAGGTACTGTGATCAGCCCTGCCCGGGGTACTCCACCACCCTTGTCCATGCCGCTTCCCCATGTGCCGCTAAGGGGTTCCTAACCCCTCTGGTCTGCCACAGGGCTCTGGGGGGAGTGTGCCCCCCCTTCACGGGGCTGATCAAACCGGAGGCTGGAACCACGCTGAGGCTCTCCTCGCTTTGTCCCCGCAGTGCTGGTGAAAGGGCAGGTGACCACCAAGTACTACCGCTTCTTGGCCAAGCACGGCGGCTGGGTGTGGGTGCAGAGCTACGCCACCATCGTGCACAACAGCCGCTCCTCCCGCCCGCACTGCATCGTCAGCGTCAACTACGTGCTCACGTAAGTCAGCCTGGGGCCGCTCCGAGCTGCGCGGGGCCGGGCGGGACCGAGCGCCGGCCGGGCACCTGCGGGTGCGCCCCGCTCTGCCCCGGGCCCGGCGGCCGCTCCTCTCTCCCGCCCCCTTCTCTCTCCTCCCTTCCCGGCTGGCGGTGCTGAGCCCCCTCGCCGCCGCACTGACCAGGGCAGGCTCGCCAGGTCTGCTAGGAAACATATTGAGCGCTTTCATCTAGATGAAGGGTTTCCCGTCTGCCTGTTTCTTTCTCTTTCCAGAGAGGAAAAGATTTAGAGGTTTGTCACCCACATATTTTGCTGCCCCCCTCCTTTTTTTTTTCTTTTTACAGTTTAAATGCACCCAGCATTAAATAAAATTTAATGCGGCGTAAAAGAAAAGGCTTCCACGTACGGAGTTATTTATACTCAACAAACAGGACATCTGTTTTTCTTTTCAAAAATCTGGGGTTTGAAGTTCTTAATTTCATCCAGAGTCTCTATCAAAGCTCAGAGATTTCTTTTTTGTTCTTGGGGAGCGATCCTTACAGTGAACCACAAAGAAAGTTGGTGACCAGAAGGGTCAGTTGAACTCTAAAAAAGTAAAATCATATAGGAAAAAAAAAATCAGAGTAAGTGCTGAGATACCGTATATCTCAATACATCTCCCTGCATTTTGGAATGGCTGGGTTATGCCCTAGCTACGCTGCTTGTACTGAAACTCAGAGGCCCAGTGAGGTAGGAGAATCTCGGCTGGACTATTTCTAAGTGTTTTCATGGTAGTTATTAGCATCCCCTCTGGACACGGCGTAGCTGTTGCCGGCAGGATGATGCTTCATTGGGATGGTAGGACCAATCAGGCCGGTGGTCCTTCGTTGATCCTAGGGACTGGATATTCCTCTGTTCCTCTGCCTTTTTTTTTTTTTTTTCCCCTTGGAGGCGAATGTAGGTATTGGAAGAGTCTGACAGGCAAAACCCTCCCCTTTCCTAAAAGTGTGGAGATGGCAGCATCATGATCTTGCCATCACGGCTTTGGTGCATGCACAGGTGGCAAGTGGTTTCGTAGCCCAGTTTAAGGCGTGCTTCCCAAAATGAGGTGGCTCGACACGGAGGCCACAGCTCTGGTCATGGGAGGAGGGGCTGCTGGTGGAGTGGGAAAGGAGCTGCAGGTCACAGCCCCTGTACTTCTAGGGCGTAATCCCTTTGGTATGTAAGGTGATAATGGGCGTCGTGCTCTAAGATGGGTCATTGTGCCTGCATAAAAAAACAGACATTTTGGTCAGCACTCTGCTGTAGTGAGCAAACTGTGATTCCCATTTAAAGAAAATTTATTTTATTTTATTATTTTATTTTATTATTTTATTTTATTATTTTATTTTATTTTATTTTATTTTATTTTATTTTATTTTATTTTATTTTATGGGGTGTAGTACTCTGTCATTTCCTTAGCAAGGACGGGTATCAGCAGAGACATTATCACTTCTGCTCTAGATATTCTGCACATTTGTATGTCCATTTCCCCTATACCAGTCCCTCTCTGTATTTTACACAGTTTATGCTTCCCAGTTAAGTCCAAGCACCTGCTTTGGGTGAAGGGGAACCGCAAAGACAGAAGTTAGTGCACTGTAACGCTAAAGAAACAAGGAACCCCAAGGCAACTACCGTGTTGGAGTGGTTTTAGCTCCAGAAACGCTACGGTTTTCTATGATAATTTGAGATGACCGGTCGTTTCCCTCTTCTTTAATCCCCAAAGAGTGAACATCAATCAACAGAATTCTATTTCAAATGATCCGAGTCGAAATGAAGCATCCTAGCGGACCTGCTGAAAGCACAGCTGGGCATCTGGCAGGATCTGTCCCTTGCTTGCCATGGCAGGAGAATTTCAGGCTGGCATGACAAGCAGGGAGTGCCCTGGTACCCTGTGGGGGCCGGTCAGACAAATCCCTCAGAGCTGCGTCCCAGCAGCCTGACTGGTCGCACCATGCACCGTCCTGTCAGCCCCCCGGCTGTCACCGGGGCACGGCGGGCAGCCTGTTAGCGGCCCATTTGCACCTTCACAGCCCTCCTGCTCCTGTGCGCCTCGACCCGCGGGGGCGGCCACCGGACAGCCCCTGAGTGTCCGCGGCTCCGCGCCCCGGCGGGAGTTTCCGGCCGTCTGGGAGCCGGGCTCGGAGAGCCTCAGCACTCTTCTCCCACAACGGCGCTGCAGGGAAGACGATTTCCCCCCTCAGGAGCGGTACCCAAACAAGGCTACTCCTCCTCTTCAGCTGATTTATCCTTGGAGGCAGCGTCTTTATACAGTGGTGCATGTACATGGATTTTCAGAACCTGTTTGCAGCCAAACTGACATGTAGGAGGACTAGAGCTATTCTTTCAAGTTTTCCCTTAGAGAATGAAGTTACACCAGAGGGCAATTCGTTATTACTTGATGTAAGTCTCCAAGTCTGCCCTTGCAGTCTTGGCTTAATTGCCTCGAGTGTGAAGGATGGCAGAAGGGCAGAAAGGGAGCCAGGCTGGCTAAAGTAGGGATGCTGAAAGTTGGGAAGTCCAGCACTGGCTGCAGCAACCGCCATGTGCTGCTGATGGCTGCAATGCCAACACCGCCATTGCATAAAGATCTAGTTTTGGTATGCTCAGGTTCTCGAGGTCTCATCATGCCTGTCTGTCTCTTCGTTAGAGCACTGCAGAAGAGATCGCATTCTGCTTGCTTCTGCAGCAAGGCTACCACTGCTGAAATTGCTGCCCTGCCTCCAAGATATGGGCATAGCTTCTACTGAATCATTAAATTATCAACATCGTCATCATCATCATCCTTCTCTGCCTGCTAGCTGGCCATTCAGAAAATATATGGGAAAAACAGGCCCTGCCATTTGCCAGGTGGCTGTAAGCAGAGAAAGGTCCAGCTTTTAAAAAAGTGAGATGAACTCAGTCTCTGAAATGGATAACCTGAGGTGGAGGGAACTGTTGGGGAAAGGCTCATGGTGGCAGAGTTGGCCAGGGGAATACTGAACTCCTACCTACAGCGGGCTTGATGGTCTTGATGAGCTATTCAGAGTCAACATGTTATCACTCAAGTGAGGAAGGCAGGTGGGGAAAATATAGAGGACAATATAAGGTTACAGGGACTTGTGGTGTTCCCTTGGTATGAGATAGGCTCTACTGCAGGAGGGCTGGGCAAGGGTCCTGTAGCTCTCAAAATCTACAAGTGTTTAATATACTTTATGCCGGTATAAATCTCATAGAAACTGCATTTGTTTAAGGATGACATTGGATTTTTCCAGCAAACTAAGAGAGGCTGAGATGAGCAGTATGACCTCCTGTATGCATGTATGACCTCCTGTGCTTTGCCCACCCAGCAGTGGGTGTGTGGCAGACCTCCTGGTGCAGCTCCTGGCAGAGGGATGGGCACAGGTGTACCCAACTGCAGCCAGGTCATGTTAAAAACCCAGCAGGGAAAAAACATGCTTACAAAAGAGAAATACAAACCATTTCATATTGACTCTTGTGTGTTTAAGACAAGGAGAAAGCAAAAGAGGTGCAAGCTAGTGCTTTTGTGTTTTGAAATAACAGGATCGCAATCCCACACATTTGGGGTTGCAGGTAGAACTTGAAATGTGGAATGACTCCTGCAGAAAAATCATTTGAATATAGGAAATTTTGGTCTTTTTGGACTGTGAATCACAAAAGGGGTCATAAGCTCTGGAAGATGTAGTGGAGGTTTTTGACCTGCTGGGTCTCTGGTCCCCTCACACAGTACTTCTTCACTCAGGTAAAGCCCCAGGGGTTTTTTTTTTTTTGGTTTGGTCATGGGATAAGGAGCTTTTCCTCACTATTGAGAGGAACCTGAGTGCTCAGCTTTGGAAAAGAGCAGATACTGAGTGCCATAAGAGCCAAAATGATCTGGAGCAGTTTCAGTGCAGGCTGAGCAGGAAGAACAAGAATCTCTACCTTGTAGGTTCCCAGCTCTCATGGATGACAGTGATGATGAAAAAGAAAAGAATGAGGAAGAGTTCACGCGAAAAGGACCATGCATGCCCCAGTTAAGAAAATTAAAAAGAGATCATTTTAATTTTCCATAAATCCCAAGTTTTGAGAACATGAACACTAGGCTGGAGAACAAATGTTTGTACCAAGTATATATGCTGAAATAAATAAACACGGTGGCAATGGCATTTCAGAACAAGAGGAAAGATGATTTTTTTGTGTAATAGCAGTGTACCAAAAATTAATACAAATGACCTTTAAGGACTCTGTCCTTAAAGCACATGTATTTGGTCTTCATTGTATTCCGCTTTGGATATGTGAGTATAGACACAGAATATTTGTTTCTTATTTGTTCTGCACACACATTCACCATATCATTGATTATTAGCTGTGCATGTTTATCACATAAAGGGACTCGAGTATGAGTCAATTAATAGAGAAGGAAACTGCTGAAGTTAAGTTTATATTTAGATCGCAAACAACCTTCCTTTAAACAAATGGATAATGCGAAGTGAAAATCCTTCGACTTTCTGAGCACGAGCAAATATTATAATAATTTGTCCCCAGAGAAATCTAGAGCTTTCCTATATACATTTTGTTGTCCTTTAACATTAAAAAGAATAGCAATAGTGGTTACATATACAGATAACATGGATTAGGTAGGTAATTGTGATTAATCTCTCTTCTAATGATATAGCATGTATTTGATATAGTTCCAGTTGACCTCTTCTTGTTGCATTGTGTAACTGGCTGATTAGAAACACAAATTGAATGCAATTTATTTGAAAGATTATTTCACAAATAACTGCCGTATTGACAAATGTTTTACCTAACAATATGGTAAATGCAATTTAGAATAAATTAACCATTAATTGTATCTACACACTTAATCTTTAAGTTATTATTATTACTATTCATAGCTTTGTGTACTACCAGATTTGAAATGATGGTATAAGAAAGGTGTTATCTTTATGTGTGATGGCTCAGACTTCAAAAACAGTCCTCCCTGGCATATTAAGTGGGCTTTAGGCAATTTTGTGTTTCATGTGAAAAAGCTTTCCCCATATTTGTGGGCAGTTACAGTTATATATTTTCATAGCTTTTCATAGAAATCCTGTTTTTGTCCTGTCTCTGGTACATCAGGTCTCACCTCTGTTTCTCCCTAGTCAATGGGAGAATCCACAAACTGCATTTCCACACCCACAAGCGTACCTTTCTTGAGTGTTTCTCTCAAACTGGCCTATTTGGAATTGCCATAGCGTTCTTTCCTTAGTCATAGGTAGATACATGTTCTCTAGGATCTCTTGAGTGTGTGATGGAGTGGATAGGACAGGGAATACCCTGGGAAAGCTACCCTTCCTCATATCATTAGTGTAACTAGTTGTATGAGTAAGCTTGGTCATCCAACTTAAATACTAGAGATAAGGCTTAGTGATTTTTAACTGGATAATGTTTGGGGCTTTTTTCTTAAATAGTCGTAAACAGGAGGACAAATTTGACTTGTTGCTTTTTCTTTGTATTTCTCTGTACTGATGGGAACTTTTTCTGCTTGAGTAGTGGTGCACAGAATTGGGTTCTATTTTTTCTGTTCAATCTGCAATGTGCATTTCCTAAGACTGGAAAGCCTACCATCATTAGCATGATTTGATCAGCACTGCAAATATATAGACGAATTGTTTTAATAAATCAAAATGCTTGGGAAGCATATATCTCAAAGAAAAAAAAAAAGGTTTCCTCTTGAACTACTCAGTCCAGGATTCTGTTTGTTCACCATTAGTTTTTATTACAGACTCATCTCCCTGGAACATTGTTTATATATTTCTTGCAAATAGGAGACAGGCTTTTCCAGGTGTCCACAATACATTTCTGCAGTTCTTCTTTGTTCATGGAGGGGTTTTCTTAGCTACCATTTGTTTAATTCACTCCAAATTTCTATGCTTGTATTTAAACCAGGTGGCTGTAATGGCCAAGGCACTAAAATTGTGGGCCAGAGCTGAGAGTCACTGTTCATATGAAGAGTTTTATTTGCTAGAGTAAGGATTAAAGGACTGCAGCTCAGATCTACGGAAAAAATCCCTCCAGTTGTTAGTTTAAATGCATGCATGCTGAGAGTCTCACATGGCATGAAATTCAAGGTTGCAAAAAAGTGTCTTTATTCCAAGGAAGAAGAGTGACTTCAAATGCTTTCCACTTCATCATTTTCCCATTCAGTGTGTGTCTGCTCCAGGCCTTTGGAAACACCCTCCTCTCAAATACTGAGTTACGGATCTTGTAAAATGTTTGTCTGGGGCTGAGACACATTCAGCAGGGGCAATGGCTGAAGCGATTACTATCTCCAGCTGTCTGTCTCACTTCACTGATGAAAGGTACAGGGCCTGCTCCAGGGACTCTTATTCCTAAAATGCCATGGTTTATGGTTTAAGGTAAACTGCCACAGATTTTACTTTACATGGAAGCATTGGATTGTACACTGTAGCACAGCTGTTCTTGCTAGAGAGGTTGTTCACACTTTATCCTAACTCTGCCCTTCCAGACTCTGAATGGCATAAACGTGGCTTGTGAACATCACTCCAGCAGCTGGGTGCTCCAGTCCCTTTTGGGGGTCAGTCTCAGTGCTCCTTCTATGTGGCAGAGCAGGGGACACCATAGACCATGGAGTTCAGGGTTATATTCACTGCTCTGTGATAGTTCAGAGAACTGAAGAGGAAGAGTGTTTGCTGGTTTTACTGCACCCCGTTTGTAGCTTGTCTATGGACTGTGTTAGTGGCTGTGCAGAAGAGACATGCCAAGCAATCCACTGTTATCAAAGGATTCCCCTCCACGCTCTCACCCTCTTAATACTCTGCATAAAACCGGATGCAGAACTGGCTCCTGCTCTCATAACAACAGCGGCATGTTCCTTAAGTAGGCTTACAATTTTACTAGCTCTGCTTCTGTTTCCTTAATCTGTTGCATGTTTGCTCTTGTTGCTCTGTGCTGCATCTCAGTACTGCTGCCATTCCCATGTTGTTTCGCTGTAATTATCATGAGGTACAACAGGTGTGATAAGTTACTAAACTGTTTCTGAGGCAAGATCTTCTCGCTACATTATGTTGTTCTTGCCAGTTTTTATTCGTACACAAATGTGGCATTTTGACACAGCCTAAATTAAGTGTTAACAAATAAATCTCCTTTGTCCGTTCAACAGTGGCAAGTATCTGTTTAAAATCTAATTCTCCTTCCCTCACCTCTCTTTTGTACTTTACAGTGTGGGCCAGGCTCCAGCACATATGTTCATACTCAGTGGGTTACTTCAGAGGCAGCCCCTTTCACTTTGATGACACTATTTATGGAGGCAGGCACTGCTCTGTGCGAACAAGGGTACAGCGTCTGACCCTTCGGAAGGCTTGGGATGGCTGAAGTCTGGAGTCAATCTCATGATCTTTAACACAGTTGGATGATTTATTCCTGTTGTTGTCTTTTGTTATCATCCACTTAGTGCAATTAAATTGCAGAAGTCCTGATTTACTAAAGCACTTGAGTACATGTCAGGCTCTAAAAGTGCTTAGACATAACTTTCAGTACACGATTATATCCTGGTGAATTCAGGATATAATAAGAATATTCCTTGGCTTTGCCAAATAGAGATGGCTTGAAGGACGCTTTTTGTTACTGTGTTGAATTGGGGCCTAATAGAGAACAGCCGTAGTTTTTCAGCTACAAACCACTGTGTATAAATCTTGGCGACAGCAATGTTGAAAATAACAGCTATTATCTGCAGAAGCTTCAGCGCAGCTATGGAAACTCAAATGCCTGGCTAATGAAAGTTTGGCTATACCCGTAACATTGTGCAGATATTTTGACATAACCTAGAGTGAAGACCTCTAAACCCATCCAGTATTCAATGTTCTTACATCTGTGCTGTCAGTGAGGAAGCAAACATGCCCTGAAGGCACACTGTTCCCAAGTAGCCCTTAGCTTTGATTGTCTCTGTACTATGTTTGGCAGCTGGTAGCCTGGGCTGATGCTAGAGAAAACTCTCTGACTTAGGCCCTGGATTGCTGAAATCCACCCAAAGGCATTACATGCTATTTTTTTCTTGCTGTTTCCGAAGACTGTTTTGTACACAGAACAAACTAATAACCTTTAATGACTCCTTCACAAGGCCTAGCTCAATGGAGTATTTGCTCACAGAAAGGCTGGATTTTGGGATAAATAGCTTGATAGTATCCTGCCCTTTGCAGCTAAACTTCTGAATAGTGTTTGGCTGCAAAATAATTCTGTTGATCCTAAGCTTCTAGTAGGATAGTTAAAGTGTCATCTTCCAAAAGGTAACCAGCATCCTTAGTGCTCTCTGGTTTGTGAAAAACAGCTGTGGGGGTGTGGATGCGGCTTCACTCCATAGAAAACTGCCTGTCTGTGTGACTACAATGGTGTAACACGCGAACATGCAACTGGGGGGGGAACATTCAACTGGGGCTTCCACGGTGCCATCTAATGAGTTCAAGAAAGCAATAGGAGAGAAGGTGCACAGCACTATTTGCACAGGTGTGACACTCTTGAGTCGCTCCATAGGTGCTCCAGAAGTGGTCACCACAAGCACAGCAAATCTCATACACTGAGACATACTGGATGCTGCACAAGCAAAATCAAGGGTTCAGTCGCTCCAGGTGCAGATGAGCTGTAGCGTTGGTCAGAGGACAGTCATAGGTTGGCAGTGGAGTTGACCTGCATGGGTGCTGTGGAGAGTTTTATGGGAGCAATAAGAGCATCTCTGCTTAGTTGGAGACACTCCTAGGCATCTGGCAATCCTTGATGAATATGCACGTGGAGCAGTGACAACAGAGTGACTACAGCCAACTAAGGCCCCTGACTGTTCTAGTCAAAGCTACAACCAAGAGGACAAAGGTACTAGGCAGATTAAGGTTTCTAAAGAAGACCATAGCTAGATATTATTGTGTTTTCTTAAATTATTTTCATTTATTTGTTGAGAAACTTTAGATGTACCTATTAAGTATTCGACTGCCTATAAACACTCGACCCACCGGAGACTTACATAAGCTGGATTTTTACATGGATATGCATTTCTTGAACTGTACATGTTAATGTAGAACTTTTGTTATCCTAACATTGTTAAAAAGATATAATTGCCATTAAAAAAGCCTTCTGAATTTGCTAGAAGATGTGGGGTAACAACAGTAGTGCAAGAGATGGTGGTTTAACTTATTCTGTGGTCCAGAGAGGCTAGGGAGTCAAACAGATTATCCTATATAAATTTAAATGTTTAATGGATCCACTTAACAAATATAACCATGTATTATGTACACTTTGAGGAGACAGGATCAGTGATTATTAGGAAATTATCAAATAAAATGGAGATTTATGTATTACACTATAATCTCATGGCATTTAATTTACTTCTATTTGTCTCCTGATTTATCAACATAAAACTCTGTACATTGTACGTCTATTAAAGCTGGGTGACCAAGCTGAGTCCAATAAGAACAGAGACTTAGACCCAAGTGGCAAGTAATGTGGGCGGGATTTGGTTACAGTAGAGGTTTGGCTGTGGATAGGAAGGAGTTAAAAAACAGTCTGACTCTGGCACAAAAAATGAAATGAGAAAGCAGGTATATTAATTTGAAAAAAAATCAAAAAGCCGTTCTCCCTAAAAGCCAAAATTCCAACGCAAGTCCTTGCCTGTATTCCTCCCCTTAACTCCCTTAAAACTTAAGCAAAAGAAGAGAAAGATCAGTTAAAAAGTAGCTCTTAAGTGTTATAACATGGTTTTTTTCTTAATGGCACATGACAGTCCTCAGAGGCAAAGTGCTCTTCCTTAGCCAAACCTGAGAAACTCTGGACTAGTGAATCAGAAAGATTTTTGTTGCGGAAATATATTGCTTCTTCTAAAGAAGGTGAAAGTCTTACAACAAGAAAGGACTAATCTGATGAAAGAGAAAGGGATCTGTTGTAAATAGGGCACCCTACCAGATGGAGTTCATGAATCCTTTTGCACTCAACAGGCTTCTTCACCATGGGGTGCAGCTGATCAGAAGAAGCAGGGTAGAATGATGGGGAAGTTCATTATGCAGCATGCAGAGAGAAAATTTCCCAAAGAGGAACAAATAGAACGAACAGTAAATAATTTTTCAAGCACATTTTTTTTTCTCAGATAATTTATTCCCAGATCACAGAAGCTTATCCAGAAAGTCATCACAGAAAAGCTAACTCATTTTTCAAGTGTTCGCCTTAAGATCTTAGGAAGGTTGTCACAACAAAAGCTTTGATTATGGGGAACACAGAGGAGGTGAGAAAACCCGAAATATCGCAAAGATTTACAGAAAATTATTAAAAGTAATGACAGTAAATTTTCAGGACCTCTCTCCACAGTTTCAGAGGAACTGAAGTATGAAACTGCTTAACTACTGTGGTATAGAGTGTAACACAAGAACAGTGGTACAGAATCAGACACATGCTGACAGTGACCATGGGAAATACTTTGGAAGGAGGTTAAAAATAGGACAGCCATGCAGTCATGTTTCCCCAGCACTTTCTCCCAGTCTCCAAGAAGTTCCGATATCTTCCTAGAAAGACATGAGATCTTTGAATGTATTAGTTGTCAGTGTTTTGTAGGGTTTTTTCCTCCAGAAATTCACCTGTTTACTTTTTGACATCATGTGGGCTTTCGCCAAGGTAAAGTAAATGCGGTAATAAAAGTCTCCTTTTTCTTCATTCATTTCATAGCCCATATTTCTTGCATTAGAAGAAGTGAAAAACTGCTTTCTACTCACGTCTTCCTTTTCTATGCCACTCAAAATTTACTGATCTTATTTTGTTCTCCCAGTCACCTCTTTTTCAACCTGAGGAGAGTCCTTAATTGTTTCTCATAGAGCAGCTGTTCCAACCCCATCATCCTTGCTATCATATTCTGTGCTTTTTCAAGTTTTCAGATAAGATGGTCAGAGCCCACAATATTTGAAATGTCAGTGTATGAGGGGTTTATGTACGGTATGATGTATAATCCTTATCTTTGTAATCCTCATTTACTACATAATTATGCCATGGAGTTTGTTTTCTTACACACAGGGCGGTCTGTGTTATATCAGTGACCTCTCTGCAATGTGATGCTTCTGTCTTTTGTGAAACTTCCCAGTTTATGTGATGAGTCACATAGATTAGAGGATTCTTCACCAAAATAGAATTCAAGAATACCAGTTTTAGAAAGAAAAATCTGAGAGCAGGGGTTTAAGACCATACTTAAACCCTATAGAGAAGAATGTTATATATGTCCCTCATAACTTGGACTCTGTAGGTACATAATTGTATTTTGTGGCTGGTAAACATCCAGATACAGGACTTTTATCCACTTCTGTGCCAGGTCTTCAGTTACTATTGCAAAACATGGAGCAGTCAATCTTGAAAACATCTTGGCTGGTTTATCTGGTCTCCCTTGCCACAGGGGGACAAGACTGGTATGAAGCTCTTATCTCTAAAAAAGTCCTTGGATTGAAAATGACAATATCCAAAACCCACCAGGAAAATCAAAAGGAGCTCCTGTTGGTTCTCCTTATTACATACCTTAATGTGCTGTAGAAATCTTTAATGTTTGAAAACTGTTAATGAATAATCTTTGCTAAAAAATCATCATCAGCCTCTGAAATCCTTCTGTCCAAGCATATCATATAGCTATCTAGCGTGCTATTTCCAATAATTTCTGCTCAGTTAGGTACACAATAACAATGGTATTACATGTATTCAGTCAAATATTTTTCTTTATAGAATACATATCAAATTTATTTTAGCAGTTTAAATAAGTGGGTTTAATGTCTATTTAGTCAAGCATTACTGTAGTGAGGACTTCAGCAGATTAGAAATAAATGAATCCAATTAAAGAACACGTCTGTGAAATTTGATATGTCATAGGCATGAATGAGCTGTTTGCACGGCAACTGTAAAGAAATCGTTAATGATTAACTATCTAGAAGAGGTTTAATCAAGGATAAATGGTATAAGACATAGTTAAAAACATTTGCATTGAATACATGGAGATTCTGAAATAATAAAAGAAAGTTTTGCATCGATAGTGACATGGGTACTCTCAGGAAATGTATCTTCTGTTATTTTCTGTTATCTGTGGTGATGTGCAAGCCAGGGGCTGAAGCTGAGAGTTAGCTTAGTAATGTTAGCTATCATACATTGATAGAAGGAGGTTGTTCATTCCAACAAAAAGATGAAATTTAACAGGTGAGACAGAGAAAGATATTGTGCCAAATATGTGTTACTTACAATAGCGTATTATTACAATCGTCTTCAGAACGAATATCCAGCAAAATTAAGGTACGGATTCTCAGAAGTGATCAGTGCTGATTTTAATGGGCTAGGAAGTCTAGTAAATAAAGGCAGGTACGGGTCTCATTTTTGGAGCCAAAAATGGTGAGGCATGTAGTTTAGAATGACGAACTCTACCTTCAGACTGCTGAAAAATCTGCCACATCATGATTATCTAGAGGCCAGGATGTCTTACTTAACTTCAGCTGGCAGTTAGATGAGTGCATTCTGAGATGAGAAACCAATCATGGAATGTATAAAATTTCTCTCATAGTAGTTGTCTAGAAGAAATCCTCAGATTTTTGTGTTAAATGACCCATACAGGAAAATTTGTGCTTCAATTTTTCTGAATGTATAAAATAATTTAATTAAACTTCCTGGTTTGGATTGTTTTGTCTTTAAAAGCAAATATGGAAACACGAGGTAATGTAAGAGAATCTCATGCCTGGAGAAGCTGTAAACTTTGACTCAACAAGATGTAAACAGCCACTGTTGTTTGTGCTATTTGTGGAGATAAATGGGTGCCTGGAACTTAATGAAGGAATCTGATACACAGAACTCGTACTTCTCCAAGTAGATGTATGGCTTAGCCATTAAGTGTACTAATAATAAGCAACCACTTGAAAGATTTCTGGAGGATTTTTCCAATTACTTTGGTGAGCAGTAGGTCGGGCCTATATGGGACTATTCACTCAAGAAGTTTTATAAAAGAGGTTTGCTAACATCATCTTGATTACTGATAGAACAACTGAGGCAGGGAGTAACTCTGAGGCTGCACAGTTGAATGTCAGCTCAGTTTCCTAACAAGCAGTGAGGTTCAACAGCTTTTTTCTCACTTTGTCCTGAAATTTGGCTTCCTTTACGACCTGAGTGAAACCTCCTTATTTTGATTGGTTCTGAAAGATGCTAAAGGGGTTGCATACGCTCTTCCTTGCAAATCGCGTGAGAAGACCGAGGCCTTTGTAAACATTTCTGAGACACATTGTACGTGAACCAAGGACACAACAGATGAGGAAATTGTCTGTTTTGTTGTACCATCTGCTGATTTAGAAAGCCATGAAGATGACAAACAGCCAGAAACTGTTCTCTTTTCACTCATCTTCTGAATGGTGCTCTGTTCGCATTGCATGAGTTGGAGTGTGGAAATGTTAAAAGTTGTGGGCATTGTTTAAAAGTAGAAGAATGATATATTGCAGTATTGTGGTCAGACATGCATGAGAAAGCGCTTCATTTTTACCACCTTCATTCTGATTTTAACCAAACTGCAATAACTCAGAAAAACAGACTGAAAATTAATGACATTAACACCTTTAGTTTAATCTCACAGTTTCTATTGCTAGACTGGCAGAAAATCTGACAAATATAATTTTTCTGATTTTTAACTAAAAGAAATGAAGAGTGTGTATGACCCTTGCCATAGATTTTTCAAGTAAAACTAGAGGAAATGAAGAACATACATCATGTATTCAATAGAAACAATAGTGCAAAACATTGTAATTGAACTTTGTTTTCATTTTCGTGAACAGTATTTTCTGCTTTGCTTCGGTCAGGTGAATGATTGTATCCATGATGTAGGAGCTCATTGCACTAGGATCACCTAATGCTTTTACTTTCAGCTTGTACTTCATGAGTTATTTGGTATGTATAAGGAATGATATGAATGTAGGTTACCCAGCATTTGTCAGGTTTAGGTACTCCCATGATACCTTTCCATCCAATACCGTAAATCCACATATGAAAACTGAATTTCTGCTAATCTTCTTCAAGGTGTCTAAATTTAGTGACTTTTGAAGGAATTAAATGCACTGCAAATGTCTGCCTCTTTGCTGGTTATCTGTGTATTCTCAGTTACTGCACGTATAGCTTATTTTTCTTTTTTATCATGCAGTGTTATTAATGTAAAAAAATGCTTTTCCTTACAGTTTTGCAGAGTTTTCCTTGGATTGAGCATTTTCTCTGCTTTTCCAAAGGTTTTCTTCTTGTTTTGAAAGTTATGCTGCTTATAACTCTGGATATAGAAGATCTGTATTCTCGAGTCTGGTTGGCCTTCTAAAGTACTTTTGGATGAATCTGGATATTTATTCTTTACTAATGGGTGTCATTCTTTTACTTCTTCCTCTGGATACATCCTTTTTAGCTGGTCTTTCTGTTTGAGAGCATTTTTCAGGGCTTAAATTCTCTTCTGTTCCATAGCCTGTACTGTCTTTACATAGGGAATATTAATATCTTGAAAACTATTTGTGCCTTTAGCTCTCTAATGTTAATATCCAGTCTCACTTCAGTGAGCTATAGTAGTCCCAAGCATCACTCAATTAATTGAAGAAACACGATGACAATAAAAACCCAGCTTGTCTGTACAGTTTTAGTTTGTTGTGAGCCACACTGGACCTCTGTCTTCCCAACGTTATTTCTGTCAGTGCTGACTCACCCTTTCCTAGTGTTTTTCCTTCAAAAAGCCCATATAAAAAAACCCTCTCATTTTCTTTTCATTTTCATGGTGAGCTCTAACCACATGCTTAGTCACCACATTTGTGCAAACTCTGCTGAGAATTCAGGTTTTGTGGTGCTCTGATACTCCCCTACTGGGTTTTTTTGGGTCTGCCTGCTAATGATTCTTTATCTCTTCCTCAAACTTCGGTTAGATAGACTGTTGCTACCTTGTTTCATATAGTACATTTCAGCCATGGTAGTGAGCAGAAGGTGTGTTCTAAAGCTGAATTTTAGAACACTTCGCATAAATGTTGCAGATTCACTTGGCATCCAAGTCATGTACAAACAGATTGGCTTCCTCTTTCAAAAATTTTGCTCCTTCAGTCCTTGTCCTTCACCATCTTTGCAGCTTGCTACAGCTAGATGCCTTTAGTAAAGAATATTTTGTACTCAACTTTCAGATGTTTCATTGCAGAGAAATGCAGTTGGTACAGTCATTGATCCTCAGTTTTTCATGGTGTACATGTAGTATACCAATAAATAATTTCATGATTAGGCTCAAGGTTTGTAAGGAGCACTGGAAGAGCCAGAGGCATGGCACAGAGTGGAAATGCTTCTGGGAGTTAGATCTGAGAAGAAAATGGGAAGCAGCATATTGTAGCAAGGGGATTTTATGCTTTGTCTTCTGAATTTGCTTACAGTGAAGCCTGGTAATCCAGTCTGTAGGTGCCTGATACATTGACCATACTGGCCAGATTCTCATATGGGGGGGAATGACAAGACAGAGGAAAAATAACAATTTTTGAACCATATGCTACCCAAAGCATATGCATTCACATTCTCTGAGGAGTCAAAGAGGACCTAGAATTTCCATCCAACTGTGGAAAGAATGGCTGTTTCCCATCATGAAAAGGTGGAGGTCTTCAATGTGTTTCCCTTTGCAAAGAAGCATCACTTTGGTCTTGTCTGGATTCAGTTTGATCCATCTGTTCTTCATTTAAGAGCTAATTTCCTGTAGTTATTCTGATGTTTTATAGTGATGATAGTTGCATCAGAAAATGAGATAAATAGTAGATTGTCAGCAACATACTGTTAGCAATTGAACACATGCCATATCACTCTCTCTCTCTCAGCAGTCTCGTGTAGATAGATGTCGATTGTATGGATCCCTATGGGATCCTGAAAGTGAGGACCTTGGAGGAAGAAGCTCGTATCCATCACCTTTTTTTTAATTACACATAGAACACAAGATGCAGTACTAGTGTGTGGCTGTGACTGTGTAGTAGAGGATTCAGGTGTCTGAGAATAGGAATGTGGAGATTATAGTTCCCTGTTGGTGAAAGTTTTACAAATTACTCTAGGAAGCTTTCAGAATTTCCATCTGTAGTTTGTATATCACTAGGAGTCCTGCTTTCTCTAGTCTTTTCTCTCACAGTGCATATGGATATACTCAAATGTTTTCATTTCTTAATGGAACATCTTTTGCATCTGATATTGAGGCCACTGAACCCTTCCTCCATATTTTCTTTCCTTTTTAACTCCTGGTATTTATCTTGGGCTGTTGCTGATGGTGTTCTGGTATCTCTCCGGTTATTCTGAAGGGTAGCTCTTCTAGGACAAGGTTATGATGGTACTGAAACACGACTCAGTGATGCAAAAAAGTCCAGGTATTTCATCTGCAAAGAGAGCACAGGGGTCTTCTTTTTCTAAGGTAACACTTTGCATCTGGCAGCAAGAACTTCAGGTAGTTTTTTTATTATCCTTTTTTTTGATGAAGTTACTGTCTAAGCAACTGGCTGCAAATACAAGCTTGTGTTGTTTACTCTAAGGTGTGGTGTTCTGGGAGGGTGAGCCCTCACCATAACAATTTCAAGGACGTAGAAAAGTAACACAAAATGGCGTGCAAGGTTTTGGTGAGTCTGGTTTGATTGTTCTGCCGGGCTTTTTTCCCAGTTCCCATGACCTAGAAACATTGTAGTCTCTATATTATTGAATGCTTGGCCCTTACACATATCATAACAGCAGACAAGCAGTGTTGGAATGACAGCATGGTCTGAATACCAGGGTGGTATTTCTCCCAGTGCTTTAAAACTTTTTAACTGACAGAGGAAAGCAGCAGATGATTACAGGGTGGCAAAAAACAGAAATGGGGAGTTAATGGCAGGAGCACAGAGCTATAGGTTATCCAACAAAACCCAAGGTAAAAGGGCTGGTAGGCTCAAAAACAAAATACAGCCTCCTCACACCCCTAAGGCTCTGAAAACGTACCTACTTAGTTTTGATTAATTTTAATTTCTGGTGGTAATATTTTCTGCATCTGACGCTGGGGGCCCAGGACTCTTCCTCTTCTTATAACCAAATAGTCAGAGGGAGTGCATATATCAGGATGAGACTAATAGTTTTCTCAGGGCTATTGATAAAATCTCATGCTATTGTAGCAATTAAGTATGTAGACTGTTTGACGTCTTTTGTGTTTTGTATAACATGGAGATAATTTCCTAGGAAGAAATTATGGAGACAGATGCTTTGCATGTCCAGTCAAGGTGTCTGGATGAAAATTTTGAGGGTAACCATGGGAAAGATCAATGCTTTCAAAATATGTAGATGAACCATACCTGCCAAAGAGGCCAAAGCAAATCCCCATACTCACACGCTTTCACTGCAGACAGGATATTTGAAATGCAGATATTATAGCAGAGAATACTGAAGCCAAAATTTGAAGAAATTACCTCATTAAGAACTAATTTTTCATTACAAAGCCCTGTTTATACAAATCTCTGTCTGCTATGGACTGGAAACAGCATAGTCAGTGCAGTTCTAACATCAGGGATTTACTTTCATGTGTTAGATACACACAGACACACATACATTGCCTGCATTGCCAAAAAACCGAAGCCTCTTTAACCAATAATTTTGCTGTTTATTAGATGCAAAAAAAAAAAATATATATATATTGTAGAACTGGGATGAATTAATCTATTGGTTCTGCAGGTTTATCTGTGGCTGCTCAAAGATTCATCTTATTTCATTTATTTCAGTGATTTATTAAGTTTATTCTTCAACCCCTGCCTTTCATCTGAAAACATTTCATTGTGCTAAGCTGTAATACACTTAGATTGTGATGCAGTTTCTTTCTAAAAAAAGTTAGACTCTCTTGGCTTACATATCAATATTTGTGTGATTGTAGACCAAGATACTGTTGCTAAAGCTAGGTAAACAATTTATTATTAATATAATTATTAAGTGTTAATCTTTAGGTTTTGATGGAGTATGGGGTAATGTGTAAATGAATATGTTGCCTCCTTGACTACTTAAGAGAAGCATTATTCTTCCCTTATCCTTTACTTCTCTACTGATAACACAAAGGAAAAAAAAAAAATCATGAATCCTTCCTCTTTTCCTCCAGGTAGGTAGGTCAGGAAGAAGCTCTTGCTTTGCTGTCTTCTAATAAATCATTGTCAGAATAGGTTCCGTATGACTACATGAAAGCTGGAGAGCTCATTTGTTACTCCCCCGGGTATCAGCAGACATGCAGATGTGTGCAGAGGAGAGCAGTCCAATGCACATGCCCTCATTGTGCTTAGTAAGACATTGTGAACAATGCCAGTTTTCCTCACTTTTATGTATTCATTGGTTTAAAGAAACTAACACCAATGTTCAAAAACTGACATTATATATAGTTCTCCACAGAAAACCTGTATTATTTTGTGAGTGAGGGACAGGTTATTTAAATTACGAGATTTATATTTATTTAGCTGTTTTCTCTGACTGGTAAACTGGTTTAAGAAACTAAAAATGGAGGAATAAACACTCATAAGACCCATAGAATGAAAAAAAACAAATCCAAAATTAACACCAATTGCCTGAAACTTCTTAAACATTGAAAAATACAACCTCAAAGATCAAGTGTTTTACATTAAAAAATTATTTTGTTTAGTTTATTTAGTCATCTGTGTAGGCTGTTATGTGCACCCCACATACACGCATGTACATATAACACGCATGTGGTAAGTTTGTAGTTGTACAGTTAAAAGAGTTTTGAGGAAAATGTATCCTATTTACTGCTTAGCTATGTGACCAATGTAGAACAGTAATATAAATCTCAGAAATATCCATCCCATTGTTTTTTATTACTGAAGAAAGTCGATCAGGACAATAACAGCTGGATGCACAAAGCAATCATATTTTCAGTATAAAAATATTGCTATTGCTTAGTAAGCTGTACTCCATAAATGTATTAGGGGGATATACTGACTTGACCTGGATGGTTTTATTCTTTTTCCTTTAAAATATCTTTTGTTTCCACCCCTCACTAAGAAAGGAATGTTTCCCATTAAGATATGAAGTGAGCTTGTTTTTTACTTTTGCCTTTTATATAGGGATACTGAATATAAAGGACTACAGCTCTCCCTGGATCAGGTCACTGCTACCAAGCCGGCATTCTCATACGCAAATTCAGCTCCGACCATAACGGATAATAGGAAGGGAAGCAAATCTCGCCTCTCGAGCACAAAGTCAAAATCAAGGACATCACCATACCCACAGGTAGCTGTCTTTGAAAAACTAAATTAAATATTTTTGAATATCTTGATTTTGACCGCTACTTTACCCAAGTAATTAGAATGGGCCAAAAACGTATTACTCAAAGGGAATAATGGATGGCAGGTTATACGACCTTGAGACAGGAATATGTTTCTTTAAACTGATTCTAAAAAAGCTGGAAACATTTATGTTTCAGCATGCATAATAAATCATTATGAGCAACAATAGCAGCACAGGGCTCAGAGTTAATGAGAAGGGGACAGAAGGACAAGTGAAAATGTTGGTTTTGAAATACTTGGTTTGAGAAGACTGTGAGTTTTGCTGTTTGAGAAATCTTGCTTTTTCTTACTTGGTCTTTACTAATTCCAACATATCTAGAAAGCTGCCAGATATTTGGTAGAAGTTAATACTGAAATCGTAGTCGAGAGGAGTGAGTTTTGATGAAGGAAAGCAGTCGGCCAACTCGGTGAACCGGAACAAGAAAGTGTGTACTTTTCTGTGTGTAAAGCTTTGAAAGGAAGAAAGCAGTAGGAGGTGGTCATTGGCATCAGTAGACTTTAATTTCCCAGATTTCATTTTCAAGCCTAATGTGTAAGGAACATGTCCTGCTTGGAGAATGGACCAGACTCGATTGAGTCTGTGAACTGAAACTTACCCAATACATTTATGCAACTGATTTCTGCAGGCACTGACACAGCACTTGCATCCTTATACTATCAAACTTTTCACTCAAATAAATCTGTTTGTTAAAATAATCATGATGTTTACTAATGATACAAGTCCTACTGCTCTTATGCCTCTACACAAGAGGATATAAATGGATATATATGCAAAGTGGATATAAATGTATGCATTCATGATGTAACATTGAAGAGCTATGTATTTTTAAGGAGCCCAGGTCAATATTTAACTGATAATTACCTAAATAACCACAGCTTCTTTGCAGGCACAATGTTTTCTAAATGGACTTCTGAGAGGGTGTAATGTGATCCCAAATGTCTACATCACTTCCTTGTTTTCTTTTTTTCCTCTCGAAAGTACCAAGGATAAGAATTTCAGTTAAATGATATCTGCTTTTGGCACAGGGAATATTTAACTGGGCACCTAGATATGAATCCAGATTCCTAATTTTAAGAATCTAACTTTTGTCAGAGGTTATTATAGCTCACTTGTTCATACTTGTTTCTGTGGGTTGTTAAAAAAGCCTTTCTCTTTAATGCACTACATCAAACAATTGTAATCAAACTGTTTAAAAGAATTGGGGAAGACACGTACAGATAATTCTAAATTCAGTTTTTATGACTATCTTTGATATATTGTAATTACATTTCATCTCACCTTGTACAATCCTTTCCAAAGTACTCATTTGCTAGCAGGACAATCACAGCTGAAGGCTTGTTACCCTCCCACATCGATCTGATTTCTGAAAGTGTGACCTCCTTATCCTTTTTGTCACCAGAAAAAAATACTGAATGAGCAGTGCAGCATTGTGACTTTTGGTTTATCAGGGATTGTTGTCTGAAAGCTCAGGGTGCTTAGTCTCCAGTTTCATTTTGCATCCTCATTACCAGCTGCCTGATATTAAAGTCACATATTTCATCATTCAAAAAGAAACAGCCACGGTAGTTGCCAATATCTTGAAAAATGGTCATACCATTCATTGCAGCCCATCACCACAAGTAACGCTGGCAGCTTGGCCTTGCCTCCCTCTCATCCTTCTCCACCACTGAACAAACTGTTGAAAGACTAAGAGAAGCTGTTTTGAAGAACATGCAGCAGGTGGTACAGCCTGTGTCCCTCAGTCTCCTGCCCATGTAATTTGCCAGTCAGTAGAGGAGAATTAGAGTGTGACTTTGAAGTCACAGCTGAAAAGCAAGGTCACGGGTTTTGGCTTACACAGGAGCCTGAGTTGTGGTGAGGAAAGGAAGCAGGAAGTTTATTAGTAAAATAATGGCAGTGGGCAAAGTACTTCTTAAAGTCAAGGGCACCTAGGAGATTTTAAATGTACATAATTTCTTTGTCTTTTTCCCTTGCCATTTATTTTGCTTCTGTCTTGAAGAGAAAAGGAAATCATATTCTTCACTGGGTGGTGACTGAGAATCCTCCACCTTGCCAGATGTGTGCCCCTAAGACAGCTACAGGAGACATGAACTGTATGAAAATGATGCTAATCAACTTGGGCTGAATTTTTACTACTAGTGCAAAAAGTAATTTTTACTACTAGTGCAAAAAGCAGATGCTTCTATCATCTGAGACAGTGTTAAAGTTTTTTTCCTCAAATTTTATGCAAAATCAGACATAGCATAATGTGGGTCTCGTAGACTCTTTAAATAAAACTGAGTTCATCAAACTGAATGCACTGGTCAGCATCTGACTAACACTGCCTGCTGTTAGTACAGTGGGCCAGTGGGTTCTGTGAAACCAGCCTCAGGGAGGGGACGGGCAAGAAGAGAGGAAAGCAACCCAAAATTCACGGCCCAGCTGCAGAATTTGCTCAGAGAGTTTGAAGAGCGCTTTTCTAGTCACGTCCCACCAGAGAGGTGCAGAGCTGAAAGAGATGGTGTGAAAAAAACCCAGGCAGATTAAGGTTTGATGGATATTTGCAGAAAAAGAAGATAGTGAGTTGGTGTAAAGAGGCCTGTAGTCTTCCCCCACAATATAATCATCATCATCATTGTGAGGGCCCCCCAAAATCTAGCCCTGCACCTTTGTGTTCCCAAAAACTAGCCCAGGACCTCATTTATTCCATACACAGGAAAAAGCAACAAGACTGGGAAAATATTTTAATTATGATCATCTGAACTGCTTTGGAGTTTAGTGTCCCATTAATGATGGTTGCCTAAGGAAAAGATTTAAATTGCCTGTTGTCTGCCTGCAGTGGAAATGTTTCATGGTGAGATCTGGATAAATGTTTATTGCTTCGTATCTCATCTTAGTTCTTGGATAAAGATTTTATATATATATATATATATGTATGTATCTCATGAAAGCACAGATACAAGTAAAGATGTATCCAAGAGCTGTTGGATGGACGCTTTGGTGTATATTACAGCAGGCATAAATTTTTGGAAATAGGTGTATATTATAGTTATAGGAATATATTAATAGGTGGGTATATAGGTATGCATTAATACATCAGATTTCAGAGAAATATTGATTTTATATCTCCTTTAAATGGATAATCTGGATTAATTCTGCAATCTATCTCTATTTAGGCATATCACCCAATGGGGTAAAGATAACAGAATCAGGCTGAATTCTAGCCAGTCTGGGTTTTGTTTTTGTTTTAATTTCTTCCTGTAGCCTAAAGCTTTGGCAGTATCTCGTGTGTTCAAAAGCAAGGCAAACCCCTCTTTTTATAGTAAACATAACTCCTGGTCTGGTGAAGAGTCACCAGCAGTGGGGGTTATTTTAATGGACACACTGTATTACTTTAATCTAAGCCTTTCACCATCTGTTGTGCCTATAACAGTGAATGCAAAAAGAGCATATTTTACATTTCAGGATTACATTAGTAAAATGTAAGATAAAAGTGATTTAAAAGCATGCATATGTTCTTAGTACAATGCAGCCTGCATCTGTGATGTTTTTTTCCTCGTGGTTAAGACACAAATCAAGAGAAAAGCTGCTAATGCTGATGTAGTGAAAGTTTTTCATGGAAAAGAGGACTCTGTGAGGGTTTCACCATATATTTAATGTTTATAACTGTAAAAACCTGAGTAGGCTGCCAGAAAATTATATATCTATAATATCTGTTGTTTGAACATCTGGGGTGGCGTGTGGAGCAGGCTGATGCTGCTGTGTATGACAGGATGAGTCCTCAGGCCAGTGAGACACCTGTAGGAACGGAAGGTCAGGCAAAAGAAAATCACGTGAGAAATATTAAATTGTCTGCTGGCCTAATACACTTCCATGGGCTCTCATAAAGTAAGCTTTCTTAGACATGGAATTTATATCTTCCTATTTCCTTGTCTCTTTAGCCCTCCTGAAGTTTTTCTTGGAATGAAAATGCATCGGTGACGACACACAGACCCTTTCTTTGTCAGTGCTAATCCTGCTGGTGTGCTCTCCCTGTGACTGTACACTGGATTACCACTCTGGAAGACATTTCTAATTTTCAGAGGTGACAATTCAGTTTCCAGGGACCAGCTGGAGGACCATTTAATTTATGGGTTTTTTTTATGCCAGAAGACAATTTAGAAATCACCTGAAGGGATTTCAGATGTTGCCGATCTGAAGTTCTTTATCACTATCTGCTGATTAAATTTTGTCAAAAACCCAAAACCAATAAATTACTTTTGCCTTCTGACTCCTGATAGGAGTCAGAAGGCAAAAATTAGCAGAAAATAAAACGTTTCTGCTGAGACATGACTGGGTTTGAAAAAAAACCAACTGATTTTAATTTGCCATAATTTTCATTAAATCTGATTCAATTTTTTATGGTCTTTTGTCACTTGACACATGGGAGCCTAATTCTGACTTGAGAGATAGTGTTTCCACTCCCATTTCAGTAAAGCAATATCTTTGATCACCCTTTCATTTCTCCCCCCATCAACATGTCACACATGCCCGTATTCGAAGTCTCCACCTGTCAACATCAGATTCTCAGAAGAGGCAGTGGTTGGACTGCAGCAGCGGAGGCAGCCTGAGGATGCCAAGTAGAGATGTGGCTGGCTTTAAAGGGAATTAGACATATTTTTGCCCCGTATCTGCTCATGTTGTACCTTAAGAGTCAGTAGTTATATCAAACCTTGGCAGAAAATGTGGGCCACAAACAATTGACTGCATTAATTTAATTCTGTCCATGGCCTAGCAGCTGCCACGGGTCAGATCTCAAATAATCTTCATTTACATCAAGGACAAAGAAGATGAGTCAAGTATTGTTGGTCTTGACACATGGTTATACGACATCACACAGTGCATTTCTGATATACTAAACATAAAACCTTTGAGATAATTTCCCTTTTTTTCAAGAAAAGTGCACAAAGGCCTTTTGTGTTAAGGTTCATGATAAAAGCAAAAATTGCACAACTTTTCAGTTAAATGAAGATATTCCCTTCAAGAGAAGCTATGTCGGACACTGAAGTGTCCTTAGAAAAAGACAACTAATAGAAGAATATCTAGTAGAGCTACAGGAAATTAAGAGCTTTCAGTTTGAAAGATTCTCTGGCATGTATTATCTTAATAAAGTGGCCAAAACCAGAAATTTCATTATAATATTATTGGAAATTAATTTTCCTTGTCCTCCTCATGAAAGAAATACATACTAGGAGCTTTATTTTCAATAAGAAAATAAATGAACTCTTGACTTTTCTATACTTGCATTTAGGCTTATACTACATACTATTTCTGCTTAACTTTTAAAATTAAAAAATCTGGTTTATACAAGTCAAATCCAATAAGAACACTAAAGATAATTCTAAAATTAAGAACAGATAAAAAAGTAGTTTTCTTTTTTTTATTTTCCATTCCAGACAAAATTTACTAACTGTTAATCTTGTTAATAATTTAAAAATTTTTTTTATTGGAAACTTAATTTTATCTATACATTTTAGTAGAAAAGCTTATAATTCAGCACCATAATTCAGCTGTTATTTATGAAGATATCTTTGTGACTAAGCAGTTTGTGGACATTAGATCTGAATGGATAATAGAAGAGTTAGATGTTAGATGTTCCAGTTCCTAGTTAGTGTATGTTGAGTTACTGGCATTTAAAATAATGCTTTTGTAGCTCTGTAACCATCTAACCTTCATGAAAATTCATGTTTGTCCTTTCATCTCGAAACCTTTGTGATGAGTATCATGATGCTAACTTTCTGACCTCCTCCATGTCTCCTGGTAGGCTTGTTGCCTATGGGTATTCTTCTGACAATTAATAACAAAATATAATTGACTTCCTCAAAGCCATGACCCTTTCTTTGTTTCCTTTAAATAACCCATCATGTTCACAACCTAAACAGTATTCACAAATATAAACTGGAATACTGAAGAAATGCCCAATTAAATGCCAAAAACCCCACTGATGTTGCACAGATGGTTTAAGTTTCTGTAAGTCAAACATCTGGTCGGTACTTTCGATTGGTAAGTGCATAAAACCTTGATCCTGGCTGATAATGAGGAGTTTCATAGCAACTTAATCTAATGAAAAGGAAGGTAACCTTATGTTAGGCCTATTAAAAGAAAAGGCAGATTGGGCATATGGAAGGTGAGTGATGGAATGGGAGAATTCCAAGGTTTCACGTTGTAATACATTGATTTGTGACATGAGTGTGCAGTGCTGAAGAGGTGAGCATGTACAGCTTTGGTCTCATCCCAGTCCATAATCATGGGTGAAATTGATTTAAAAATGTTCCGTGAAGTTTGACAGTTTCAATAAATAAAAAGATTTAAAAATGAGATAGCTAAATCCTAGGAGGTTTAATAAACATTCTTTTCCTTTCTCAAAAGGTATCTAAAAGTTTGAAGCATTCATTATGAATATCTAGAAATCTGTGACATTTAACTTAACCCTTACTTCTCTCTAAACAAATGCTCATGTTCCCATCTTGACTAATTTCCCAACCTCCTACTAGTTGCTTTTTGCATTGGGAGGGCCCTGCTTAAGTGAGGGTGAAAAATGCTCACTCTGCCTGCTTTGGTTAGCAGTCACCTTTACTGGCAAATAGTTTCTGGACTTTCCTTTTTCCCACATTGCCATAGAGCTGGGATTTTTAGCTTCCTACCTATCTGCCATCACTTTAGAGCTTTACCCTATAGAAATGTTGGCAGTGCAGGATTTACAAGAGGCTTCTTTTCCCTACTAATAAGAGGAAAGAAGTTCAAAGATACAACTCCAAGGGGAAAAAATCAACAAATAAAATATGAGGAAAAGAGAGGAAACCCTTAGAAAAAAACCCTTCAAATACATTCGGTTTCAATTTGACATGTGAGAATGCTCCAGGGGCAGTGTTATTTCGGTCCCTTTTGGAAGTGTTTTGCTGAAGTGCATTGGAGCACCTTGGCTGAGCGTAAGCACGGCTTTCAAAGCAACAAGAAAAACCTGAACATATTAAAAATATATTGAATTGCAACATTGATGTTGCTGCGCCTAATATTACACATCATAAAGGAGATGGCTGTTAAGGGCCGACATGGGATGTTTTAGACTTTCATAAGGTCTGTCCTGTCATCTGTGAGCTCATTACAGGGTGTTGTACAGGAAAGGATCAGGAGCCCAATCAGAAGGTGCAGACATGTGGGCACGCTCACAAAAAACACACTATCACATACACACACTGCCTCCCTTCCCAGTGCAGCTACTTGCAGATTTCACACAGGTGTGGTAATTTCCATGCTGCTTCTCCTGTTTTGCAGTATTCTGGGTTTCACACGGAGAGATCTGAGTCTGACCACGAGAGCCAGTGGGGTGGGAGCCCGCTGACCGATACGGCTTCTCCCCAGCTCCTGGAGCCTGCGGACAGACCGAGCTCCCAGCACCACGACGTCTCCTGTGCCTACAGACAGTACTCAGACCGCAGTGCGCTCTGCTATGGTTTTGCACTCGACCACTCCAGGCTGACTGATGACAGGCATTTCCACACTCAAGCCTGTGAGGGAGGCAGATGCGAAGCTGGCCGATATTTCCTTGGCACGCCGCAGCCGGGAAGGGAGAGCTGGTGGGGTTCTCGTTCAGCATTGCCTCTGACTAAGTCGTCCCCTGAGAGCAGAGAAGCGTATGAAAACAGTATGCCCCACATAACGTCAGTGCACAGGATTCATGGTAAGACATAACAAGGATTTGCAGAAGTGACACCATCTCAGCTGAAGCAATATGACAGAAACATACAGCTGTTTATGTGAAAGATGGAAAATGAGATGTATGTTTTGATGTATGTTCTTGTCTTGGAGATCGGATCTGTGGAGATGAGGAATACTTAAAATTCAAGCTGAGTTGAGTTTTATAGTCTGGTTTATATGCAGCAAATTATAATTTTGCTGTATTTTCATCAATATGTGAAATTAAGGTGGAAACATGACCGGTGAGATTTTAAGCATGATCTTAAAAATACAAACAAAATAATCCACTTGATAGAAAAGTTTTTATTTGATTTAGGATTAAGACACTTCAGATTGAATATATTTAGCAAAATTTAGAGCTAAATCCAAGCTAGATATTAAAAAAGTCTTGAAAGCCTTTGGAGAAATTGTTCTCCAAGTGACATTTTTCCCTATGGGTTATTACTAGAGTCTGTATGTATTTAAAGGTGGCTATTAAAATTAACAGTTGTCTTTGGTTTCAGACATTAATCCTCAGCTATAATTTTTAGCCAATTTGAATCTCTCAATCCTTTCAACACCAAGCCTGAAATTTTGTTTGGTTCTGGCAGGTTGCAAACTCAGTGCATTAGCACATTTTCAGAGGCTGAAGCTAATAAAAAAACCACAGTGAAAGCCTGATACTGGGTTGGGAAAAGTCCAGAGGTCCTTTGTTTTAAAATTATAGGCTGAGTCTTGAAAGACAGCAACTGGTCCAAAGGTCAGAATTCAAGGTTGTAAGGATGGATGCAACATCAAAAAAAAAAAGTTTTTCTGCAAAATATTCTATGAAAACAAAGGTTGCCTCTAAAGAACTCGTAAAAGCTGATTACATTAGTACTATTCCATTGATTTGCAGAATGAGGTTTTGTAAACAAAAAAAACCCTGTTCAATTTTACTCCAATCTGAGGAAAATTATGCTGAGATTAGAAAAAAACTAATAAATAGCATATTCTAGGAAATACAAACAGAGATAAATCAGGAAAGGAAAGGCACTGAAAATTTTGCTGATGAGAACTGTTCTCCACTTTTCCTATGGGAACATGCCTCCTTCCTTGTGTCTGTTCCGTACTTCTGCCCTATTTGTGTTTTTCTTGCTTTTTCTTCTCAAAAGAAAGAGAATCTAGTAAAGTATGATAATTTTGCATGATAATTCTCGCTGAGCATAGAAATACCACACCAAGGTACAAATGCAAAAGGGTTAGATGTTTATGCCATACCTCCATCAAGGATAATTAGTGTAAATGGATAATATAGTTCAGCTTCAGTTTGTTTTTTGGTTTTTCTGTAATTCCAGGTACTACAGTTATTTTCTTTATTGTGTCAAGTCTTACATTTTTCAGTAGCTCTTCAGTCTGCGTGTAGCCTTAGGGGGAAAAACCTGACTAGCCCTGGCATTTTGGGTCCAGATCTTAAGAGGATGTGAAGGATCAATTCATGCCCATGATACTCCCCAGTGCAGTACTTCCCCAGCAATGGCAGGATATTTTTATTGTAAAAGCCCATCGCTGATTTTTGTTGTGAGCTCTACAGTGCAGTGGTAGTGGTCTGCAACCCAAACAGCTCTGTATGCCCTGACCCAACACAGAACATGGAAAACTTCTTGTCCGAAAATGGGTTTTCTTTAAGGAGTTCTGCCAGCCAACCCAACGTGCTTCATCCCCAAGGAGGACTTTGTGTGTGCCGAGGCAAAGGCATCAACAAGTAACATGTGCAAGTCCCACACATGCCCTCCCAAAGGAATATATCTCAGCAAATCAAGCCCTTTATCACAATGCCAACCGTTCAGGTTTTCGGGCCACTCGCTTTCTTCCTAATGAGGACTGATTCTGTCCTTTCAGCTACTTGCAAGCTGAACACCTTCTCTGATATGTATATGGGCCTTATTTTTTAGAGAGGTAAGAATGTCACAATATTTTCCCATTTCAAAAGCAAATATTTATTCATGGGGATACGACATGACATTTTTATGGTAACCCTGTCCAGCAGCTATGGATTCTTGAGCTTTTGAAGAAGAGCTCCTTCATTACTTGTGGCTATTTATTGTTGTGTAACCTGCATAAAGTCTCTACACAACCACAATCTGTTTCTCAGTGCTGTCTGTGTTTTAGCTCCTTGAAAGGCCTAAGAAAACCTGCTGGAATGTTGTACATTTGTAATTCTCTGAGATTTTTATTTTTACCATGGCCCAAATTCACCCAGACCTTGTTGATGCAAAGAGGTAATAAGGGCCCAGGGGCCTGAACACTGGCACTTGAGGGCACTTTGACATGCCCTAGGATATCCTGCCCGGTCTCTTGCTGCTCCAAAAGACAGAGCTGCTTTAGAGTTGGTGCTGTACCTGCTGGGCTTATGCAGATGCTTGGCTACCCAAGACTGTCTGCAAGTGGAACCAGATACCTGTGTTGAGGTGCTTAGATCTCTTTGTATATTTCCAGCTGTGTTACTTGTTCCTTGTGGAGATACTGGAAACCAGAGTTTGTCACTGAAAAGCAAAGGGCTCTACCATGGTCTATTTTGGTGGCTGTTATGAGTCACTTACCTCCGACTTGATTTTCTGCCTGTAAAAGAAGGTTCAGATTACATGTTTTTCAAGATCACTTGCCTCCTTAAACCTCAATGCTTGTCTCCTTTCTCTCTTTCCTAGGAAGAGGACACTGGGACGAGGACAGTGTCGTTAGCTCACCTGATCCTGGCTCTGCCAGCGAGTCAGGCGACCGATACCGTACTGAGCAGTATCAGAACAGTCCGCATGAGCCTAGCAAAATCGAAACTCTAATAAGAGCCACCCAGCAAATGATTAAAGAAGAAGAAAACAGGCTACAGCTGCGGAAAACCACTCCTGACCCACTGGTCTCCATTAATGGCACGGGGAAGAAGCACGCTATCTGTTTTGCAAACTACCCTCAGCAGCAGCTGGCAGCGGATGTCTGCCGCGTCCCAACGGTTGCCAGCACTCCTCCCTGTGAACACATCCAGCAGCGAGATGGAAAGATTATGAGCCCACATGAAAATGACTATGACAACAGCCCCACAGCACTGTCTAGGATAAGTAGCCCCAGTTCTGATCGAATATCAAAATCTAGTTTGGTACTTGCTAAAGACTACCTGCATTCAGATATGTCCCCTCATCAAAACCAAGGAGACCACCCAGCAGCCTCTCCAAATTATTACAGCTCGCACAGGCAGTACTTTGATAAGCATGCTTACACACTAACTGGGTATGCTCTGGAGCATCTATATGACACTGAAACAATTAGAAACTATTCATTAGGCTGTAATGGATCCCACTTTGATGTGACTTCTCACTTAAGGATGCAGCAAGATCCGGCGCAAGGACACAAGGGAACATCTGTTATAATAACCAATGGAAGCTGACACTTTTTTTCTAAAAACTTTTGTGCTTTAAAAAATAACCTTTGAGATCTAATTGGAAGATATTATATGTTTTCATGCCCTTGTCCTTACCAGCATTTCACATACCACAGTGCACTAGAGAAGAGCCCAGGGTTTGGGGGATAAGTTAGTTAAAACACATTACTTAAAAGAATTAATAATGCGCTGGCACGGAGGGTTAGAGTGAATGGAGCTAAACTCGAAGCTGGTGCCATGCGTGCTGAGAAGGATAGAAGAGGTCCAGGCAGGGAGTGCTTGTGGCAGGCTAACAGAACAGTTTGTCCACATTGTGTAAGAGGTGTTGTTTGGAAACACTGCCAAGGGCAGATCTTCTGAACTGCATAGGTACCAGCCAACAGAACTGCTATGCACTCTTTTTTTACTGGAATTTGGAATGTGTTCCTTTGAAATACACAACAAAATATGTACTTCTGGTGATTTGTTTATTCATCAAAGGCCAAGCGTGTTATGCTGCTGTATGGTATAAAGCATCCATGGCTGACCAATATAAAATCAAAAAAGGAAGAAAGAGAGAACTCCTCAAAACGTTATGTCCTTGTGTACTCACATACATAGCTATTTACATATGTCTGATTTGAAAAGAGTCCTTATGATTAGTATGGTCAAATATTTACTTCTACTGTATTAAAAAGACAGGGGCGTTCTCACTGTAGTTTTGAGAAACACAGAGGGCTTGCTTGTCTTGCTGTAGAGATGGGAGATTGTTATCATATTTTTGGAAGGTTGTGTGGTGGGTAGAGGAGTGAAACAAAAGAAAATTGCCCGGAGAAACAGGGAGAATAGCCTGGAATTAGGAGTGGTCCAAGATAAACTGTTAACCCTGTAGCTCTGTATGCCATTTAGTATGCCTTTTTAAGGAAAAGTGACTGAATAATTAAGAATTAATTTACAACACAGAAGGAACTCAATAGAATCATAGAAATATTGCTGTAAAATACAAATGCAGTTTCATAAATGTAAAAATACATCAGTCAAGAATAGGTAAAAACTGTTTGGTGGTTTGTCTAACTGATGATAAAGTTTCGGAGTAAATTAAGAGAGTATAGAGAATTAAAACTACTCTGTCTGAAACACGGCAAAGTAATAGGCATGACCTTGATAAAGAAATATGAATTCTCTTCTTGATTGCAGCAGATAATTTAATGAATATCAGAAAATATTAGGGATATCAAAATCAGCCATATGTACATAAAAAATACAGAGGGAAATCACTGTTCCAAGGAATTAAATTGTATTAAGAACGCTGGTATTATCAGGGCCTGTCCTAGAGTTATATAAGACATCAAAAGAGGCAGAGGAACTTTTTAAAATTTTTAATAACCTCGTGAACAAAGAGACTGATTGATTGGAAAAGAATAAATACAAAACATATGCTAAAAAATGTAAAATAGGGCATTTGTAGGCACAATTGCTAGTCCCATGCTTTTTTGTACAGCGTTTATACGGTCCCAAAGTTGACTGCATCCGGAGGGACCACCACTCCCTCTGATGCCAGTGTGGAGGAAAGGGGACCTGAGGTGGTTACTAAAATGAGATTAGCTCTAAGACTAGCTTCATTTGTAACATTCAGAAGCTCAACATATGGGACTGAGTCATCAATGGGACTAAATATAAACCAGCATGCTATGGGTGGGTTAAAAATACTGTTTCCAAATAAAACTAATCAGAAGCAAAAGCTAAATAATAACATTACAAACCACGTAAGTAGAGATGTACTTGAAAGCAGAGGAAATTACCTCTCTGAACTTGGAATATTGTGCATGGTCCTGGTCACTCCAAAGCAGATTGTGAATCTTGAATTGAGTAGTACCTTACTCCATAAGCGACCTTTGTTGACTGCAGTGTGATCGCTCCTGGTGAAATGCACGTTGAACACAAGGGAGAACAACACAATCTGGTCTTTATTATCTAAACTTCATAACAGAAAAGGTGGAGCAGAGCTCAGCAAAAGATAAAGAGACTGAAAGATCTAATAAAAGCTTTAAATAAACCGGGTCTGTCATCTTTGTAAGGGAAAAGAGTAAGGGGTAATGTCACTGATGTGCACCAAACTCTGCACAGAGGAGAGATAAATAATGGTCTAAAACTATTTGAACTAGAAAATAGCAGAAATGAGAGGCAGGGCGTTGAATGACAGCCAAGGCAAAATAAGAACAAAATGATTTGGCAAGAAGCTTATTTGATTCATTGCCAAATGGATAATGAACGTCATAAAGAGAAGCAGATAGGGATTTTTGTTTGTTTGTTTGTTTTAAGAGAACAACAAGGCAAATAATTGAGGGGAAGAAAAACATTGACAACTTAACTCAGAGGAAGAAATGAACCAAAATGGACTTTTTTCAGTCCAACAATTGTATATATTCCTAAAGCATAGGAATAAGAAAGTATTTTTGATAAATTTAGTTCTGGATACATATTTATTTCACTTGTTCCTATGAGTAATATGAATGAACTTGTACTTGGAGTCTCATTTTACAGTATTAAAATACAATTTGCAAAGCGAATTCGAGCAGAGATACATGGTATCATATTATCCCTACAAGTACACATAAAACCACGCCTAAGTGTCAATATTATTTTGTATTACAGAAGAGTCTCCTAAACTGTTTGAATGAATGGAGTTTTCTCAGCACTCCAGTGTCTTGGGATCACGAAGCACTCTTGCTATCAAGCTTTTAGTTAGAGGGCAACAGAGTTCTGCAGACCAGCTGCAGTTCCCTAGCTGTGGTCTGATGGCCACAAGTAGTCAGGAAACCAGACTTTGGCGACTGTTGTATTTGCATTCTGACAGGCACCTTTGAAAAATAGAAGAGTTATGAGACAAACAGGCGCAGCATAAGATGCTTGTGCGCTATATGACTTCACCTAGGAAAAAAAAGCCAGTGTGCTATGCAATAAAAATTCCCCATCCTTATTTATAGTGATCCCAAAATAAGACTTCCCAAACTGTAGTTATTTATGCTATTTTCAATAGTTCTAGTCCATTACAAATGCAAAAAAATGCACTGTAATGAACGGAATAAATCGGTAGAGGTGTCTCTACATGCAGCCACGTTGGGCTGCAAGCAAAGGCTGATGGTCTCTCTCCTCACAGGATTCCAGCAACTGGCACTCCCTAGCACTTCAATACAATATGCCAGAGATGGATGTCTTTTGTCAGCTTGTTTGCTATCCTGCTTCTTTAGATAGCCGAGAATTTCTTCTTAATTGACAGAAAGCATTGAGTTTTGCAAACATAGACTCTGCATGCTACATGCTACATGAAAGCAAGTCTGCAATCTTAATTATAGCATATAATATCACTGCAGCTCATATTACGTGTGCTTTTCAATATGGTATAAAGCTTATTTTTTCCATTACATATTTATGTAATTCAAAGTTTCATTTGGTATCCTTCAAGGATATAATCTTTTTTTATGTTTCTTCCTTTTCCAAATCAGATGGGAAGAAATATCTTGCAAAATTGAAAAATGCAAGGCATTTGAACCAAATAAGTTTCAAATGTATCACAGTAGCTAAAGGTTATCACTTTAAATAAGGTATGTACGTAGTGTTTTGGAACAGAAACAATATAAATTGCTGTATTGCATCATTTCTCTAACATAATACTGGTTTGATATTAATATGAAATTAGCATTTTGCAACTTCTGCAAATACAGAGTGACCACAGCTCTTTCAAACCATTTCTTATTGATGTCAGTGGATGGCACATTATGGGTTTTGTGCATTAAAATCTTAGTATATCTCTTTTGTTTGAAGAAATAAAAACCCTCTAGTCTTTATTTAAAATCACACCCCATGAGCATAGAGTTTGTGATTCTGGACAAATTTGCAAAGCAAGTCTTAAATTAATAGAAGAACCTTACTCAGCAATTTGTCCCATTTATTCAAATGGGAATATTTGTGGAGTAAGGTACTACTTAACACATGCAAGGGAGGGAAAGGTGACTTGTGATAATAGATTTGAGGGTTGTTTTGTGATTCTTCTTTCCTTAAATCTCAAGATGTGAGTATGGAACTATGGAAGATAATAGCTCTAATGTCTGTGATTTTACAAAAGAGGTTATTTATGTTTTGAAAAAATGAGTGCATCTCTCTCGACTGAAGAGCTCCAAAAGTATTTCTTAAGCTTTAAATGGCTTTTGTTGATCTGTCCGCAATACTGCCGTGGGGTACACAGTGAAATTCTGCTCTTTTAAACTCTTTTAATCACTGTTATCTGAATCTCATTTTTGCCTCTGCATATGCAGCATTTATTCATTAATGTCCCTAAGTATGTTAACCACCATATGTTCATTTATGTGAGCATGCTGAGTGAGTTGGAAAAAATAAAAGGTTGCATATTATTTCTGGAAAAGGCACAGCCACCCCAGAAAATCAGCCTGGCTGTTCCAAAGGTCAGATAACCTTTCAGTCACAGAACAAAGCTGTGGCATGGGCATTGGTTTCAGACCTTCTACATACAAACCTGTGTGTAATGGGGATTATAGCACACAGTTCCAGGATTAGGCCTAGCTATGTCTATTTTAAGGTGGCTGTAGTCAATGTCTGGCAGCAAATGGATTCAGGCTCTGCTCTTTCCGTGAGTTGCAAGTTTATTTAAAGCACCTAAGAACCTAAAGGCAATACAGGAACAGTGTTATTATTAGGAGCAATGGTGGATGAACATGATTTCCTGTAGGTATACTAGCTTAACTCCAGGTAGCTCCACAGTGTGGAGGAGAACCTATTTTCTTTTATTTGCAGTTAGAATCGATGACTAAATATTTCAGCTGTGTGCACTGAGAAGCAAAAAAAACCCAAACCAAAATACCCCAAACCAACCCCAAAAACAACAACAGCAAATCAAAAACAATCAACAACAAAACAAAAAAAGCAAATCAAAACCCCTCAGATTTCTATAACCCTTCAGTTTGGTGTTTTTAAAGTCTACTAGGGGTATAGCTGAGGATTTAGCTGTTATTTTGAAGACCAAAAAAACCTAAATATTCTTCTGTTCAGAAGAGTGAGAGCACTAGTGTGATTCCATTTTACTTTTCCTTCAGGCATTTATTAATGAAAAAGAATGCTGTGAGGTTAAACTTCACTGTGACATCAGCTTCTGTATGCAAAAGTTCTGTAGATAAATCTGGCTCTGAATTTTTAGGAATACATCCATTTTTGAAAAGAGTTAATTTATGACTCCATCTATGAAGCTGAATTTGAAAGGAAAGATCAAATGCAGGATGAAAAAACGCTTTTTGTCTGGTTGCATTCCCTATTTAACTCTCCTCTCACACAAGGTTCTCAATCTTTCCTATTGTTCTAGGATTCCAAATGTCATTTTAAACATTTTTATTTATTGCAATTTGGCCTGCATTTTTTATTTTCCTTTTCAGCTACTGATACAGTGGGAAGTTTCAAAATGCAAGAAACAATCTTTTTCATACCATATAAAATGTTGGCACCTTTGCATTCTAGGGAAAAAAAGTCTATTAGGAAAAGTACTTTTAGGGCGCTGCAACTTTTTCCCAAGGTAAATATTTCAATGCATAAAATGTATTAATCTAACAAAAAAAAGCACTTGAGACATGATGAAGAATTTCATGTTTGCTTTAAACCAATTGTTACCTTTACGGAAAAAAAGACACAGATTGCCAGTGTTTCAAATACCATGCTTTGCAATGTAAAGGGTCTAGCGACATTGTATCATAACATCTGTAGTTTTCCTTTGGAATGTAATGTAGAAAATATAATTTAGTTATGTCAACAATATCTTGCAAAGTGTTCCCATTTATAATTATTTATATTGTAAATAGCTTTCTGAAGTAAATTTGAAGTTAATGTGCATAAGATGTATTTATTATGTGAAGATTTTTTTTTTTGGTTTAAAATATAGCTACCAATATGCAATTTTTGTCTGTTTTTCTAGATTTTTAAACTAAAGGTTGTCCTATATAGTATACATTTTCAGGAATCCATTTTAATTAATGAGAGTATTTCTTAGCATCGGGAGGGAACAGGGTAAAGTAATTTATTTTGGTTCCTGTGAATCCTAAGTGCTCCCTGAATCTTGAATGGAGTTTATCTAAGTATGAAGAGACACTGATAAGATACTGCTACCTCACTCGAGATGTCTCAATCTGCCCAAATACTATTCTTCCAGGAAGAACTTATTTAATTACCTACTTGGTGAATCATCTGCCTTGTTTCTTGAAGCTGTCTACCACCCCTGTTCCTCAGCTAAATCAGCTCACTGACTTGGAGCGTGATACCCATTAGGTTTTTAAAATACTGTACTCAAAGAGCAGTGACACAGGATTAGGTGAGAAGTTATGCTAAACTGCGCTCAGACCTGAGAGCTGGCTATGTCCTGAGGTTTTGTGCTTGGATATTTCAATCAACCCAGAGTAACATGAGCCGTTGTGCAGCATCTGAACTGCTGCAGCCCTTGCCTGGTCTGGGGTTTAGGTCCTTCTGGGCTCGAGTTCTGAGCCACAGCTCTTACTTTCTAGACCAGTTTCTGAGTCATCAAACCTCATCCTCTCAGACACTGTCACTGGGTCTCTTCCCTTCAGGGAACAAATGCAAGACAGATAGTCTCAGAGAGTAGTGGGAGACCGGTGCTATGGTCAGGTGAGAGAGCAGCTTTCTCTGGAGAGAAAGTGGTTGTTCACATATTTCCTACTCACAAGACAGAGCAAACACATAAGCATCGGGGGTGGGTGTGATGCACAGAAGAGTCAGTTTTGACTCTTAAGTAAATTAAGTGCATAAAATAGAGATGCAGTTTTGTCACCAGCCCCTTCGCTCCTGCATGGATGTAGGCACTTGGTTCTTAGAGACACTCCTGGGACTGGGGAATACCCTGCAGCATTGAGTTAGAAGTTTAAACTACATTCATGATGTTGGCATTTCCCATGGGCTAATTTAGGCAGTTCTCCTCTCAGCCTGAAGTTTGGTCCTGGTTCTCATGCGGGTAGGAAATGGTGCCATCTTTTCACCAAACTATGCTGTTTAGATGTGCAAAACATGCTGAGTTTCTTCTTTTTTTCTTCCTCTCTTCTTTTCTTCCTTTCTTTCTTCCTTTCTCTCCCTTTCTCTTTCTTTTTCTTTCTTTCTTTCTTTTTCTTTCTTTCTTTCTTTCTTTCTTTCTTTCTTTCTTTCTTTCTTTCTTTCTTTCTTTCTTTCTTTCTTTCTTTCTTTCTTTCTTTCTTTCTTTCTTTCTTTCTTTCTTTCTTTCTTTCTTTTTCTTTCTTTCTTTCTTTTCTTTCTTTCTTTCTTTCTTTCTTTCTTTCTTTCTTTCTTTCTTTCTTTCTTTCTTTCTTTCTTTCTTTCTTTCTTTCTTTCTTTCTTTCTTTCTTTCTTTCTTTCTCTNCTGTGGCCGGAGAAATTTGAGTGTTTGACGTGCACCGGTGTTATCTCTCGGGGAGATTTTATATCGGTGGGGTTTTTTTCCCTTCCTTCCTTCCTTCCTTCCTTCCTTCCTTCCTTTCTTTCTTTCTTTCTTGTTTGCTATCTTGCTTTCTTTCTGTCTGTCTGTCTCCATGGGTGAGGGGTTTCAGAAATGCCCTTTTTTGGCCTACCTCTCTCTCTCTTCGAAGCCCACACTGAAATAGAGACCCTGAGATATGCAGGCAGTCATGGGACCATGTTGTCCTTCATAG
This sequence comes from Falcunculus frontatus, assembly GCA_013398115.1. Classification (NCBI taxonomy): domain Eukaryota; kingdom Metazoa; phylum Chordata; class Aves; order Passeriformes; genus Falcunculus; species Falcunculus frontatus. Next base: position 1,013,681 of record VZRV01010555.1, read on the forward strand.
AACAACAATAGTCCTAGTTTCTCCATGTTAAGTATTGCAACAAATCTGAGTATCATCCTCACCTCTGTGTACTTCAAGTCCTTCCACTTCCATGCCTGCTCCTTGGTCTCTTTTCTGGTGCCTAAAGGGTAGCTATTGCCCACTGGTCTTTATTCACTCTTGATTTCAATGTTCATTGGCAAATTGCTCTGCACTGAGGAAATCTGCTGTCATGGCCATTGTAATAAAATGTGCAATACCATCAGGAACTTCCTCTATCCACATATGGTGGCCATCAGAGGCTACAGCATCAGCAATTTCATTTGATACAGCTCCTTTGACTGTCAGAAGGTCACAAATAGCCTGCTGCGTGCCTGTGTGAGTAAAAAGGGCTATCCACCACACCATAAAGCCTGAGGGACTCCATGGCTTTTTCAGAGATGTCAAACAGGGATCTCACTCTGCATGCATACAGCACTCTGGACTGTGGTCCCGAGGCCAGGTGCAAGGCTATGTATATATGGAAACATCTTGGCCTCACCATTATCAAGATTGCTTTTCTTTGCAGATGCCTCTCTCTGCCACAGTCTGCCATTGCCTTTCTCCCACAGTCTGTCCTCTTGTTTTTGACTCTCACAGGAATTATCTGTTCTATTTCCCTTTCCTCCCTTCTGCCCCAAGCCCCAGTCTGTGATGTAGCTTGCTCAGCTCTAGCTTCTTCTCTTGATCCTTAAACCTGTGTGTTCCTTTTGATGAGGAAAATGGCTATCTGGCAACAGCTTCCATTACTTGCTTTCCCGTTTCCCTTTCCCTCCTTTATACAGCTGGTGTAAATGCCATACTGAGGATCCTGAAATCTTTTTCTCACAGGCATTAGTTCTGCTACAAGAAAGCTATCGGTTGAGGGAATGGAGGTGATGAACTTTTCAGAAAAGCTACAGACAAAAGATGATAGATGCCTTCAGCATACCAAATACACATGCCGCTTCAGCTGCATTGCAAAACATCGTCACTTTTGGCCTGCAAACAGAATGTAAAAATGAAAACTGAGACCAGAGGACATATGCCTGTATTTGAAAATAACAACAAAAGCTACAATCAGATGCATCTGAGAGGGAAACTTAAAAATTGGGTCATTTTCTCAACATGCATTAAATTATGTGCAAACAATTAAATGTTCATTATTGCTGTTCATCTAATCACTGTTTTTCATTTATTCATTATCATGATGAGCTGTCATCAGTTTAGTCATTTTTATCATGTTATCTGTATTTGTCCTTCTTGATCTATACCATTTTTAAATCTATAAATAGAAGTATTCTATAATAAAAATATTAATATAAAATGCAGAGCAGAAACTGACACCTGAAAAATAGAACCCAGAAAGTATCAGCATGTTTCAAGCTTTCAACTGGTTGTAAGCTCCATCATTTTTTACCCAGTGTATCAGGTGGCAAATTTCATATGGGAGCCAATTTTCACATCCAGCCATATTCTTAGGAATTGTTATTATGACATATTTCAAAGTTGTATCAAAGTTCTGTTGTAAATAGATAAACTTGTACATTAGCAAATCTATTACAATTATGGGTCTTTTTCTACTTTTTCTGATAAGGAGAAATGTGAGGAAATGGTGATGAGAATTTAAGGTACTTTTTCAAGCTGGATGCTTTCAGTTTTCCCTCAAGATGTATTTCCAGAGACAATTTGATTCACTTTTAAAGGACGAGCTGGAATCTTTCCATAGCTCCTTCTATTGCCCTTGAAGCTTGAGGCAATTCTGAACTCTCTGGATACTTGGGATCTGATAGAGCAGCCTTGAGACTACACTGATTTGTGCTACCTATCATGATTGCCTGCCTACCTGTTCATCACATAGGAAAAGAGGTGGCCCTCTAGCTTGTATAGAGTTATCAAGTGCAAGAGAGCTGAAATAGCATTGAGCTATTTCACCATTTAAAAACACTTTTTTACATTAGCATATTCTGTTTTACGAGTTAAAGCACGTTAGGCTGCCACCTTTCTTCTGTGCTATTATCTTCACAAGTGGTAAGAAAAGCAAGGAAGAAGGTGTCAGAAAATGTGAAACTGTACTTTTTCTCCCATTTTGTCAAGCAAAACCTAATGAAGATGCAAGAGATTATTGTCATCGCACAGAATAAATGCTTGCCCAGTGGAGTCTTGCCTGTATGCAACCAGGTAAGGCAGCTTTGTTAAAAATGCCCTTTTGCTCTGCCAGAGGGATGGCTGGTGACACCACGCTGGTATGTACAAGCTAGCCAAAAGTCCACACATGAATGTCAGTGTTTTCTAAATTGGTGATGTGTCCTGTCAAAAGACATTAAAGTTGCTGTCTGCTGAGCCTTTTGCTTCTTTTCTATTACTATTACATCCATTTGGAGCCCAGGATGAGAAGAGCTGAGGCTGCAAGCGGCTTATGCACTTTTGACAGGAGTTAGATACATTTTTCATTTGAAGCTTCTTGGTTTGATTCTGACACAAGACATTTCATCAGGTTATGAATTATTTTAACAAAAACAGGACTGTGTTTTGTCTGTCTGGTTTCTCTGTGGGACAGTTGTGTCATTTTTTTTTTTAAAGAATACCAGTGGAAGGCATCCTTTGTGTTTTCAATTTGGAGCGCACTAGTGAGGTGAAAAATACAGCCTAAGTGTTAAGTCTATTTTCATCAAGGGCACAACCATGCATTTTGATCTTATGTTTCTGACTTTTCTCTAATCACAAAGGCAGGGCCTTTCTTCTGTGCCGCTTTCTATTTAACCTCCAAAACAACTGCAAAGTATTAGAATGACTCCAGTACCCTCTTCAGCATGAATGTTTCTTGAGCTCAAGAGAAATGCTCATGGTTTCATTAGGCTGGTTTTCTGACAGTCTGCTCATAGAAAACAGCTGATTCTTGGTTTTATTTTTTTTACTGAACAGCTTTGGCTTCCTGTGATCAATCCTCTTGGCTACAGCAGTAAATATGCTAAACTGCAGGTGCCAACAAGCTTCGAGCCAGTCTGAGACTGGAATGTTGACCCATGGTTGTGTTTTGTGTGTCATGAAATAACCTACCTTGTGTACAACTATCTGGTCTATTCATTGACTTGGGTTTTTAACTTAATATGTGCTTATTTACTTAAGGAATTAGATCCAGTGTGGGAGAGATGCAAAACAGCCAGTGGTTTAGGAGTTTAGTAAATAATCTCAGCTTTGTTCAGTTTTGCTCTAGGTCAGGCTGCTTCATGGAGTAATTCCATATGGCACTCTGATTTGAGCTTACTCAAAGTAAACCCTAGAATGGATTTTGGCAAAATCCAGCCAGCCATCAGGAACCCATTCTCAGTTTCTGCTGAGGATTTCCTGATAGCTTTCTTAATTTAAAAAAAGCATCAACAAAAAACCAACAGCAAATGAGAAAATCTTTGAAACTTTTTTAATGTCTGAAATACCCTTTCCCCTCTTCCTGAACATTAACCATTAAAAATCCTTTTAGGCTGCTCTAATTTATACCAAGAGCTATAGAATTAGGAGGTGCAAACATGGTTTAAGTGACTTTGCCTCCCCGCTACGTGCTTTGCTCTGTGCTGTTGGTGATGGGGTGCAGCGAGTGCAGCCTCTCACGAGGGAGAAGCCTGATGGGGAGGACTTTCTGCCCCTCTGCCCCGGCTCCTGTGCTCTGGTGCAGAGCAGCAGCTGCCTGGTCCCTCTCCAGCCTGTGCCATTGGAGTGTGTGGGCTAGCAAAGCCTCTGCTGCTCTGCGAAGGATAAGAGGGAAGCATGGGGATTTGAGCGGTGAGAGGGCCTCCAGTGGGGTGCCTCCAGTATTCAAAAGCCAGCATTAAAATCCTGGCATTAATGGAGTCGTTGACAGAAATACTTTGGTCCCACTGAAGCATGGCCAAAAATGTAAAAACATTTTGAAAACAACACTTGAGGCAGCTCAGTGTGCCTCTCTCAATAGACTGACTGAAAGCATAAGTAAACAGAAAGATTTACTTGTGTTGGGAACAAACATAATTTAAAAAAAATGTGGGTAGGGAAACAAGTACACACAAAAATCCTGTCTTGTAATTTATCTGAACGATGTCAAATGTGAACAAAAACCCTGAGATAAAACTTGGGCTAGAGAGTAAAAATTCTGGAAGGGCTATTTCAAAGTGGGGCTCTTAGGAAAAGCTGCTGATTGAAATCAATACAGCAAGACCCAGAATCCGAAAAGACCTTTTCTGAGATCTGAGAGGGTCACTGAGCAGAACTGTCAGTTGATAGTATTGAGGCTGCAATTGCCTTCACCAAGGTGCTTCAGTGTTTGCTTTAGTGACTTCTTGCAGCCAGTGGCTGAGCATACATTTAACATCCCACCTGAGATCACCCTGCTGGGGGAGGGAATTTTTTAAAGACTTCTGTAGCTTAAACAACTCCCTCACCAGCCACATCAGCACATCACATTTTCTGTATACTAATCAGTAATGTTTGATTAATGTACTGAATCAGATTAATTGAAAAGGTTATTATTTATGGAGAAAATTTAAAAGGGACTAAAGTTATCTGTTTTCTGCTTCTGTTTTTTAAAAACATTCATTCATTTGAATTTTTAACAAATTGTGATTTATCACGTGAAATATTTTTAAACAGACTTTAATAATATCATTTTCACACAATATCAATAGATCATATTTTGGCTTTAGTTTATTTACTTATTATGTAAGACTTGATTAGGTAATGGCTTCACAGGGATGGGCAAAATACCGATACTTCATAATATTGCAAATTACAGTGATCATATCCTGGTAGAAGGTGATGGAAATAAATAGAGAAATTGCATTTCCATTTTTTACATGGCATTGTTTTTCCTGCACCAGAATGGCACTGTTATAGAAATACTATCAAATTACTACTAGAGTAAGAACTGAAATTTTTTGTTTATGCCAAAAAGAATTAACTGTATTTTGATTACAGGGTACGGGTACAATGGCTGTTTAAAAGTGCTGTTTTTAATGCTCACTTAAAAACATCCTACTTTATGAATATGTGAATAATTCATTCAAATTCAATTACACTGTATTTGTATTTCAAGGAGGTGCAGAGGAGAGAGAGCATTCAGGTGGAGTTTGCCCAGCCCAATACTTCCATTTTAATTACCGTGTATTTTCAGCACTCAGCTTCTCAGCAAGTCACTTCAGCTCACTGAGGAAAGAGAAGCTGTACTGACTTGTTCCAGCTAAAAATCTCCAAATCTCTCTTTCTAGTTGTCATAATTTCCTATGAGAATGAAGCTCATGCAACCACATGTGAATCTAAATTCTCACAATTTTTGTAAAAGTAGGATGCTACAGAGAAGCAAGAGACCTTCTGTGCCACAGCTCATGTAAAGTGACTCACGAGCTTTCCTTTTTCACAACGTCAGAACATGGAATCTTAGACACAAGACACCAGACCTTATGGAGTGAAATTCAGGCGTTTATCTTCTCAGAGAGCTGTTTATTTTATTGTATTTAAATTTACCTCATTACTATCCACTCAAATCTAGTTGGTAGATCACTTTATGTACCTTGAAAAGGCTAAATGATCTGCTGCATCAGGAGATAAACTGAGATTAAAAAATGTCCTATTACAAATGGATTTAAATCTGTAAAGTGATTTAATTTTTTAAAAATAATAATCTGGTTTAGGACTCCTTGTTTGAATATGAAAAAAATTAGAGAAAAATGTATGTGTATTTTCAAAGAGTCCTTACTTTTACTGTAATATTTCACTTCAGCAGATTTTTTTACCATGTCTTGGAAATTATTTGGGGAGATAGTGAAGACTGATATGACAGTGTATACATTGCCACAAACACTAAACAGCTAGTTTTAAAATCCAAATATGACTGACAAAAGGATACTCATTGTGATATCAGACATTGCTACAATGAACACATAAATTCCATGAGGTGAAGAAGAACAAGGAGAAAGCAGGAAAATTCACAGTGGTAAAATGCATTTGCAGTATGCATTGCACTTACGTTTTTACTTGCCACAGACATGTAAATTGTGTGCAACAGAATGGAGATTCAAATGATTCAAATGATCCAGCATCTGCATGACACTAAAAATTACATTGCAGTGAGTATGCTAGAGAAAAGAAGACTTTGCCAGTATCTAATTTAAATTTAACAGTGTGAAGAGCAGTGTCCATAAATTAGTCCCAGACTGATGATAAACAGACAGGTGTAGAGGTTCAACTACATCTTGGTGTATTATACATATAGGTTTTTCAAACACACTCTTCCAATTCACTTTTAATGTTAGTCAGAGGCAATAATATAAAAATAACAACCATCTGAGGTGACCTGATGTTTTGCTATGTTTATATGAATGCATCTAGGTTTAGACCTTTAGTGTCTCTCCCACTGTACCATATTCCACATATGGCTATTTGTCCTTCCTAGGAACTTCCTCTTCTGGTGAATGGAGAATGCTCTGCCAGTTGTACACCTCCACTCCCTGCAAAGTGGCTAGCTATTACTGTACTGCTGCAGCTGTGAAGGATCTAGTCACTTTCTTGGCCAATTTTACTCCCAAAACCACAAGACAATCTGAGCAAACTTCTTGATTTTCCCATAGATTTTATGGATTTGAATTTATTTTGTTTCTGACCTTGTAAAAAAATCCAAATAAAAGAAATTTCAGAAGTCAGACAAAAAAAAAAAAAGAAGACTGAGGCGAGAGTCATTCAAGTTCTTTCAAGGATAACATAGAGGCACACAGAACTATAGAATATATTTATGTCTGGAAACTGATGGATGTGTGTAGAAGGAAGACAGACACAAGACCATGAAATGAAGTTGGCAGGAACACAGTTACTTGAGCTTCCTCTAACTTAAAAAGAAAGATTCAGAGGACTTACTAGCAACTAGCATGGTTTTTTTATCTATGTTTGTTGATTTGTTGTCTTTTGCATAAGAAAAATAATTTTAGGGCTATAACAAGTCTGCCCACCTCTACATACCTCACTCCTAAAATATTTCAGCAACTCCAGCAGTGGTTTTCTGTGAGTAACCAGTGACACACCAGATCTTCAGTGAAAAGAAAAGAACAGATATAGGGTTTTTAAAAATGTCTTTTTCTTGTGTCTGGGAAGAGACACAAGGAAACATGCCTGTGAGTCTGATCACTTAGGAAATAGAAGAGAAATAATAATTTCTCTTTTCATCAGAGTCTATGATTCTGATATCATTTATATCTTCATTAAGATGAGGTTATTCTCAAATAATCCAGAAAGACAGACAGTTTTGGGTTGTTTATATTTCTATATCCTTTTCCATGCAATGATAAGAGAAGATATACTGTCAATACTTTGGGTTTTGGTTTTTTTTTTAAATGGCCTTATGGCTAGCAGACAGTGGAACGAGACATACAAACAGATTTCCAGACACTGTTAACCTTGACATGGCACCAACTGTGTGGTTAAAGACCAGTTTTGAAGTCTTTGTGCTTGATTCCCACCCCAGCCACTCCAGCACAAGTTAGGGGGTTGCCTTCACTACACTCAGAAGCTGTCCACCTTTGTACAGCTTTACAGACTGATTGAGGCAAATAAACCAGAGGTATTCCTGACTTACAATGGTGTAAAAGAGAAAGACGAGGCAAAATGAGCCAGTTTTACAAAAAATATACACTGTGCTCATTGATTCTTAGATGCTGTCGTAAATCAAACAGCAGGTGGTTTTAATTGACGAAATTATCCTTACTAATTTTTAAGCTGTCACAGACAGATCTAAGGGAATTTATTGTGGTCTAGTTGGAGGAGATTGGTTTTTTCCTTAGAAAAGTTCAAAACATTCAGTCTTCAATTTTTAAAGTAGAAGCATCTTCTTGGCCTTGCCTGGACATGCAGGGTTTTGAAAAAAGTAAGACAAAAATTTATAAAATATTCCAGGAAGATCAGGTCACATCTTCCCCAAAGGTTCCTTAACATCTTTTGTAACAATACCAACAATAACCTGTGCAGGTTTTGGACAACTGCGCCAGTAACAATGTAAAAAATAAAATCAATGACCATCTCAGGCACAGAGCTATTGCTCATGAACAGATTGATGTGTTCACACACAATTGCTCTGAGACGCCCCAGACATGTTGGGGTCAAACTGGCAAAATAAGTAGCAACTGTGTTCTTGCAGCAGCCTCTGAAAGAGAGAGGCAGATGTCTATTCTATCTTGCAAACACATTCTTTTACAATGTGTTACTTCATCTCTTTTATTGCACAAGAGGAAAGTGGGAGACAGAGAATCAAGGATAACACTAATGATAGGCCATATGGAATACATAAACAACGTTGTTCTAGAATAAGATGGTCTTTAAAAGGGGCGGGGGTCTTATTGTACTTGGGCCAGACATTACCTAACTTCTCAGGTGAAAGAAGGAGAATAGGTGAGAATAGGGAGCAGACGCTGGGAGTGTGTGATTCAGCTCAGAGCAAGGTTTTCTGGAAGATATAAAGAGCAGCTTAAACCCCTTTAAAGGTCTGGGTTCCACTGTATTGAAATAATAGACTCCTGCTCGCTGGGACCTGAACCTTCCTCATGAGGACTACTGAAGAAAATACTGTTTTGAAACTGGATTAAAATTTGGCCTGCTCATGAAGCACTTAGGAAATCCTGCAATTTATGTGAAGACATGGGGTCTCTAAGGAAGTGACTGAGAGAACATCCTCGAGTACAAAATGCCCTTTCTTTGACAGAGGGAAGCCAGTTATAACAACAAAAGCTCAGGGCTGTCTTAAAAAAACTGGGAGCTGCCACTTATACAGTTTTTAAAGCTCATTTTGGACAGCACCCTACTTGGCAAGTCACCCTGCTGGAGTAGTCATTGCTCTTGGTGTTAGAATCTGAGCCAGTCTAGCCCATGGGCGGGCAAATGGGCCAGCTGTCTCTGGCAAGGAAGCTAGAAGAGTTAGATATTTCTCTTCATATTGTGTCTAACTGGCCAAAATTTTAGCTGCATAGGGAAGAATGATAGTATCTGTCTCCCACAGCATATGTGAAGACTTCAGGTTTTGGCCTTGCTGTATTTGACCTCATTTAGGACAAGAATGCTTTTATCTAAATCAAAGCCAATTTCTAGTATTAGTCTGAACTTGTGAAGACCCCCAGTGAACAAAAATATCACAGGAATTAGGCAATATGTTGAGAATGCATTTTGAAGTTTTAAGCATGTGCTTAAGTGCTTTTCTGGCTCTACTTTAATGAAAGATGGAAATGTAATGTGGAAATATGACCAAGAAATTCTGTTTCATTAAACTTGGAATGAATCCCAGTGATGAACAAAACTCAAAATGAAGTACCGTTCTGAGATTTAAAAGTAGTTTCTCTTCGTATTAATTTTCTCCATTTTGCCCCTGCCTGATCTGAGCTCATGGAGAGAACACCATGGCAAGCCTGCTCGCTACATTTCTAATGTGACATAAAATATAATGCAGTAATTATTGGCTAGTGGTTTGTCACACTAGGGTATGCTAGAATGACAGCACAAACAATGGCTGAGGAATGAAAGCTAAACAGGAGATTTCTGATTGCCTGACTTCCTTGAAAAGAGTATAGAAATGGGCAACAGTAAATGGTTAACACAGAAGAAAAAAAGGCATTTTTACTTTCATTTAGTCTTTGATGTAATTCCATAACTTATTTAGTAACAGCAATAAAATAGAAGCAAGTTGAGAGAGGGACCTTCATCTGATGCAAAACACTGTAACTATGCTGACTTCTGCACACTTGTTTGGGGGGCAGGGCACAAATACCCAACTTGCTGTGTCCCCAAAGGGTTTTCTAGTTGGGGACCTGTGTCTTTTCTCAGCTTTAAACACGTAACCAGGAAAAAGCAGTCACTCAGCCATCTCACCCAAGGCCAAAGAGAGGAGTCAGAGCAGGGTGCCCTTTCTGGTGTCTCAGAAAGAGGCAGGAAAAATCTGAAGGAAAAGGCAGTCAAATGCCTAGGGAAATAGTAAGGAATTTTAGGAGGAATGATACTCTGCTGTTTATTGCAGGATCTCCTGGCTGGGTTACAGAAGAGGAGCCTGGGTTTTGTCTCTCTACACAAGGGGAGGTGACAACTTCGGAGGAGGCAATTGTGCTGAAACTTGGTGACCCCCTGTCCTGGGAGTACCTTGATGCTCATCACACATCTTTGCTTTGGGGCTGATAGTTTTTAACAGTGCTTGTGGGAGCAGTGCTACCACTAGCATGGCAGACTGAGCAGTATGTGATGAAGGCTGCTGCACTGGGTCTGAGCTCAGTGGATCACTGTGCGTGTTGACAGGCGACTTAGACAGTCCTCCTCTTCTGTATTTCCTAGAGCTATAGATTTTGACTATAAGCCAAAAGCTAAATGGATCCAATCTGATGGGGGATAGGTCAGTCAGTTTCTAATACATGTGATAGTCTGGATGCCATCTGGATGGCGAGGATGGGGGGGAAGATTATCTCTGTTCTCTGTTCTTCATGTGAAGCCACTGGCAGTTACTGTTTTAAGATGTGACAACATGGTCCAGTCTTTACCATTAGTCAAGAAGAAAGCATCTCATAATATCAACCTGCCACACTTCTTCATTTCTTAATTTAATACAAGATAGACAGCAGCATCTTTTTAATGAAAATACTGCACAGTTAAGGACACTGTAGCGCAATAACATAAAATGGCAAATTTATCTCTGAATACAATCAGTTCTTTTTTAACATGCATACCCTGGACACCCATGAAAATCCACTACATTATAATGGAGAAGTAGATGAAAGAAAAATGGACTATGAAGATGATATACACAGAAATTTTTCCTATTGTGACTTTTAGTGGACTTTTTCATAGCTCAGCAGGAGACCTGAGCTATGCTGAGCAATTGCCAAACAGCATGGTAAACTAACAAGTGTGTTTTCTGTATGTTATGTCCAGTTTAGTGGAACTTTGTAGGGCTAGTAGATCACAACTCATTTTGGCAGGCCATTTTGTGTGCATTATTGACCTTTACTTGCTGTCCATAAATCCTTGACAATGCTGACACAGAAACGCACCAAGTGACCTTTCAAAAAATGTTGGAAATAATCCGTTGCAGCTGCAGGCTGAGGACACTGACCATATTCAAGTATAAATCTCTCCATCAGCACCATGGACTGCTGGCAAGAGCACCCTATCTACTCCCCAAACTGATTCTCCGCACCAACAGGCCTGATGTCCCTTACGAAAAAGAAAATTCTCACTAGTTAAAAGCAACAGGAGAAAAACCCCTTTTTAAAGCTGACTACGTAAGAAAAATTTGGGACAGCATTGGTTTGACCTTCCCCCAAAGCTGGCTAACAGCTAGAGCATCCTCCTTTGACAGCTCTCTGTGTAAAATGTTCTTAACACCCGTAAGGTCCCGTTGACCTTAGCCTCCAGCCCAGAACAAACTGTGCATTTCCTGTTTTTTAAGAGGCATCCTTTCATGTTTAAAGCACAAGGTTTTCCTTACAACAGTATTTGAACATTGTACGCTCTCCATTTGCAGAATGCAATATTTGTTTTATCCTTTCTTCTCAAGAAAAAAAACTCACACCACCTTGAGAGCTGAATTTTCTGCTGTGATGGATTCACAACTACTTCAGTTGTGCAGGGATCCTCATGAGCCTGGACTCTTGAACCAGCTGCCTGAGTTAGCTTAGCTGTGTTAAGGACCAGTCACACAGGGCTTGCTATCTGTGGAAATGGTCTTAGCTTGAGGTCAGCAATGGATAAACAGCTTTGAATGAGCTCTTGATGAGCATTTTTTGTAGGCTTTGAGCAGAATAAGTTTTCAGGCAGTTTTACCTTGAGATATTTTGTTCAAATTCCTAAATTAATTTGCTTTGACCTCTAGCCAGTTTGGAACCACCCCGTAGATTTTCTATCAAATCGTGATGAAATACATTAGTATATATGTGAGATAAATATCACATACTTCCAAATAGTTGTACAGACTTCTGCATCTCTTTGGCAAGGAGGTGCACTAAGTCCTGTTTCAGGGACACTTGTGTGTCTCCATGTAAAATGTGGTTTGAGTAACCGAGACACAATCTAGAGCTGAAGAAGCAGCGCAGAGGTTTGTGACAAAGTGGCAGATACCAACTCTTTGCCACAGTAGAAAGAAGAGCTCTCTTTTCATATGATTAATGGGGTGAAATTATTAAACTTAAGACTACAGAATGGAAGATCAAAAATCTCACACTGTCAAACCACAAAGTTCTCTAACTGTCCAGCTAAGGGTAAGATGCTGATGGGAGATTCTGCATGTTGCAAGGTGACTTTTGAAATGTTTGGTGCCAAGCTCTGTCATGTATAAGAAAAAATTCCATTTAGGTAAACAGAAAATACAACCTGTATGGAATATGAATTAAAGTAACAATGCTCACTGGATTGTTATAACTGATACTACTAATATTAATAATATATCAAGTTTCCAGAGCAATGTAATTCAGTCTGTTTAAATTTCTTTCCAGAAAAATTATTGAAGTGAATAGCAGGGAAAAGACAGCTACATAAATAAATGTAAGTTTGCAATGAGCATGTTTTTTTCTTCTGTTTCTTCCTTAATAAATGTCTTGGGTATTAGTTATCAAAATGGTCTTTTTTTCAGCCCTCTTTTCATGATCTGTTTTCCTTTCTCACCCAGGGACTTGATTAATACAGATTTGCCTTTGCTAATATGCTTTTTCTATTTGTTTTGTGTTTAATTCTGTGAAAGAAGTAGTAGTAGCATGTTATGCGTATTAAAGTGCTTCAAATTTCCTTTCCAGCTGCATAGTATATATTTTTGTAGTTATTGTTTCTACATTTGTTCCAAATTTCCCTGCCTCCTTGAAGTAAGGTATAATAGTTTTGAGAACTAGAGCATGGGTATTAAACTCATCTGTGTAAAACGGAATTCCAATAGCTTAGATGAAATTCTAACACTTTTTCTCTTTCCTCTTGTAAGGCCAGGGATCATGTAACGATCTAGTCCAGCCTTCTGTATAAGACCATAAAACTCACCATGGCTCTATAGACTGTTCTCACTCTATATTCCCTGAGTTCAATGTAATTACTAAGCAAAGGAAAATCTGATAAAGTTCTTCTGAAAAATCACGGTGAGAAAATCCCTAGGAAGTCTAAAAACTGGGCCCTTTGGTGGACATGCAATTAGCAGAAACCTTTCATAACTGCATTTAAACCTTTGGCAAAAACACAAAATAATTTAATCTACACCGCTTTAATATCTCAGAGCTCTTGGCTTAAACAAAACCAAGGATTTAAATGTATTTTTGTCTTCACAGTATTGTTTTTGTGAAGAAAGTTTCAATACTGTTTTGTCAACTCAATTTCTGCTTCTTTTCAGAGTGTCCCTTATATGTATCCTGCTTACACTTGGTGTTGAAAAATGATGATTTGTTCATTCTGTAACTGTATGTCTTCAGCATTTATATTCCCTTGTGCTATAGGAGATCTTTAAATTCAGTTCCAAAAGGTCCTCACACAGAAGGAGATGGAGTTTCTAAGCTAGAATTTCACAAGTTCCCTAGAGTTTGCTCTGCTTTGCTTCATCACCTCATTACTGAGGACACCGAAGACACGGGTAGCGAGAAGCAGAATGTTTCCACAAAACAAATACAGAGATTCTTTTCATCCTCTCTATCACTCATTCCTCTAGTGGAAAACTTCATGGAAATAGGTGAGTAAATGTGAAAAGAATTCCACTAGTAGATCTCTTTAGTGGAAGATTCCCAAATGTTTCTTTCACTCTTCATGTTTTTGCTGACCAAATGTAGGTAACCACAGCATCTTTAATGTCAGCTTCTCCTTCTGTTTCAGCTTCATATCTCTCTGTTGCATTTATCTAGGCTAGAGACCTGCTTTTACAGTACAAATGCTTCTTGGAAAGCCATTTAAAGCAATTCCACCACTTTTCACTTTCTTCTTGCTCCCATCTCAAATGTCTGTAGTTGAAGTGACAGGGAAGGAGTTTTTCCCTTTGTTCACTGTTCATTCTCATCCTCAACCAATCATAATGCTGATGTCTCTAAGAGAAATCATATGGAGTTTTCACTTCTCCAGATAAACGGTTCCCTATGCTACTGGGCTTTGGCCGAGCTTTTAGTGTTTCATTAACCTATTCTGAAAAAAAAATGCATTCGCTTCCCTCATAAAAATCCAGTTAAAAAAAAAAAAATAATATAACATTTGACAGTAGCAATGCTTAAAACAGCTTAAGAGGTTCTTGTTCTTTCATAGGTATCCCTCTGCTGGAGAACCACCAAGAGAACTGAATCAGAGCTGTGGTTTGGCTGGGCAATTACTTAAGTGAGAACGTTGTATTTCTACTGGATCAGCTCCACGGTCTTGCTCACTGTGAAGCTGCTGGAGGAGAGAGAGGCTGGTGGTGCAAGGAGCAAGCACCTTGGACAGAGATTGCCACCATTAGCAGTGCTTTCAGAGGGATAATGCTGTCAAAGTAATCTATGTTTCCGTACAAAACATTTTTGAATGACAGCCTCAGAATGAAAACCCTCCATACACCACAAACTGATGGCCGCCCTTGTACCAGCACTGTGATGCCTGAAGGTGCTTCTCAATTTTGTGAGACAAAATAATTATTTGTGGGGATAATGAGTTTGGGAATGAACTGACTCAGCTGGCAGAGCATTCAGTTCAATTAATTTGTTGTCCAAATAATTCCTTTGAAGGAATTATGAAGATGGCTTGTGGAAATCACATACTTTCCAGCCATCAAGAGCTGGTGAAAAATGTTGTCTTCTTTAGTAAACACCCTAAAAGTATGTCAGTATAAAAGAAGAGCTTCTTAAATCATGACATCGCTAATGGATTTTTCCAGAAAGTGCAATAAGATAGTAAGTACACGTTGACCATAACTAGAATGGTAATGACAGTCTTATAATTGTCTAAACACTACTTAGAGATTTTTATTGCATCTAGATGATGTGGGTTTCCCAAATATTTAAATTTGCATATTTAGCTATAACTCTTGACCTTGGCAGGTTTTTGTGAGTTTTTTAATGTTCAGTAATAAAGGTTTTATATGCATAACTTAAATGGTCCTTTTAGTAATTTGAGGAAGAATAAATTGCTCTTTCTTTGACCCCTTAGTTCTTCTGATCTAACCACTGTGTTTTGTAGTAGAATGAGCAATGAGTTTCAGATTAGCCATGTACAGGCAGCACTTTGTTAAGCATCAAATAATTTTTTGGGCCACTATGTTTCTTTTAAGGATAAATTCTGGAACAATTTTATTGAAATACGGTTCTAAAATACTGGTACCCACAAAAATGACCTTTTTTCACTAGTAAATAGTAGTGAAATAGTGGATAGTAGATAGTAGTGGATAGTGAATAGTAAAATGCACACATCTACTAGGAGTACAATGTGGTAGGGTGCAGGAATTTGTAATTTCCTAGTGACTTAAATCAATGGCAGACAATACAGATGCTATTACACATAAAGCATTATCTTTGGCCTTAGAATAATAGGGAAAAATGGAAGTCAGTATTTCATCAGCAACACATTCTGACCTTGAGGAGTTCAAGAGAATATAAGCTTTGCACAAGTCGCAATTTTTAAATGCCATGTAAATAGAATTGCTTGTCATGTAGGAACAGCAATACCCTCTGTTGGAAATGTGTTGTCCATGTCTGCTCTCTCAGCTGATTTTTGGTAAACATCTTCTGTGAGCCCACAGGTTTGTTTGTTTCTTCACATTCTTGGATGGAGACAGCAGTATCCAAACTCTGTCAGCTTCTGCTGATTGCTCACCTGAAGTCAGAAACTCTAGGCACCTCAGCCAATAGTCTGAGTTTTGAAGCATCTAGTGCACAAGGTTTCCGTGTTTATGAGTTCTCAGGGTTGGATGCTAGGGTTTCTCCTCTTTTCAGCGGAGCAGAAGAAAGTGAAATACTGAAGAAAAAAAAAATTCCTTTCCATGGTGAAATGTTTGAAATTACTGTCCTTTGGAATAAAACAAATAAAAGTTAACTTCAGGCACTTAAAGTAAGAAAGCAGGGGATGAGATTCAGATTCCCTTCTGAGAATTTTTTTTCATCTGTAAAACTTCTAACAGTTCTAAGACCAAAGGTAGGGGTGCTGTAAATAGAGTAAAAAGATTGCTTCCAGAAATAAGCAGGAAGGGTACACCTAGAATACTAAAGGTCTAAGATTTATAAATTAACACCTCTGGACAAATTCTGACTGGCCTTTGAGTCCGAAACTAACTTCAGGGAATGAGACTCAAAAGACATGGTGACTGAATTAATGCTTCACATTCACAGAACCAGAGTAACGACTGTAAGTGACTACAGAGTAACATTAGACTCATTTGGGTGAGAATGACTTCATACGCCTCAGGACAAAAGTCTGATCTAGTCCACACAGAGACATTAAGTGCATTCATATGTCCTACTTGTACTAGTGCAGCTTAATGTTAGTGATTAGGTAATAGAAGAAGAGACTCTTTCATGAGGCAGCTTTTATTTGACTTTGAACTCATATTCATGCCAAGTTCCCATCTGA
The DNA here is from genome assembly GCA_013398115.1 of Falcunculus frontatus. Taxonomy (NCBI): domain Eukaryota; kingdom Metazoa; phylum Chordata; class Aves; order Passeriformes; genus Falcunculus; species Falcunculus frontatus. Next base: position 1,030,211 of record VZRV01010555.1, read on the forward strand.
AAGTGCAATGACACCTCCATTTCTCTGCAGAAATGGAATTAATGGCAGCATTTCATAACATCTAAGGCTTAAGCAGGATTTATCCCTAACAGGCTGCCCACTTGGTGTTTTCTGACATCTTAACATTTATAACGACTTCTGAATTATAATAATCTTCTTAATTTTTCCCCTAAATTTTTATGCATATTTTTATAATTCTTTTCTGATGTATTTACTCACTGAGTTTTTAAATTATTTTCTGTAAAGTGCTTTGAAAACCTTATTTCTTTAAGAAGACCAGGTTCCTTGAGCTCTGTTAGTTCTCGGCACATACATGTGAATTCAGAGGGTGCTCAAAAATGGGCAGGAGACCCAGGTTCAGATCTAATGTTCTCATTTCCCTGTCTCTCTGAGAGCCCCAAGGAACAAAGGGAATATTGAAATCTGCAGGCTGTAGGGCTTTGAAAGGATTGTCCTAACCACTAGCCTGGAGAGCCAGTTGTTCTATCTTGGGAACTGTTTACCCTGTGTACAGCAAGAAAAGGGATAGGTTCACATGAATGTTCCCTCCAGGCAACTTGTTAGGATACTTCCACTAAGGAGTAAACATGAAGTGGATTTTAACCTCATGAATGGTGTGGCAAAAGGCCAATATCCCATGGAGTATGCCAAGTAATAGAGAAGATATTGAAAATCTAAGGTGGTCCTTTCTTTATTGTTCCTACTGGAACTGCTCCACTGCATTTAAACTCATTTTTTAAAGTGTCCCCTGAAACAATATTACGTTTTATACAATATTTTTAGTCATAGTCCATGGACAGTACTACTAAGATCTTATGTTTCTGTATTGGCGTCTTTCCCCCTGACCTGCCTCCCATCTGTGGGACTAAAGAGGGTTTCCAATGAAAAAAGTATGGCATACTGCCCTGGTGTTCAATGGAATTGGCTGGCTATCCTGGGCTCAGTTCTTATCAGATCTTCATACTTTTCTAGTGAAATAATAAGCCTTCAAAATAGAAATAAAGTAGGATCAACTAAAGTCCAAATAGAAAAAATAGCTATTGACTTCATTATAAAAGTCAGCAACGAGTGATCTCTGTTGTACCAAAAAACCTTATCCATTTTCACTCTTTTCCAGTGAAAATAGATTGACTTAATACTACTCCCATTCATTTAAGAGAAAGGTAAACACCAATAAGAAAATTTAATAAAGGGTTTTTTAAAATGCTGTGAGGAGTTTATTAGACCCACTAATCAGTTAACATAGAAATTCAATGCAATTTTGCTCTCAGTTTTGTAGTGATTCATTGAGATAGCTACTAATGTTTTATGCGTCTTATCAAGAAATAATTCTTCTTTGGTTTTGATTCAAGGTAAAGATATGTCCCGCACAGAGAAGGGAATCTGTGCTGCATTAAAGTCCTTTCCAGAGGTAGCTGAATGGCAGCAGAGAGCAAACGGGACAGGATGTCTTTCTTCTACGCAGTTTTACCTGCAGCTTTTTAGTAAGAAACACTAAAAAATGCCAGTTTAACTGTTTTGTAGATTAATGCTTACACCTGGATAGTTTGTCATTCAGTGGAAACCTGAAGTCATGTACCTAGCAGCAGGACAGAGTGAACTAGGAAAGAATCTTCTCATTCCATCATGAAAAAGCCAAATCACTAATTTAAAAATAATTTTTTTCTAGCAATTAACCTTTTATTTTTCTGTCTGGAATTCACTAGCCAACGCACACAGCTTCCTCCTGGACCTGGCCACAGAACCTAAAATTCTTGTGCACAGAACAAGGAAAAAGATGTAGAGGGACATGGAGAGTTCTGCAACTACATGTGCTAAATGCTGTCTTATAAAACTCTTTGCTATCCGTTCCTTTATGAGAGAATTCCAATGAGCAATTCCTCAGGCAATCATTTAAACATATTTAGCATTTTGAATACAAGCAATTTTTTGAAAGAAAACTTTTTTTCTTGACAGTTCCAACTGAAGGTCTTGGAATTTGGTTTAATAAAGTATCTGTACTTTATTACTGAAAATGAAGGCAGTGGATATCTCCACTAAACCAGGTAAAGAGCACAACAGAAAAGCAGAGAAGCAAGCAAACATGTCTGTATTCTGTGAAGGATCTGGATGCTGATTAGCAAGTAATTATGGGAGAAACCCAAAAAACAATTTGTTTAAAAAAAGTGTTTGAAGAATTATGTACCAAATAATCACTGTCCATATTGGGCATCACACGAGGCTGAAAGAAATAATAATATAGTTCACAAAGACTATCTCATAATGCATATGTGAAAAGATTCAGAAGTAAAATTGCATCAAAACCTTTAGAACAGATATCTTCTGAATTCTGATTGCTTAACTTAGAACTCTTACTGCACTTACTAAACTAAGGGAATTCAGGCAGTGGTATCACCTGGACTAAGGAGCCAGGAGGGCAGAATACAGACAAGACTTATTTTTACCTTAAGACAGCAGAGCAAAAACTCATTGGAACTCCATCCAAGGTGAGAATCCCATCCTCATCCTGCCTGAAAAATAATCATCTTCAAAATAAGAGCAAAATGTGAGAAAATATGTTGGATTTAAGGCTTAGGTAAGAGAATATGGGTGGACAGAAGGATTATTAAGCAAAGGAAATTACATTCTAGATTTCATGAGGTATAGAGTGAGCAGTTAAAATGATAATATAGCAGAACCTGAGCCAAGTTAGACAGCAGAAAGGAATTCAAAACGAAGAACAAAAGGTCCTTTAACCTTATAAATAAAATGAGGGTGAGGGAAGAAGGGAAACTAAACTGCATTCAGAAAGGATAGGAATGACTGGAAGGATGTCCCACCACTAAAGTAATACTTTGCTTCAATTTTTATTAAGTGATACGAATTACAGGTGAGAAAGAACAAGACAGTTACATGAAATAAAAAGATTGAAATTACTGTGTTTATGAGGGAATAAACTCTGAGTTTCATGTTCGTTCCAGAGTTCCGAGAGCACTACCACATGAAATTGCAAGATTGCTGGCAAGATACCTAAAAATAAATTTAGCCACTGTTACCATAGTATCAGAAGTAAGATGCATTTCTATAAAGGGTAAAAGATATGCTGTCTTTTTAAAAAAGTTTGAGAAATGTATGCACTAGCCTTTTTTTTTTTTTGCAAGTTGAATGTAGTAGGTGTAATATATCTCAGCTTGAGTAAGATGATATCATGTTCTGTGAGAAATTACTGGTTGTTGTAGACAGAACTCATTAGAGTGGAGATTACTGAGTGATTACTAAGAGATGTTGGTGTGTAAGGAAGCTTCTAGTGCTAGTCCTGAAGACGTGAACGAAAAATATTAAAGTATAAATATATTGAACAATCAGTCTGGGTTATAATTGTAGTGAAATGGCACTGAACAGAGAAAGTTACAAATTTGTGTCTTTGGGGGTTAATAAAAAAATTCAAAGGTCATCAGTAGAGGAGGAGAAAGATTCTGTATTAGTTCGTCATAAAATGGCTGTAATCCACAGGTAGGATACCACCATGGGAAAGGAAAACTCCGTCACTTGATTTATTATGCAAAGATTTTCATCAGAGGTGAGGAGTTAATTTTATAGTTATCCAGAGTACTCTTCCAGAATATTGCGCATGGATCTGATTATCCGTGTTCTAGAAATCTACAATTCAACTAAAATTTCCAAGTGAGGAGAATAGGGTTATCAAAAGATCCAGAGTTAACATGTGGGAACAAACTAGAGGAACTGGCTTTGTGTCGCATAGGAAAACAAGAGTTGGGAGAAATGTTAATTCTGTCTCAAAATGTGTGATGGACACAAGCCCTAAGGAGAGAAAGGAATTATTTATGGTAAAGAACAATCTTGATCCAAGAGTGTACAACTTAGTAATGTTCTAGAACAAAGACAATTGAGAAAACAATTAAAAGGTGTGGCAACTTGTGGGTAGTTATGATTACCTGCAATAGCTGAGTAGGCTGAGTGATTGAGATCTTTTCCAGCCCTATTCTCCATAAGTAGTTTGTATATGTAACATGTAGTCATGAAGTTCTGACGATATTGATTCAGTTTTTCTTGAATAACAGACACAAACGCTGCAACAGCATTAAAATAGAAATAGTGATAGACATAGGTTACAACTGATCTAATTCTTATAATCAGCATATCCATTTAATTGAAACAACAGAACAATATCAGAACAGATTCCTGAAAATTGTTCAATTGACCCTACATCATAAATATGTTGAAAATTTCTAAAAAAGATTATTATTCTATTATATTTGTATGAATTGATTCAGGAATCATGAGTTGTCTCCCCATGGTTTCTCAGCATCCCACAGGTGAAACAGTTTATTTTTTCATGGTAATGATTTATTTCCTTTCCAGACTTCAAAACGTTTCCCATTTGGTTAAAAACTTCTGCTTTGCTTGTTGGTGGATGAAGCCTTATAGTTTTAGTGAACTTCACTGGATATTTTTCACCCCTATTAATTATAAATTTAATTGCTAAACATCTTAAATATATATTTGTAATTATCTTTCAATTCAACAAAACTTTATGGGATGCCCTCAGGATACCTGATGTATAGCTCTTAAAATAAGATTCTTCTTTTGGAGTCCATGTTATACAACTTGCTGTGGAATGAAAAGTTTATAATAATATTTTGCACACTTCAACATGAATTTTCACCTCTTTTGTCTAGCAATCCTCCTAAATAAAGAAATATATAAATCTGCACATAACACCTTTAAAGCACCTGTGAAAAGTACATTAAAAAAAAAAAGCTCAGAAGAGGGTCATAGTGAGAAATAAAGGACTGAGAAGGTGATGGGGCAAATTCAAGAAGGAGAGTAAACCTGAGGTGGTTAATCCTTCAGACACTTCAAGAAGTAACACCTTTTACAGTTCACATACTGTGCTTTTTAGCCTTCTCTTATCACAAGTGAAGAACATTAACTTGAATGAGTTATTCATTGATTATCACAGTAGGATCAAGATGGTTTTGATGGAAGGTAGCACTTGTGTAAAGAGAGACAGGTTCGTACCCTTAAGTCCTTTCCATCTGAAATCTTTTTAAGATTTAATCTCAATTTTTTAAATTTCTTTTTCAAGCTTTACAAAATCTTTTGATATTTGCAAAAAGTTGTCTTATTTCTAGTTAAGTTTTGTTCGTAAGTAGAACAAACTGTATATGTATTAACTGCCCGCAATATCAGCAGGACCTTTGGAAACTTTGGTCTGTATAGAGATTTACATTTGTGAGGAATACGGAGTAGATAGATAGAAAGGATATAAAGTTTTTGGTTAATTATTGGTTTTTTAGGAATGAAACTGCATTTATTATCTGGAATGCTTATCTTGTTACTGAACATACAAATTTGCCAACCCAACTGCCATGAAACACCAGGTTTCCCAGAGATGATGTGGACGTCCCATCCCTGGAAATGTTCAATGTGGGCTGTAAATGCCAAAAATTCTACAGTAGCTTCATGTTTGAAGAATTACTCCCCTTTCTAAATTGCGTCAAAGCAGAAAATGTTATGGGCCAAGACAAAGAAAAGCTTTGTTGAGATTGATAAAAGTTTTTCTTGCTTGGGAGATCAATATAGGGTTTATGCCATGCAGATAGGGGCAGAGAAGTTCTGGCTTTTCAGAACAGATGGAGACAGAAAAGTTCTGAGTTTTCGGAACAGATGAAGCCCCTGCCCTGTTGCCAAAACTGTCTTGCATTTCTGTTAATGTGGATCGCACAGAAAGAAAAAGACGTAATGATTTTCAGGGACTTAGACTTGCAAGTAGGATATTATGTTCTCCCACAACCTGTAACGTGGCATACGGTATAACTTTGTCTTTTTGTGTCTTACTATTGAAAGCACTTGGTCAGATTTTACCTCAGGCCTCACAAAAACTCCTTTTCTCCCCCCACAAGTCTACCTGAATGTCACAGCATCCTGTGATTTATAGCAGTTATGCTGTTATCTCCTTTTGTCTGCTCACCTGCTGTTGTTTATGAATTGTGCCCTTGTCTTTTGTCAACCAGCTGTACTTTGCTTATCACCTCTGCTTCTGTGAACCTCTGTGGAAAGTCATCAACGCTTGCAGCTTTTTCTTGAGAACTTACTGTGACATAGGCAAAATTTTCTCCTCTTTCATGCTCATGATATCCAGTTCTGCTCAAGAGAGTGCTTTTTGGTGGGAGGATTACAGAGCGTGGTCCAGACTACATTCCCATAAAAAGGAAAAATAAAGGTTGGTGTATTTTGTTCTCCCTGGAATACTCAGTCTTTCTTTAGTTTCCTGATACAGGTGGCTACCATTTGTAGAGCTATCAATTTCTTTGCCCGCTTTAAAGCAGCTATTATTTATGCCAGTCCCTGCTTATCATCCTCTTTATTCGTTTAGACAAGAACAGCTACAAAACATTTTAAACAGCTTGAGATAAAGGTTAAGCTTAAAGATCACATGTTATCGTGCACAGCTTCAAAATAATGGGTTAAATCTGCTCCAACACAATGTTCCGAAATCATGCCTTTAATGTGCATTTAATTTGTGCCACTCTTTCAGATGTAAGAAATGTGAAAACATGAACCAAGCTAAAAAGCTATGGCCCATAAAGAAAATCATCTGCAGTAGCATAAAAGGTACATGCTGCACTTTTTTTCACTAGTCTTCATATGCACAATCATACAGAACTGAGAAACACTCGCTTCTTCAAATGACTTTTCTGACTCTATCTTTAATAAAGGTATGTATGAGTGACACATGTCTCAGGAAAGAAATGTGATTGTTGGAAGTTCTGCATTTATCCTTTAAGTAATTTTAGAAATTTTTGCATTAGAATTATTGTTAGACTCTCAGCCCTAGTTACAAGCACTAAATTATCACTACATGTCTTGCTATTGAAACAGATTACTTAGTCATTCACCATTTGCCATGGGATGCTCTCCAGATGTGTTGCATCTGAGTATTTCTGAATTTTCACTTGAGCACCATGAAGTTAATCTGTTGTTTAGCACACCAAAAGAATTGTTAAATATCTGCTAAACATGATACCAGTTTGCAGTATTCTGGTGTAAGGATTCTTTTATTCTCTTTCTTCCTTCTCTCCATTCCACTGATCTTCAACAATGCTCCACTGTTGCAATGCTGTTCTTTTTCCTTCTTCAAAGTATAATTTTATGCTAATCCTTGAGCTGTGGAAGAGGGCATTAGCTTTCAGCTCATTTTCTGCTTTGTCGTTCTAGGAAAACTTTGTTACTTACAACCTGGCACAACCTGAACTATCCACAAACTGCCTACTACTTCCATGGTTTAAACATTATTTTACAGTTTGACAGAGATTACATGATAAGGATGCGTGGTCCTTCTGTCTACTGTATATCTCACAATCTAATTGCTGAGAGGACTGCACTTTCATCTCTATGTTGGAATATGGCCCAGATTCTGGATTTCAAAGCAGCTAAAAGGAAGACAATCATTAAGACAATGTTCCCTCAAATCCCAGTTCAAATAATCTCAAAGTCTATGCAAAACACAAATGTTGACCTCGCAGAACACGCCAACCTCCAGAACTGTTCACAAAGCTCTGAAAACACTTGCAAACATATTTATGAAACTTCTTTTATTTTTATTGTGGGCAAAATATCCCTTGGTTGCCATTAGTTTTGTTTAAATCCGGTGGAAATATTCAGAGCTTCCCGATGTATTCGACAATTCAGAAAAGTGGCTCATCACCTCAGTTTAGCTCAGTCTGCACGATTGCTTGTTTACTTAGTCTCCACTTATTTTTTTCAGGTTCACTATCAGGCTAGACAGCTCTGTCAACTCAAAAAGACATGCTTTTTTCAATCTATTGATCTCTGTTGCTCTTCCAAATCCTTTAGTATTGGCTCTTAGGATTACTATAATGCTATAATCATTCTGTTAAGGATTCAGATTTGTGGTGGACTAAAAGATGGTAACATCAAAAGGATTGAAATGCCCTTGAAGCAATCAATTTTTGTTCATCAAATACAAATGCTGAGAGGCTGCTTTCAGCTAATAATTTATAACTGAATTAATGACACATGGCTTCCGTCAGTAATGGTCTCCTCTCTGGAATCTCTTTTTTCTCTTTCTGTGATCTGATTTCATATTCTGGGAAAGGAAATCAGAGTGCTACAGAATTTAATCAGAAATGGGGACTGTCTGAAGGTAAAAGCTTAGGTTTCTTGCTTCAAATTGAGTGCTGCTGAAATCTTTATCCTTCAGTTTTGGCAAATCTGTATTTTTAAGCCAATGCTACTCATGCAGAATTGTATTTCAACTTTTTTATCCTACTTACAAAGAATCGTAGAGTTGTGGGAAGCATCTTGCAGAAATTTTAAGTCACTCGCACGTGTAGGTTTTCAAATATTTTGGTGAATGAGAAATTTTTCATATTAACAGAAGAGTATCTAAAAATGGTTATAGGCAATTCACCTTTTCTCCCTTCTTCTTCTGCTTCTGTGCTGGATTCTGACAACAGATTCAGAGTAAAAATGACACTTCTGTGGTCGAAAACAAACTTTAAATGGTTGACTCTCATTTCCTATCACAGTCTTATTTTTCCTTTTCTATTTTTCTGGTGATTTGAGGTAAGTGGTTTTTTTCAGAAAGTCTATACAGAACTTTGACAACCTTTGCTCTTTGCTTTCCCCTCCCCACTGAAATTTGTGTGAAAAGGGGAATATGCCCCAGACTTATTATCTGTCAAAACATTCTGAATAAGCCTAGCATTAAAAAGCCAGATAGGGTTAGAAAATAACAAGAAAAAAATTTTAAAAGGAAAAGAAAAAAGCAAATAGCCTTTATAGAGGAAAAGTCATACACCAGAATATGTGCCAAATTATTGAACATGTGCATAAACTAATGTCAGCTTCATGATGTCTCCTCTCTGCTAAAGGACAATGTATTCCTAGCTGTGGAATGGGGTGGCTTGATGATGTCGTTCTGTTATGGTGTGGTCCCTTTTTATAGCTGTCAGATATGTCACTTAGTGTTTGGGGTTGCTTTGCAGCTAAAAAATTGCTGTAGTAATTGCTGTAGGAAAAAAACCCCATGATATCAGCTTTAGAAATTAAATATCCCATTAACCTAGTTATAACCTCTTCCCATCTCTTTTGTGAAGCAGAGATAATCAGAATCAGTGAAGTAACAATTAATGTTGTTTACACTTTTGTTACATGTGTAGTGTGGCAAGATTTAGAAATAATCTTGGGTTATAAATTATTAGCAAAAAATGACGGGTAGAAGGTCATGTCTCCTTTAGATCTTCTAGGTAACATTACAGATATGTTTCCTTTCATACAAACCATCTGTTTATGTCCAGTGAATCCTTTTCTCCATTCCCTTTCTTCTCTTCCAGTTATCCTACACCATCTCCCTCTCCCCCCCAAACTCCCTGCAGCTTATAATTGATTTAAAAATAGATCAAGTTACTTATATTAAAGAGCTGAAAGTACTTACTCAGGATAATTCTTTTATGATATTTTGTATCCAATTAATACTAAATCTTCAGCAGTAGCAAGTCTTCAGCATAGGTCTTGCATTGGAACTTATCTGTGGTGCTTCTGTATTAAAAGTGTATGGGGCATGGATATCATCACACATCATTCTCAACATACCAGTTTTCAGAATTTAGAACCTTTAAGAGAGACCTACCTTACAGAAGATGCAGTATCTAAATTTGTTGATTCTCAATTAAAATACAACTAAAATTCTGCAAGGTGCTTAGCACCTCATAAGAACCAAAGCTAAACGTCACAAAAAGACTTGCAAAATCAGATCAATAGATTAAAAGCAAATGCAATATAAACGTTAAAAAAAAACTGGATCAAAAATAGTCACTGCAAGCTGAAAGTAGGTACATAAACTGAGCCCTTCAAAGTACTCACACTTGATAACACTTGAAAAAACAATGTCATTCTAAAAAAATGTTTCAAATAAACTGAGATTTATTCCAAATAAAATTTACAAAATAATTGAAGAATGATAATAAAAAAGATCAATAAAAAAGCTTTTAAATTAATTGAAAACGTTGTAACATTGAACTTTATGACAATCATGCTCTTTTCCTTACACGCAACCTTTGGCAGCCAAAAATTTGGTTTAAATCCCCTCTCACTCTGCAGTTTGATGCAGTCCAAATGTCTTCACTACTGAGAACGGAGCAAATACAACATTTCTCATCATAGAGATAGCTTGTGGTCCCGAAGCTCGTTTATGACAAATACCTGAACCTTCTCTAGTTTTGTCTTCCAAGTCAGGAGTTTCCATCATCTTTTACTCCTTTTGTGGTCTCTTCTGCTAGTTTTTCAGTGTTTAAAATGAGATGAAAATATGCTAGAAGTTACACCTCATATCCAGCCCTGTGGAAGGAGCCTCAAAGAGTCAACTCTTCAGAGGCCTCAAAGATGTGAGGCAATGTTTGGCTCCAGAAAAAAGACAGAAATGTCTGTTTCTTCAGTGGGAGGTTCCATAGGCCTTGGTTCCTTTCAGTTCGCAAGTCATCTTTCTTTCTCCTTACTTGCATCTCTGGGCTCACAACATCTCAATGACAGGGCTGAGAATGACTACTGCAGCCTCAGGAATCTCCCGGCACACAAAATCTTGGCAGTTGCTGCAGCAGCAAGATGAGGAGATCCCAAGATGGCAGAGATCCCACAGCTATCCTTTGGCCTGAGCTGGATTCCTAGGGGAGATACTGTTTCGAAGTGCGGGAGACAACTCCTTCCAGAAACCCCCAGAGCTGTCCTTTTCTCACTTTTTATTACAGGATCAGCCCTATCCTGAGCCTACAGAGCGGCACAAGGAAATGTCACCCATGCAACAAGAAACTGGCTCCAATTACCAGTCTTTAATTTAGAGGCATGAAGATGTTGAGGTGCCGTCATCCTACAGACACATGGGTGTGGACTTGAAATCTGACTTCAGTGACTGACTTCAGTCAGTCAGTCAGTGACTGACTTCAGTGGAAGGGTTCACAAGCCTGAAGGTTCAGTTAGTAGGTAACTTCCTGCCGGAAGACTCGTCATAAAACTTCTGAGCACTTAATGACCTTGGGGGCAATGGACCACCAGGCACTAGGAGGTACATTCTGTGTGAAGGCAGAAGAAAAGTGTTCAAATCAGCTTCATCATTAAGACAATAAAAGTACTTCAATATGCTGTTTATCCCAGTAGTTCCTAACACTGCTAATCGGGTGGCAATCTCAGTGACACCTGAGTCTGTGGTAATGGTAATCTTCAGAAGCAGATACCTTAGAAAACAAACATCACTCTGGTAGAATAGTAAGCAATGTCTTCCCTGTCTTGATCAGGATTGCAGGCAGATGTTTATCACTCATAAGTTAATTCACACAACCGAAAACATTGCTAAAAGAGACCTTTAAACCCTTTCACTAATCTTGTTTGGTAGTAAATGGTCCCAGAGGTTATAGCTGATACCTAGAAGCTACAACTGGATACCTAGAAGCTATAACTGGATTGAAAAGTGCAAGTGGAAACACCTTTTTTCACTTTTCAGCTGGCCTTTGAAATACAGGAGAAAAGGAAATGCTGCACACAAGACATGTGACCATATTCAGTAGACGTTTGAAGTCTCATCTGCTACGGCAGGGCCTCAACAGCCATTCTTTGGCCTGTAATAGGCACCCTTGGTCTGAAGAGGGAGAACGAGAAGTGCTGAGATTGTGTATTCAGCTTTATGCTGAAGCTGAGGGCCAGTCAGTAGCTCTAAAGACATAACACTTTCCTCCTGGGACAGAGTCAGCTAAGAAATCCCATGCCCACAATGTCAATCATGGTGAGAAGGAAATATTCACAATTCTTCCTCTGCTGTGGGATATGTCCCTGACTACAAGAAACTGTAAAAGAGTTTTCATTCAAAATTCTGATTTTATACTATTTTTTTGGGAAGAAATCAGGAAAGGCCCTAGAGATTTACCAGGTTACTTACATGTTCATGCTTAGGATCTGCAAAACATCCTGCTGTTTCAGAAAAATGAATGTAGGTTCACATGTTCGGTGCTTTACAGGTTCACGTTTTTTAAGCAAAAAACCCCAGTGGTTATTGCTACATTTCCCCCCATCTTTGTTGTATACAGTCTAAAAAAAAAATAGCCATTATTTTCAGAAATATGGCCCATCTCTACAACTTTTTCATCATGTATAACACATAACTCATAATTTTTCATCCAATAATGACAGCAAGGACTGTGACATTTAAGCTGGAATTATTTTTTATTGGGAAAAAAAATACGACTAGAAAATATATATAAAAATATATTAAGACATAATATAAAAATCCTACCCAGATAGAAGTTTTGGGTAAAATTACAAAGTAAATTATATTCATCATTGTTTCAAAGACTTTAATTTTTTTACTGTTATTCTTTCTTGTCATATACCCAACAAATTAAGAAAGATGATTTTGTTTCATATTTGTTTCACGCAGGCACCATGAGAGTAGTATGAAGCTAATATAGTGAGAACACAAAATATGGGGCAAGTCACTTAAAAGAAAAAAGACAATTTTCCCCATGAATTCTGTCTTGAATTTGCATATTGTATTCAGCTTGGCTGGAAGTGGAGGTGTCAATATTAATACAGAGTCTGGTAAGGCTCCTGAACAGCCGAGGCAGCACATTTCAGCAAAGGAAGCATCATTTATCTCAGCACTGGTTGGGAAATGAGGGGCAGGGGGTGGGTTATGTAGTTTTCTGTCATATGGGTTGGAGTCCTTCAGGTTGACCTGAGCAGTTCCTTGTGTGCCTCTCATTTTGTCACCAATTAACAAAAGCTGATGCACTCAGCTGCAACAGACCCACCCCTTTGTAAAGCAAACTGTGCAGCTGAAAGCCAAGACAGTGCAGGGCTTAAATCCTCCTGGTAGCACTTTAGCCATCGCTGAGGTGGGTCTGATTTTCCAGCTTGCTTGCATTTGCTCTTAGTTATTTCTATAAGGATCTCAACACACCGAGTTCATTCTTTGTATTTTTCTATTGATTTTTCCACAACTGATGTGAAATGGAAGTATCTTTTAGGCTCTTTGTTTAACTGCATTTCCTCATGTTTTCCCCCTTAATCTTTGTAAACTTAGGTCTTCTAGAGGTTATGGCAGTATGTTTGTTATCTCTATTTGTCACGTGATATTTATCTAGCTGTGACTCTGATACTGCTGGTGTTTCTGAAAAGACACCGGGTTCCTCTGTTATCTTTCTGCAGGTGTCGGATTTGCCTCTCTCAGTGAAGTTTGGTTTCCTCAGTAATTATTGACAGTCTTTAAAACCAGCAATCCATGATTTTCCCTGAAAGTTTACCTCCTGATAAGATGAATTCTTGTTACAGTATGAAAATATACCCAAAAAGTGAGAGGGGAAAAATAGCTCTACTAAGTTTTTGCCGCTTGATTGGTTAACTCAACTGCACGTTTACAGTCCTGAAATGCAAATTGAGATTTCATCATTTTAAAAGCATGGTCTGACTTCTCAACGTGAAGGGTTTATACAGAGGAAGGCACTTTAAAGCCTTTGGCTTTCATTACAAGTAGGACATCTTACAGAATAAAACTTTATGTTGTTGTTTTTCTGAAGTGTACATGAAAACTTGTAAGTTGACAACCTCGGAAAAAAGTAAAAATTAGTTACTTACAAGAGCTGACCTTTATCTAGAGGCTGAACAAAATATAATCTTGGAGAATCCTAGAGGTGATTGTTTTACCGTGGGTGTATTCTGCTGGATTTACAGCTGACAGAAATCTATTATCTATCCAGAACTATGGGTTTCTCTTTTATTTTTTTGATGCCGGAAAATATAGTAGCAGCAGTAGCAGCAAAGTTTATCCACATTGCAAACTTTGGAAATAAGATGGAAGAAAGAAAACCTTCAAATAGTGCTATTTTGAAATAGAGTGACCTTCTTCAATAATTTTTCAAGCATCAAAGGATTATGTATTCTGTCTGCAAGTTAGTTTTCTGAATAAATTATTACTTTGATTCATCTCTTCATCATCTATTTTTAGCTGTCTGGGAGACTTTTGAAAACAAAAGTTTTTGCTTTTTCTTTTCCTTGGTTTGGATCATACAGTTTGGAAGCTTAGAGTTCTTTCTTGCCTCCTGATAGATTCTCACGCAGCTACCCTTCCAGAAAATTCACCCTTGCTGGAACTTACTTCTTAGGCATTCCTCCAGTGCCCCCAGCACTTGTTGATATCTGTATATTCTGCTGATCAAAGAGTGTTCTTCTACATCCACTTATCAAATGTTTTATTTTTTCATAATGTGCCTGTTGACACCACAGCCGCTTTTTTGAACTGGGGAGGGGAGAAACACTGTTGAATAGAGAAGATTACCTTAAAACTGAACTGTGCATTTCTTTGTACTAGCTGCAGAGCTGTAGTTGTGAGGGATGGTAGTATTAAAAGCAAAGTTAATTTTCTGACAGCTTCTTGGATTTCTGAAGGAGGCGAAGTAAACCCCTGTTCCTCTCAAAAGTTTTCTTGAAGGTGTGCTGTAGACCATACCGATTTTTGAACACACCATAACTCTGCCAGGGCCCAGTCCCACCAAAATTTCCATCTCTTTAAAATAATAGGATCAGACTTGTAATGCAAAATACAACCTGTGAATTGCTTGTGTTGCTCTGTCTGACTTCTATTAATTATGAGGCACAGAGGTGTAATATAGAGTCTCAGACATTCTCTCTCAATTCTCTGATAGTTATTTGGACTCATCTATGAACCAGGGATGTGCTGTCTCCTCCCCATTAAACACAAACAACTTTACTGTACTTAGAGAAGTTCAGAAGGATTTACCTCCCATTATAAAAATTGGATTAACAACAACTCCTGGTACAGCCGGGATTTTGTATGCTAATTTAAGTACAAATTCCCATACTGGTTTTCTTTTCGGTCAATGTCAAATACTGCTGCCCTGTAGGCAATTCTAGTTAGAAGAATGTTTTTCAGCTTTAAGGATATACAATCTGAAGAATACAATTGGTTGCTTACTGTTTTAATGAACATAATAGCCCTCTTAATAGATTTAAGTGGCTGATTCCTACATGTTACGTGCCTTGCTCTCGCAGTTACATACTTTGGATTCAGGGAAATACCAACCACCAAAGTGTTCAAAGTCTGTCCGAGACCCTCAGGAGGAGCTATGCTCCCTGAAAGATTTTCCCATCAACCAAACTCCTCTTTATGCCTTGCTCGTCTGCTATAACCGGGACACAATCAGTACAGAAACCTAACATATTTTTGAGAAAATAGGCTGCAAAATAGATGAATCTTGCTTAGAAAATGTCCAAATTTTCCATTTAAATAATCACTAAATGAAAAACTTACAATCGTCAATCAAGTTTTTGTACTTTTTAAAAGACCCCGTGGGAAATGTTTCTGTTCTTTGAAAGCAGTATAGATTTATATGTCCTTGACACTTCAATGTGAAAAACAGAATGTGCTTCTACATCTTCTCGTAACCAAAATCCTCAAGAAATTATTCATTAAAAATTAAGATTCTCTGAGGAGCTGTTGCAACTGATAATGCAACAGAATTTTTTCAAAGGATAGATAAATACCAAGGAAATTATTGTTCCAAAAGTCTTGTCATTATTTTGTAAACTGCTAGGCTGAAATTATCACTTACTAAAGTACTGGCATAAATGGTAAATGTCAGCATTCTGCAGAAGCACTTAGCAAAAGGAGGCAAAATAGTCTGATGTAGGAAAAAGTATTTGGAGAATGTGGTTCAGGTAGAAAATAAGCAACCCCATCTCTTATGACATTTTATCTTATGCTGTCGTGTTCATTAATATGCCCTGTGCATTTCCAATAATCTTTCTTTTATCCTGTGCTGAGATGCTGGTGCCACCTGTGTCTCACCCTGCTGACTTCTTCAGCAAGAAATCCTTGAAGCCCTTCTCTGCTTGCAGAAGATTGCTGCTAACTCCCATGGGATGCTGCATGTGAGAGTTCCACTGGTTCACATTCTCTTATTGCAGCAGTCTTTCTTGAGTGAGGAATGGCAGCTGATGTCTGTCCCACTGCAGGCTGAGCAAGAAGAGAGGGGGTTTCCCTGTGCTTTGTCACCCATGTGGTTGGCTGCTCTGCTCTCCCACCTCCAAATGCTATTGCTTCTCAATTTATTTCTGAGCTTGATAAAGATGTGAAAAGTGGTGAGAGTAGTGCTTCAAGTCAGGCATTTCTGCCTTAGCCAGCGATCCAATTACCCTGCATGGCAGTGCAGCTGCAGTTCCACCAGCATGATGCCCAGCTGTGTAATATAAGTCACTAATTTCCTTTGCTTTCTTTCATGCTCCATGTCTCCATCTTCACACTTAGTTTGGGACTCTGCTGCTAAGAGTCACCTTGTAGTGAGGTTAGTGAGTTCCCTACTCCAGAACTACAACCCCAGACTCACACAAGGGGAAAAACCACAAGGAGATGAAGGAAATTACTTTATCCAGCACAGATTGTCAAATGCTCCTATGGCAGCACTGAGCAGCTCTTTGCTTCTCTGCTTTGCTGTCATTACAAAGACCGTTTGAGGTAGGCAGAATTTAATATGAAATTCTGATCTGGGGAAAGTGACTTAATCCCTTGCCTGTCTCAGTTTCTTACCTGAGAAACACCAATATAACAAGAAAGACTGCTGTCAGTACAGCTACTCTTTCAAACCTGAGCAGCTTCACCTTTTGTTACTGTAGGCTGTTCTTCTGGCCTTGACTGCTGGTAAAATTCAAGTTAAAAAACTTGCAGCATGTATTTCAAAGCCTGCAAATAGTCAGCACTTTGGTTTTCCCTCTGACCAGAATGTTTCCTAAACTTTCCAGTGTTCATGTGTTATTTTGCTATTCAATCAATCACTTTTTCTCCCTGAAGCATGTAACCTACTCAAATAACAGTGATTATACATTCATAATTGCAAAGTCAAAATAAAAGCCTAGAGCATATGGAAATGATCAGAATATGGTGTAATAGCAGCAATGCCATTTACTGTATATAATCAATTTAGCACACCAATAAATACATACATATATAAACCTCTGACAAGCATACTATTCTTTTCTGTAAAACTTTTCATTTAAATTCTGGTGCCATTGTTTTGGAATAAATTTTCTTGTCACAAAGATATGGCTTTTTATTTGATTCAGTCTTATTGCATCATTAAAATATTGGTATCTTTTATGTTTTGCAAGCATTTGTGGACACACCATTAACCAACATAAAACACAATGCAGTAACAAATGCCTGTTTTATGACTGCTGTCAGACTATATATACTCTCTAATGGTCTAGCATTATCAGAAATCTAAGACTAAATTATCACAAGTTGTCTATGAAATACAAGACACATATATAATGTCCAGGAGTCAATGTATTGAAACATTAGAATTAAAGGTTCAGACAATCAATCCAGCCAAAAACGCCGTTTTGTAGAGGTATTTTTCATTCAAGAAACAAAGAAGGAACAGGAAGGAAGCAGCAAGTTATTATCAAAAGGATTGCCCATATCCAAAGAAGATATAGTTTCTCTGGACATTTATGTACTGTCAGCCGGAGGAATGAAAAAAAGACAAGCTAGAGAAAGAGGAAAGGAATTTATATAGGTGCGGTGTTTATGTCTTTATCAGTTTTATTATAAATGCATTTTTGATCAATGAAATTGTTCCATTGTTTGTTAGATTGATTTGTGTTGTTTTTTGACACTTTTTACTTGGCTTGAGAATTTTACTGTGTGTCTATAGGAGCAGAAGTATTTAAGACAAGGATGATAAATTGCTAGCAACATATGGTTTGTTCCAAGTTGTGTGAAAAAAACCTGTGCTGCTGGAAAATGCAGCTAATGAAAGTGTATCACGGACACTAGATTTAGATAGTGATGAGGTCTAAAGTGTTTTGTTGTGTGCGGCAGGGTTGGCTACGGTCGGCTGTGAACATATACAAGAAATGAATTTGCCTTTTGCATGATGACAATTCAAAAGTTTTGGGGTTTTTTTCATCTCCTGTGTAAACCCTAGAAAAGAACATTTTCTTTTGGTTGTCTTCTCTTCTAAAGGTGATGACAGGATCAATTTCATTGGCTTAGCATAACAGTATTAATCACGACGGTCTGTCAAGATATATAATGGCAATATATTTTGGAGAAGCATCTTGGCAGAATGAGCTTCATAGTATGAATCTCCCTTTTATTGTAGTCTTTGACAGCAACAGTTTAAAGGGTAAAGAGAGTTCTAAAATCTTGGCACCACAGACAGACAATGTCAAGTAAAGAGAAGCAGAAAGGAAGAAAAGCAAACAAGTTTCAAAGAATGTGTCCAGACTCTCAAATGCATTTCTAATCAAATAGCAAAGCAGTCGTGATTTAGTGAGATTCCAAAGTATGCCATTTACTCTCCATCAAAAGGTTTATGGGTTTTTTTTAGCTTTCCTTTCTAAACTAAAAAGGTAGAAGGCACGCAAAAGTCTGCTACCTAAAATGGTTTCAAAATACGAATATTCTCCGTTTAGTTTATTTTTCGGATTAGATGTGTCAGTTCCAACAACCCCAACTAACCTATGCTCTAGCCTATCCTCTGTGCATCTTGTTCTTCTTCCAGAGATTATACCTCATCTATTAGGATCTTTTTTATTTTTGTTCCCACTGCTTCCACAGACTTTCTCCAAACACTTCACTACTTTTGAAGATCTACATTCTTTGTCATTTATTTATTGTTCTCTATTGAAAGTGTTGGAGTTGTTTATGGAATACTAACTAAAGGCTCTTTACCCCTTTCACTTTGGAAGTGAAATGGAGACATTTCCATTGACTTAAAGAAAAATAAGTGGCATGGAGATGATTCATCTTATTCACAGTGAAATTTGCTGGACGTCATCTTCTCTTGCATGCTTTCTTTTCTAAGACTGTACGACAGTAATCATAATTTAAGAAATATTTTTCTCTGTATATTTCTATTCTCCTGATTAATCCAATACATAAAAATTTTGAAGTATTACTATGGTTTATTATTCTATACCTTCTTTTTGAACTCTTGGGCCTTTGCAATGATTTATAAAATTGTGTTATACTTCTTTCTCTTCCCTTTCTATCTGTGGAATACAATATTACATGGAAATTATAATAAGATTTATTGTAAAATGGGAATGGAAGTTTGTTCATGAGTAATATTACAATTCTGCTGGTCTCAGGAGATGTACTGTCCTTAAAAATTGGTAGTAACTTAGAGCACTAAGAGCAGGAAGATCCATCATGGCCTAATTCTTTTCCACTTGTATTGGAAATGAAAGTGTAGCTGATACCCATTTCTGTAGGGAAAATCAGACCTGGCATTCAGTATCCTCCTAGACTAGATACTTAAAAGCTGCATTTATGTAAACTCTCTTGAATTCATTGGCTAATAATTATTTGAGTAAGGACTGCTTACCCAAGAATGGATTTTCAGGCTCAAGCCCTGCTTCTATATTCTCCACTTTCACCAGGCAATTATCTCACCCTCCTGAACAGATTACGAGTTATGCAAGACTATAAATGAGGTTGAAAGAGGAAAGTAGAGGTAATGTATGAAGTATGCATCATACTATTAGACTTCTTAAAAGCAGCACGACTTACAATTTGGATACAGCATAAACATTAACGTAAAGATGAATACAAGATCCTTTGCTAGTTTGAATATTGCACATAAGACTTTAAAAATGGAAATAGAAAATGAGTGGGGAAGAAGCAGAGGCACTTTGTGCTACACGCTAAGTTGAACAACAGTTTTTCTAACTTAAAAAAGATTGAAAATACAATATACAAATACAAAAATTTATTGATAAGGGAAAAATAATTTCTATTTAATTTCCACATATTCACAATCTTCTCTTTCTGCTGTATTTTAAAGGGCTGTGATTCATTCAGGGCTATGTGCAAATGATGGGCAAACAGTGATACTAACAAATGGAAATTGGAAACTTTAGGATGTGGCATTACAGAAGCATTTTTAAATTTTTTTCATATCTCCTGATGAATAAAAATATGCATATTATTGTTGGAAATATTACTGAAGTAAAGTGGGGTCTTTTACTAATGAATGAAGTTCTTAAATTGGATACAAACACATTAAAAACACTCAGAAGAATTAAAATGAACATAGTACTGGCAGCTGACCAGAGACAGAAAAATCAGTTTGTGAAAAGCTGATGATGAGGAATTTGCCAAGTAATGTGCTGCAGCAGTACTCGGGTCTCATCCGTCAGGCAGATATAAGTGGTTTTGGTTTTTTTCCCTTTCTTACTTTCAAAATAAAATTATGTTCTTTCTTGAGCAACTGAAACTGCAGCTGAACTCAACTAAAGGTTGGTTTGAGGAGAGAGAATTTTCCTTTTTTTTTTTTCAATTTGCTAATCCATTACATTTAACATAAACAGTTTTTGATAACTCATCTTGCAATAGCAGAAACTTGCCACAGTAATTCTGAAAAATTGATCTTGTGGTGTTGGTCTCACACACTCTGAGTTAAAGATGCTGTTCGTAAAAATATTTTGATTTTCTCTTGGAAATTTTCTGCAATACCATTGCACGCAAAGGATTGTATAAATAAAATTACCTGCATAAGATCTCCTGGAACAAATCTACATCTTGGCACTTACATCTTTTTTAAACTAGAGTTTTTGAAATAAAGTCCAAGTTCTTAATGCTGTTTTTCAGGTGTAGGAAAGTCAGTTCAAAGACAATACCTTGCTAATTAATACAGTGTGGGGTAATTTATCTTTTCAGTGCTAGCAATTTTTCTTGGTTATCTTTTTCAGTTTCTGGGTGAAGTAGTCTCCAGTGCAGGAAAAATAGAAATAGTTTAATCATAGTTTGGTGAAAGACTACTTTATTTGTACACATCTAATTGTATTGTTTACATAAAAATTGAGTATTACTCAAGTAATTTGATGCATAGAGTTAAATTAATCACTCTGTGTGGTCTGTACGCCTGATCCTCAGTTGAAGTTCCTCATTTTTTACAAAAAACAGCCCAAAAGACTATTGAAAAGATTTCTTCGTTTGCCTGAAATTATTTAAACAGAATTTCCTTGAGACGTGTGCTGATGGAGAAGTGAAAACTAAAACAAAATTAGAGTGACTACTTTGAAAACATATTCTGCAAGACGTTTTTTGTGCTCATCACCTATCTCTAAGATTTTTAAGTACTGTGTCTTGAAAACGGTTCCTGATTTCACCCTCAGCCTTCCTTTCTGAAACAAAATATTGAAATGGAGAAGTTATTCAGACTTACTGTTTCTGGAAGACTTTGTAAGCAATAAAATTACTGTAGTTGTGCTGCCTACAGAAGAAGGATGTGGGTAACAGTGTCTCTGTTCTGCAGATGTGTTTCATTTGGGCTTCTCTACCATTGGCCGCAAGAGTTTTTGAGAGACATGGAATATTAGAAAAATTAGATCATTAGCTACAACAAGGAGTTTGCTTGCTTCTTCCATCTCCCCAGTTTGATATTATCTCATTATTTACTATATCTTTTACAGATTGCTTTACTGAAAAGTAGAAACAGTTTTTGTTGGGGTTTTTTTAATGGGTTTTTTAAAGTTTTTTTTAAGTAAGAATGCCTGATTTATTCATAGCTCTCCAGTAACAGATCTTTACTCCATGTGGGATCACCATACAGAGCCACAAAACAGCTCTCAACCCCGGCTGTCCAAACTAAAGAGCATATGAAGCTCGCAGAAAGACAATCCCAAATGACGTACCACCAGTGTAGTAGTCTCTGGCAAAGCAAAATCTGATTTTAGCTTAGCTATCATATTAAATTCTATAAAAACTCACTACAAAAAATGATAAGGAGATTTTTTCGGATCTAGAGTGAACGTGATATAATATGAATTACCATTTACTGTTAGAAAATGTGTCTTTTTCTGGTTAAATGATGGAAGGTACTGCATTTCGTAAACCGGTTGAGAAGAAAGGAGTCCAAATGCTATACTGGCAAGTTGCCGTTTTGTGATATGTCTGTAGGGTCATTACATATGGTTTTTAAAACTTATTTTTAGGGGCTCATTATGAATTACTTTAAAAAGCAGAGGAAAAATTAAAAGCAGTTGTCTTAACAGATCCTGGTAATATTTTTTTTTAGACAGTATTTTAAAAAGTGTTCATTCACAATTGTTTTGAGCTTTAATATTACATATCATCTACTTTCATTCAAATTATATTTTGATGGTTTCTTTTTCTTTATCCTGTTTTAAAATATACATTGGGTTGGACTGGATTTTAAAATACTCGATTTCTGGATTTTTGCATTGCTGCATTTAATGCATAGTTTATTCTTCTTCTGTGCATATTCGATATTTAGTTGTTTTTAAGGACTATGTCTTAGACAATGAAGGTAGGAAGAACTGGATGAAGAGAGCAATGAGGGTTTTTTTTTTTCTTCAAATTCATACTGGATTTTTAGGTCTGTAGTTGCTCCTGAAAGTGTGACGACGTTTGAGGACTTCGGATTTTCTCTGAAAGAGTATTTTGTGCATAGGTTTCTCATTCAAAACTATCAGTCTGCAGTGTGAGATTTCTTCAACGACTATCAATTTTTTTCTGTATCCCAAATATTGACTGTCTACATATGTAGACCTTTCGCTTCCATAGATTTTTTGTGAAAATTCTGTAGAAGAATGGTTTATATATCACTGCCCATCGTTCATAGTAGAAAAAGCTAACTAACCATGGATATCACTGGAATATGTCGATCTGACATTCTGACACTACAGTTGGAGAACAGGCTTATACTTTTTTCTGTTTGCAGATGTACATTTATATTCCCATAACCAACAACACTCTTAAAAAAGGCAAATCAATATCATATCAAAATTCCTTTTCTTGAAAGAGAAAAAACATTGTCCAATCTCCCCAACTAATCTTCAAAAACTCTAAAATTCTGTTCAATGCTAATAATGTCCTGTAAATTTTGGACTGGAGTGCTTATTTTGTATTCATCCATGCTAACTTTGTGTAAAAGGAGATTGGGTGCCACTTCAGTTTAACCATACTGTATAGGAAACCTTTTAATGTTGATTATATTTCAAGGCTTAATGTTGATTACATTTCAAGGCTTATAAATGGAAAGAGATTCTAACCTGATGAACTGTGATATCAAAAATTTTTTAGAAGTAATTCTCTATAAATTATGAGCAATTTTCCTATTTAATCAAGCATTAAATGTTGTCAAAGGAACCCTGTCTTTCTGTTAGAGAAAGACAGTGCCCTGATCTTCTTGACTTACACAATAAAGAGGAGCGGCATGTTGCATACAATAATCTCTGTCCTTTTTTATGTTATGAATTTAAAAAAGCTTGTTGAAATAATTTCAAACAAACCCAATTAATTTAATTATTTCTGTTATTTCCACTGTTTCTAAAGTTGCTTGAATTTTTGCATCTACATTTCTCAGCTTTATTCTGTTTCAGAGTACAAAACAACCATATGTGAATAAATTGGCTCCTAAAAAGTGAAATACTAGATTGATCCAAAAAGTCTTTCAAATACAGTGTGAATCTGGAATTTAATTACAACTGAATGACTATATAGTAGTCATTCATGAGAGGTCGAGACATCTGCCACTTGGGAGACTATCAGAGTTACAAATTCAGCTTTACTGAGCCATTACCTCTAACAAATCCTCCCTCCTCATTTTTTATACCTGAGGCCATGGTTTGTGACTAGTTACGTGGGAGGTTTTAAACAATTTTTAAATTTCACATAATGCATTGTTATGCAAAGGATTGGAAGAAATGTTCTTGGAGGAATACTGAGGTGGACAAAACAAATCTCTCAGTGGAGTTAGCTGGTTGGTCTGTAGTATCATCTCAGAAATAGCCCGTGTGTAAAACTTCTCAGTAAGATAAACCGAATGTCTTCAGAGGTTATGGACAGATCAGGGTTTGCAAAGAAGTGCCAGAAACAGGATGGCTGGAAAGAACAAAGATGCTCTGGGAGTATGACCTTGAGAAAATCTGAGATGTAACTTTTGGGTCAAGTGTTGCCTGAAAAAGCAGCTTGTGTCTATGGGCAAATCAACTGTCTCCTGTCTGAGTTCTTTCGGGACTTCAGATATGCTTATAAGTAAACAGGATTTGATCTAAGAACACCTTGAGGGAATCAGAGTCTCCTCTGACCACAGCAAGCTGCAAAGCTGTTCAATTTGGGTATTTGTTCACATCAAAGGAAGACAATAGTATGGCTTTAAGTGGAAGAGCATCTTAATTTAGATTTTTTTTTTAATCTGTACATAAATGTAGAGTCCATAGACTGAAATTCTTGGTTCAAATTTCCTTTACTGTTAAACTTTTTAATTACTGGAACAAAGCATTTTCTGCTGTATTCAAACAACTCATTTCGCTCTATGTAATTTTTGTCAATGAGGAATATTATTTGTGAGTGTTCAGGAAATAAGTAAGTGTCCCATATTGTCCTTAGCTCTTATTATTTCATACAAAGATGAGTCAAATGCACCATTCAGTGATCACTGAGCGTTTAAACATTCCTGTAATACCTTTGCCTGCTTCAGCAAACTGTCCAGACAGTTTGATGGCCTGATTTTACTCTTAATGTGATTCAACAGAAAAATGGCAGTGAACTAACAGTCTTGGAAAAAGCACATGTTCATCAAAGTCATTCTGGTAAACAAATTGTGGCAGCTCTATTAATCATGTCAGTTTTATACTTCCTTCTTGCTACCTTCCCCCCACTCAGTTTAGTTGTCACACGCTGTGTTTGCCTTATGTCAGCACAAGGATATTGGAATGAAGACAGACAAACCAATACAGAAGTAATATATTATTTAAGTAGTTCACCTGAACCCCACACCCTGTATGGCTCATTGTCAGTAAGCATGTCAGTGAATGAGGACTGAGCCATCTTTTCCACTAACTTGATTTAAAAAGAAATTTTTAAATGACAATTATTTTTATTTATGAGCTGGTTTAGAGGCTCTGTGCTAGGCTGTAGCTTCAGTATACATGTGACTGCTGTCTGTGTGAAGTAGTATTATTTTATTTTACACCTGCAAATTTGCATCACGAGGTAACCACATAATTTCACACGTGTAAATAGAGTTCCCGTAAAATCTTACCATTTGTGCACACGGAAACATTTGTGGGAAACTGCACACTGATTTTACAGCCTACACTCTTTTTTTGAAATTAGCTATGTGACAGTGAGATTGTTTCCAGATCTGTAAGGTTTTCATTTTTATAAGAATACTCTGACCAAAATCAGAAAATAAATCTGTGGCTTTTTCTGTATGCGTTCACATTTTTCCTTTTTGCTATGAAAACAAAACAAATAAGGCTTAAGTAGAAATTCTGGGGGAAACCTCACATGTGTAACCATCTGGTTTTTTGCTAGCTATTTTTTCCTAGGAGTTAGGGTGGCTTCTTTAGCTTTTGCCAGTTGCCAGGCTCAGGTCTTCCCCCCTGAGGAATTGCACACCTTGCAGACAGATGTGGGTATGTAAGAATCAGAATGACCCTCCCTCCCTTCCCTACACATACTCATATCCCCACACGAGTGTTTATAAGGGGAAGCCTTGTATGGTTTTTTAACTTTGCCCAATTAGGACCAGTGAGTGAGCCGTTGGTGTAGCACTGCAAAGAGCTATTTCACCAGAGATCTGGTGAACTGAGGAACAATCTCTCTGGCAAAGTTTAGTTGGAACTATAAGTGGACTAATGCTTTGTGCTAATGATTCTTACAGTGTGCATATAAACGTTTTGGTATGGGAAAAAATCCTCACAGTCCAAACCAACTACTTGACTTGTATTTCACCTTATTTTAAGGAAACTACAGTTATAAGAGAAGAAACATAGAAAAAGCTGAGGACCCAACTCTCATTCCTGCTTAAAAATTTTTATTCTATCATTTGCCCAGAGAAGTTGTGGCTGCTCCATCCCTGGAAGTGTTCAATGCCAGGTTGGGTGGGGCTCTGAGCAACCTGGTCTAGTGAAAGGTGTCCCTGCCCATGGCAGGCAGGCTGTAATGAGATGACCTTTACTGACCCTTTCAACCCAAACCATTCTATGATTCTATGATCAATAAGTGAGAATTAGGATGATGTGCCTCAAGCTCTGAAGGAACAAAATTGTCAGCCGTTTAGGTTAAAAATTACATTAATTATTCTAAGGCAGGCTCTTTGTAAGTATTTTATCTTTTAGTATTCATATCCAAACTTCTTTGGCATTCTGTAGTTGGGGCTTGTCTCTATCAGCTGTGATATGGGTGAGTAGAAGTTAATGGATAAATAAGAGTTTGAAAGTTAATGCAGCTGACTTGAATTAGTATTAGTATTATTAGTATTGATTCAAAGCTACACAAAAGTAACCAATTAATATTACAAAAGACCCGTCTGGAATAACAATTGGTTTATGTTGCAGCCATTTGCAATACTGCAAATCTAGCCTGCAAAATTAGTTACATATATTTATACTTTGACAATTGCTTACAGAGAATTTACCATATTATTTTATTTACACCTTCTTGTTCTAAAAGCAACAGATTAGTTTGTTGTTTGCTGAGATCAGTTTTACAATGTTTCATCTGGTATTCTTAAGAAAGGAAATATGATGCATATACAACATATAAATCCTCTAGAGAATAAACCACTACTTCTCCTGCGTCTTTGATAATGTAAGAAAAATAAAGGGACTTGGTTTATGAACTGCTAGGATAGTAGACTAAACTAAAGGTTAGGGAAATTTCGGCTAAATCCCAAACACAGTGGAAGTATTAGGAAAATTTCATTCAAAACTTGAAAAGGTTGTTAAAAATAATATTTTAAATAAAATAGTAAGTAATTAAGATTTGTAATGTAATCCTTCAGTAACAGCACAAACCAGCAATGTGAAACACAATGATAAGAGAAAAAATTCCAAGTCTGGAAATACAGATCAAAATACTTTTTTTCTAAAAATACCCCTTTACCTCTCTGAAGATACTATATCTGGCAAAATAAGCATGGCAATTATTGATGAGACAGCACTATGACTGATGAGCAGAATCACTGCTTCTAGCTAGTAGAACATTATTCCAGCCCAATACAATGTTTTTTCATGGAGTATGCTTGTAGAGCCTGCAAATTTCTTGTTCAAGTTCTAAGGATTTTTAAGGAAATATTTAGTGCTCAGAATTAGAACTGAATCCAGAGAGTTACTGGCTTTTTATATCATTGTTCAGAAACTTGTTTGAAGGCCCTGTTCTTGCAAATTCCTCTCATTATTGGTCACTTCCATTGAAGTCTGGAGTAGGCATAACTCATAATCACCACCAAGAGGACTCTCACATGTCCTTTTATCTTTTAGTTGTGTCAGAGGGCAAAGAACATCAGAGAATTCTTTTTCTAATAATAAAAGAAAGGTAGAGACTTTTTCATAGGCTGAAACATAAATAAGGTACTAAAACATTTGGATGCTTCATGGAGGAGCAACTACCAGAACCAGATTATACTATCCAAATGACTTTTAAAAATACTACAAGAGGATGTAAGTTTTAGGTGCTTACTTATAACTGTGCAAAGCTACAGAGTCCCTATTCAGCCACTGCCTAATGTGGAAGACAGTATAAAGATGAGACTGCAATTTCTGAGTTTTGTAGACCCTCATGTTTTGTTTCTCTGTGGATCTGTGAGCGTCTTAGTCCCAGTAGCACTGAGCAACTTGGAGCTTAATTCCAAGCCAAACCCCTCTGTGATTTACAAGATTCATTCCTGGGGGGCTTTGTCAGCTGTCCCCATAAGGGATTAATATGTTGTGTATACTTTCCCTCAACACTCAAAATATTGTAATGGTGATGCCTCTTGCTCTTTTCTTCTAGATGACATCTACATTGTCTCATTAATGAGCCTGACATGGTTCTCTCAGGGGTAGGTTCCCTGGGTTTCTGTTGTGGCTCTGACCCGTGTGTATTGTGAGTGGGATGGGGGGAACCCTGCAGAGGTGGGTTCCCCCACCCCACTGAAGTTCAGATCTGGCCTTGCAGCATCCTCTTATATGTAGTTTCATGCTACCTCGAGAAATCCTCCTCCCCCTAGATTTCCTACTTGGGAATGAGAAATCTGGGCTCACTGCTGAGCACACACAAGAACGCACAGGTTATCAGGTCTTCTGAAAATCTCCATTGTTTGGGTCATCCCTCCACCTGAAGAGTTGATCTGTAGAGTTTATACCTTTCAATTCTTCCTACTACCTCATGTATCTGGATGACATGAGCTAATCACAATTTATTGACAATTATGTGCCTCGACAACTCACTGTACACAGTCCTGGTCACTCTTTGCCCCCTGCACACTCCCTATACCCGGAAGAGCTGTTTTCAGCAGGTCCCAGCATCTCCTATCTCCAAAGTGTGCAGTCAGATTGTAAAACACAGAACCTTTTTTTGCTTCAAGAATCATTTTCTCTTTCAGCTTTCCCATTTTCCCAGCCCATGATCTGCAGTTAGAATGCAGGCACGTGGCAGAAGGGAAAACTACCTTGATATCAGAGATGCTCAGGACTCACGTAGTTTAGTCTGGAAATGCATATGTTGAACCACTTCAGGGCAGTGAGCATTGTAGCAAGTCACTGATGTTTCTTTGAGATAGAAACCCATCAAGAAGCACATCATTCTGCCTTTCCCCAGTGATTTACTCATTTTGGTGGCCCCTACCATGCTGAAGTACTTGTTGCTTTTGTATGTTATTCTTTCCCACTTGTGGGTTTGCACATAGCAGAGCTCACTGGGGTCCAGGCTGAAGAAGGATAAGGCTATTGGGGTAGCACTGGGAAAAGGGTTTCTTAGTGAACCTTGAAAGGTGCAAATTCCATCCTCCTGGGAACATTGTATATTGCATTGTTACATCCAGGACAAAACTAAGGTGCTATGCATGTAATAGGTGTAATAATTTGGACCAAAACCATTATATAATGTATAATCTCTTTCTGAAATTAACTGCTACAAAATACTGTTACTTGCAAAATACCCATATAATATTAAAAGTGTTTTATTTATTTGGACAATGAGAAAAAGAATTAAATGAAAGAAACTGAAATCAAATCTGAAGATCCTGTATCAGACTGAAAGATTGTTTCCTCGGAAGCTATGAGGTATTTTCTCCCATTAACCCCTTTCTGCACACTTCTGGGGATCTTGTGCACTTTTGTGGAATATCTGGCATTGGCCACAGATGGATCAGGATGCAGGACCTCCCACTCAACTCAGTCAAAATTTCTATATTTCTAAATTAGGATTATACTCCTCGTGGTTATTGTCAAACACTGATATATTTTGAGGAGTCTCGATGTATGCCTGATTAGTGGCTAACTTCTTATGGGGAATAGCAAACATGCAGCACAGAAAAAATATTTGCAAGCATAAATGGCCCAGACAGCAGTGGCTGCTCTCTCTCCCACTAATGAGGAACCAAGATCAAAAGCAGAAAAAGGACATGCTTTATGTGCGAACCCTGTGACTGAGCAGAGATCTGCATTCTCTGCTGCCCAGTCCTGAGTAGGTTTAGCCGGCTCTGCAGGTAGCTCTGTCTTGACATTTTTATGCAATGTAATTGATTGGTGACTAATATGGATTATTTCGGCCATCTTTTTTCTTATTCCTGGTGATTTTTAATTTTTTCCCCCCAGTAGTTCTGGGTAAGCCAAATAAGAATTTTTTCTAATCCTCTCTGACTGATCATGCTTCCCCTCTGACATTAACCCCTTTTTTTGACAGGACATTGTTTTTGTTCCATATCTAAATTAACTTTCTAGGCGTTTCTTTGGTAATACAGGCAAGAAATCAACCACTGCAAAATGTCCTCTTTTATAACCAAAGTTTCCATAAGAAGTGCTTTCTTATTATAGAGAACATAATCTCAGTAAGATATGAAAATCAAACAACGCTCACTTTTTTAATGCATATTGCAGTGAAATTCCTGAAAATAGATTTACAAAGTAGCTCACAAGTTGAATGCAATTTATGAGTTTGTTTTGGCTTGCATTATAACATAGATGCTAAAATTTCAGGAACTGGAAACTGTGACAGAAGAAAACAAACTTTTTGTGTGTGTGAAATAAAAAGAAGGCGTGTGAAATAAAAAGAAAGCATGTGAAAAATGTTTTTTCATCATTCCACATTTATGCTGGCTTGTTGACAGGCACAACGTTGTGTTGTGCTGAATCATGTGACAATTTTAAGAGTAAGAATTTTCCTTAGCAGAAAAAAAAGCTCAAAAAATTTGTAAAAAATGTTGGCAATTAAAGTTTTTAGAGTATCCTCCTCTGCTTTCTATCATATCTGTAATTTGGATCAGCCACCACGACAGTGTGTACTTGAATAGCAGAAAAGTGCCAGCAAGGCTCAGGGACAAAGCTCTGCAAATTGCTGGCTCACCTCTGAGCTCTGGTGTGGATTATAGGATCAAAAGCCATTACAGTACAGGCTTTGTTTGCTTTTGTATGAGTGAAAACTAAGTTTACTGTGAACAATGTTTGGTGGCTGGATTTTCACACACAGAATTGAACAGGCTTGTTCATATTTCTGAGTGACATTTCCAGGGAAACAGAATTTGTTTGGAAATAACCCCATAGCTGTGGGATTGTAAATTTAGCTCTTCACCAATACACTAATGAATACAGGTCATTTAATCATAGCTGCCTTTTCCTGAGCAAAAATGAGGCAAAAAATGCAAATATTTCCATTTCCAGTAGCTGTGCAAGATTTTAGAGTCTGATATATTTTACCAGAAAAAATTTCTGTTGTTCTCAAAATCCCTCAGTACTGTGCTGACTTTGCTCATCATTGAAATAAAGACAGAAAAAAGTCAGACCAGTATGTAATAATTCAAAAGTTTATCCTTAGAGTTCACTAGGTATTAAATACTGGTGAGTGGTCTGGTCTTCACTAAGAATTATCTCCCTCATTCCAAATTATGCTACAGGCATGACTTAATGGCACCTTCGGAGCAGTAGTTAAGGATGAGGGGAGTGAAGATGTTTATAGCTATTTAGATAATGAATGCACATGAAATAATGGAAGTAAGTCCCAGGGGGAAAGAAAGAGTCAGTTTTAGGAAAAGAATGTAAAATAAACTACTCAGAAGTGCCATAAAGCAGTTTTGGGTCAACTGGGAATTTTTCTAATCCTTACGGCAATAGTGAAACCTTCCTGACTTTTACTGTTGATGAGACATCAACCTGTAGAATCTCTGTTAACCGATTAGAAAAAAGAGAAATCAAATGCAGTCAATCTAATTATTTTAGTCCTATAAAAATACGTTGGTATTTCAGCATGACAGAGATTTTCATGCAAAGAGCAAAACTTTTATTATGATGATATTTGTAAAAAGAAACCCTGTACGCATCTTTTTGCAAGCTATCATGTTCAAACTCATTACCCTTCCAGCCAAAATAGTTTTATTAATGCTTTTTTAATCCCCCAAAATGTCATGTTGTCATTACATTCACCACCAGGTGACAGAGGAGCATTTGTTCACAGGATGACTTGGAGCAAAGCTCTGTAACTTTGGTAGTCTTTGTAGAATGAAATCTGTAAGCAACCAGCTCTACTGGCACAGCCCAGTGCCACAGGGTGAATTGTGTGCATCTCATAGGGGAAACAGTGACTATCAGAAACAGGTAACTACAAGACAGCCTTGTCTTTTCTGCTATGAAGCATATTTCCAGTGAAGATAGAAATTTAGCTGATAGGGTCAAATTTTGAAGGAGATAAAAAAGTGCTTTTTTATCCATTCACATTAAGTTTTACACCCTGTTATTTACATAATTTTGATGTTTACCAATCCCTCTACAGTTGAGGTACCTAAGAAGTGGAAAACCCAGTGTTACCTGACCAGAGGGATTTGGAACACAAAGACCACTAACTTCTAAAGCAGATGCATAATTAATAAAGATTAATACCTCTGGGATATGATTCAGATCTTAGAGACTTTGAATAACTTTTTGGTCTTTCCTAATTGAGTCCAGGAGAAAGTTAAGAGTGCGCATGCCTATTCTGAACATATCATTCCAAATGAATTAAAGCTGAGCAGGATGAACAGAGATTCACATACACAGACTGTGAAGCCTTTGAAATCAGTCTGCTCTGTGACTGCAGGTGCTTCTTAGCTGAGCCATGAAACAATTTTTCTTTGTTTGCTGCACTCTGCATGCCTCATGTGGGGTTTGATATTGTTCCCTGGGTGCTGGCTAGTGCTACAAGGTAACATAGCCTAAAAATTAAAATCAATTGAAAAGCATCCCTTTGGATATCTGAAGGTTAAAACTCTTCAGGATTGATCGGAAACAGCTTAATATGTTTCTGTTTGGGAGCATCTCTGAGTAAATTGTTTTGGTTTTGAACTACTACTGCAGCCTCTATTATTTGCACATAAAACAGCTCTGGGCCTCTTCCTTTAGTTCCATGCCACAACTGGTTTAAATCAGTGGAGTTACTTGAACAAGGACTTACTGCTGAGCCCAGAGATATAATTAGTAGAACTTGAATTTCTAGGCCACCTAGACCTCTTTTAGAAAAGACCTCCCTTTGTCTTTTATGTCATGAGAGAGAGGTAACCATCTTCCATCCATATGATTTTTTTTTTTTTCTAAGGAGGCATGCCCATATAATGTACACATCAACCTTGACCTTAGACCGGCAAGAAAGATAATTTTGTCTTCATTTTGTTAGAGGAAAGAGTTACTGAAGAGCTGGTATGACTAGAGTCCCATAGAAACAAGAGAAAAATAATCAATTATGTTGCATGTACACACATTGAAGATGCTACCTGCTACATAAAAGCTGACATAAATTGTTAAATCAGCCAAGTATTTCCTCACATCAGAGTCCTCTGACACAGAAAGGAAGGATTCCCCGGTTTTGTGTTGCTTCATGAAGATAGATCTCCACCTGGCAGGTAGTTCTGCAGAAAAGTGCCTAGGAACTAGAAGGGACCCCAAACTGAGCATGTATTCTCAATGTTGAACTTCTGTCAAAAATATTTTTAAAAAAGCAAACACTGTATCAGGATGTATAAACATGAGTATTATATGGAAAACAGCTGCTCTGCTGAATACTGGCCTCAGCTGGAGCATTACTGCATTCAATTAGAGGCACCATATTTCCAGAAGTTTGTGGACCAAAAGAAGGGGAGAGCAAAGCAGAGCAAAAGGACAGATGAGAAATCTAGAATACGTGGCTGTGAAGAAAGGGTTGGGCTGGTGGGGTACAAGGAATAGAAAACCGAGGTGTCAGGGTAAGTCATCAAATATCTAAATGGTTGCTGCTAACGTGAGATTCACAAGATGTTCTCCAGGCATTGTTTAGAATTTTGATACATTGAACTTTAGGGCAAGAAGCAGCATGTTAAAATGCAGTTAGGAAGATTTAGGTTAGACAAGAGAAAAGATTTTCTATCAGTAAGGATAATTACACAGTGGAAGAGATTTCTGAGGGTAACTATGGAGTCTCAATTGCTGGAAGTTTTAGGAAAACATTAGACAAACATCTGCCAGGAATGGTTTAGGTGTAGCTGATTCCACCTTTAGCTAACCCTAAGATCATGACTGTTCATCCTGAGTGATTTGTAAGATACTGTTTTAAAGGTGATAAGGTCAAATGTGGTGGATATATTGATTTCCCACTGTCACTGGCAAAGCTGGGTGCTGGTTGGGGAAATGATGAGCTAAATTTACCAGCAGTCAAAGGAGACAGTAAAAGAGGGCAGAGTCTGAGATGAGTACTAGGGGTAATTTCCTTTTCCTCTCTTGACCTCAGGTTTGAACTTAGCTGATGGACTTGCCATCTGTACCTGCTTCTTAAAGGAGCGTACTTTCACCCATGTGCTGCAGGAAACAGCATTTCCAAGTTCAGAACTGATCACTTCAAGTGAGAAAACAAGTAGGGTAAGAGAGCATGGTTAAATAAGAATGTAGCAGGGAAATAGCCGTTATATCCAAATTTCAGTAAGACAGATCAGAGAGACAGAAAGTGGTAGTTCACTATCAAGCAATTTAAGTTACAACAAAAGGTCTTTTGAACCTTGGTGAAAAGGGGAACACGCTGAATTTGGGATCTGCAGTCAAAGAGAAGAAGCTGGTATCTCACCCCCCAAATCATGAGAGATTGTATCATATGGTCAAATAGTATTTTTAAACTGCCCTCATTGCTCAAATATAAGAATCCTCCAGTAATGCATTAGGTGGGGTGATTTATATCTGCCAGAGGGGTTTGTTCTTTTGATCATTCCTTTTCCTGAGGGGCATTGTATTGTTCTGGTTTGGGGGTTTTTTAAACAGTATGACTGATTAAAAAAATGTTCCCCAACACATGACTTTGATATTCATGTTTCATTCCCAGGAAATCTTTAGGATTTATCAGTCCAGCCGTGTGAAGCTAGTGAATTTTCACTTGGCTAGGTTTGTTATTTCATTTTGAATGTTTCTGTGACTACATAGAGTCTACCATAACTCCTAAAATCACAATTTTGGGGTCAGAAATGTGGAAATTCCTATTTTATATACTTCAAAACCTCCAGTATGTACTATCTAATGTAGTATCTAAATTTTGGAAAAATCTAAGACAAGTAGGAAAATAGTTTTCATTTTCTTAGGAACACTTTAAAAAATATATAAGCTAGTACATTTTCCCCCACTCTAATGTTAAAGAAACAGTGCAGATATTCTGTAGGTCGTGGATTGTCTCTTTACATGGCATATGAACAGTTTCTGTGGAACTATGCAAGCTGGCATCAGCCGAAATATTTGAATATGTGATCGAAGTAGTTCAGACATTTCTGGGCTTCGTGTCCTTTCTAGAGGAAGGACTACAAAATTTGGTCCAAACACGGGCTTTCGAAACCATGGCTTTTTACTGACTTCACATGGCATTAATCTCTTTCCCAAAAAAAGCAAAAGACCTGGTTCTTTTAATTACTTTTTACAGTAACAGTTCCAAGAGGTCTTTCATATCAGGTCTAAATAATAAGTACTAGGCATTGGGGAAAGTAAAATTTTGGCACATTTCTATCAATGACCCCTCAATTAATTTCTGACATATTTTATGTCCATCTCAAAATATTTACAAATACTGCTTTTCACCCATCATTCAAACTTTACATTTGTCAAAAGCAAATTGACTGAATTAGCTACCTTTACCTTGTTTCCCTTTACTTCATTCACACGCACACAGTACATTGTCAAAGGACCTTTTGTTCTTCTGCAGTTTTTCAGAATTCATATGCTTGGATTCTGATGCTCCTGCTGGTTTAAAGAAGAAATGCAACACTAATAAATTATAATAAATTGTCAGTCTCAACGGGTCTGTGACCTACAGTCAGTAGGGGGTTATGTGCAACACTTCATTTCCCCTTCTTTTAGCTCTGGCTGCTTCCCTTGCTGTTAAGCAGTGTCCTTGATTTATGGGTGGGCCACCAGCAGGACATCTCACCTGCAAAAATAGTTCACACTGTGTTGTTTATTGTACTAAGTAGGCTTCATGCTGGCTGAGGGTTTTTACAAGGGAAAGGAGCTGCTGTCAGTCTTTCTATCATTTGAGCAAAGCTGACTCCAAAGTTCTCTCAAATTTCTACATGAAGTCTAGGGACGAGAAACCAGAGTGAGCTGTTGCCCTTTCTTCAGTGCATTGGTCTCTTCTGGCTTTTTTGGCTGGAAGTTCAACAGGAGATGAGAACAAAACTAATGAAAAACAGGGATAAAATGTAAAAAAAAAAAAAAAAATCCGATCTTTATTTGGAGCAAATATTTAATGCTGCCCACATAATTGTATATATCTGATTTCCCCTCATGTTAAATTATTACCTGCTGTGTGACACATTGCCATTTTTGTGATTAAAACAAAAGTTTTTTATTTGCTGAAGGAAAAAAACCCCAACTATAATTGTCCCTGTGCAAATACAGGGCAGAAACATTAGTTACATAAACATGAACTAGGTGTCAAGAAAAGCAACCAGTAAGTCTGTAAGGTTACTTGTGTGTTTTCTTTTTTTTCCTCTCTTCATTTTTATGAGATTTTCCAAGAAAATATTCCATGTTTCACCAAGGCAGCATGAAAGTAAAGAAAGGAAGTAGAAACACTGGAAACATCTATTAATTTTTCATATATTTACATTGTCACACTCTGTAATAGGACTTTGTACAAAGACTGTTTACTGTGTCACTCCAAAATCAGTAAAAAGTTCCAGAGATTGTCCACATTTTCAGAAGAATGCTAGCTATTCATGACAAATAGATTATAGAATCATAGAATTATTTTTGTCGGAAAAGGCCCCTAAGATCCTCAAATCCAGGAATCATGATCGTTATATATAGCCCAGAAATACCTCTTCTCCTCTCTGCTCCCCTGTAGCTGCTTTGTGCTTCTGTGGTGAGATCCCATTGTGTGGCAGTTGGCTGGCACAGTCACTTTTGCTGTATCACCAAGGCTAGACTACTACATTTTCCATTATGGAAACCTTTATCAGCTGCTAACCTGAACAAAACTGAATTCTTGGCTGAATCAGTAAGAAATACATGATTCTATGTCCTTTATGAGCACCAGCTCAAGTGCAGCTACGATGTGGTGTCATGATGGCCCTTTTTGTTGCTGTGTGCATTTTACTTGCAAGTCTCCAGGTGTTTCCAGGCTTGTTGATAAGTCTTTCTCCATTTCTGGTGCTGTGTTTTGTTCTACGTAATTGCACTAAAAGGTAGATCCTTTTTTTTGTTTTTATTTGTTCAGGCAATTTAGGTTTTTGAGAAGTTAATGATGGTTCAAATGAACAAGTGGCACCCAAAGAGAAAAAAACGTCTTCCCAGCACACCAAAAAATTTGGTTGGGTTGTGAAGCATCCTAAGACACAAAATCATGCTTCGTATCTCATTAAATGAGACTGAACTGGCATATTAGCAAACATGTAATTAGTCAGCATTTCTGAAGGTAAAAGCACAGGTTAGAACCACAAATGCTAAAGATGAACAAGTCAATATGGTGACATAGGTGTTCTGCAGGCACTCTGAAGGAAATGGGTAATGATACCCTGCTTTGCTAGGTCATACTGGTTTTCATACCTCCTCACTGTCCTTCTTTTGCTAAAATAGATGTCTTTTACCTCAAGAATATTTTTGTGGTTCTTTGAAAAAAGATCTAGTCACCTTGAAGCAGAAAATTATCTATCTATCTATCTATCTATCTATCTATCTATCTATCTATCTATCTATCTATCTATCTATCTATCCATCTATCCATCTATCCATCATCTATAATTTATAAATTTTCTGCCTACTTGCCTACCATGCCACTTTGATGAGAAAAGCTCCTTTAAAACTGTCAGACTCACTACATTATACAAAAATAGTATATTAAGGAAAGAATAGGTTTTTTAAAATACCATTTTAAAATCTACTTTTTTTCAGAAAACAAAAAAAGAAGAAATTAAGTGAAAAGTATCACCTCCTATTTCTTTGTCCAATTCTTTTTTTCACATGAATACATTTTTTTATATACTGAATTATAATGACATTTTTGCAACTGAAAAAATAGAGAATGAAAATTCCATAAAGTGATGAGTCCTTGGTATTAAATGAGTTCCTCTGTGCTAAATGTGTGAGATTTTTATCATTTATTCTGGAAAGAATACAGACAGAAATATAATTACAGATTAAGTCAGAACAGTGATTTCAAACATTTTTTGTCTGGAAACATCTTGATAAAATGATGTCTCTGAATTCAATTTCTTCAGTGTGAATAATGAAGCTGACATGTTAGTCAGTCTTTTAAATTTCTTTTCTCTCGTCTCTTATAAGTAGTCAATAGATCACAGAGATGATCAGGTCACTTTTTCAGAAATATTTATTATCCCAAGTAGAAATCGTTCACTTGACAAATTATTGAGGTACAGTTTTTTCTGTTCCCAAACAAGCTTAAATAATAGTAAATTATGAATAAAATTCTGTTGGTTTAGGTCCCTGCACTGATGTAAAAACAAATAGCAACTGTCTGTGATACAATTTTTGGAATGTAAATTAAACATAAAGTGAAATAAATCTTTAAGGCTCTGCTATCTGGTTAGCCTGGGTGAATAAACATGTCACGTGTTGCATAGGCTTCAGCTAAAAGAGCTCTGACTCAAAATGAGAGCTCATTGTTTGTCAACAAGTGAAGGCACACTGCTGACCCGATCTTGAATGCCAAGGGATTTTCCACTTCACAAAATCTCCTGCAGCTTGGCCTGCTCTGCTGAGCCTGGGGGACACTGTGGAGGCACATGGGGAGCTCTCATGTTGCCTGCATGCATTTTGTCTGGCTCTGCTGTGGCATGGCTACAGCCACACTACTCTCATTTAAATAAATTGTTGATTGCATATACACAGTCCAAATATCCAAAGAATTTGATAGTCCTTAGAAAGAGTGGACTTTGCTTGCCAAGATTATGGTAATGTGTATTAAAACTTTGACTCCTTCAAGACTAGTTGAACTCTTCAGCAGGTCTGTGTGATACATATGTACTGGACTATGCGTATGGTTTCAACCACACCACAGTTTCAAAGTCTGATGCATCTGCCCATCTCTGCTCATGACTAAAAGGAACAAAGAAAAAAGGGTCTGTCTGGCTATTCATGGTGGCAAAGTCACTTTCTCTCTAATGATATTGGAGGATGGTATGTAATTCCTTGATCACTGCCTTCTTCTCACCTGACTTGCAGAGATGTCAATCTTTTCTTCTGCCACATCTCCTCTCAGGTCCAAATAATCCATGCCAATCTCAGCATGTAAAGTGATTTTTCTTGTCCCTTTCACTGAAGAGACCATAACGGTCTTAGAAACTTTTTGAAGGTTTTCATAATATGCAGTCCAGCCTTTCTGTATCCTTCTTCAAAGCTGCTTACCCGGTGTTGGAGTTTAATGCATCTATTTCCAGTCTTCCTAATGCTGAAGATCAATGTATCCGCTTCTGCACTCGATCACCTCCTTGGCTGATATCATGGCTCTGGTCACACAGGTTTTTCTCCTTAAATAAAACTGCAAAGTTGCGAACCTGCTTTCATTCAAATCCCTTTCTGATCGTCTCTGCTGGATGCTAAAGTAATCAGCCAGGGATGACAGACAGGCAGAATTGCAGTTGTGGATTTTTTCATTTCTTTTGGAAAACAAACACCCTGATACGTTCTCCTTGTCTCTTTTCTTGAATATGTAGATTTTGCTGGCATCAGGTAAAATGGGCTCACGATGCCTATTTTGAATTTGTTTTATATGATATAACGACAACAAAAAATCATCTTAACCAACTGTGTAAATAATCTTAAAGTTTGTTTTGCCTACCAACTTCTTACATTTCAGCTCTTATATTTGTTTTTCACTGTTAAAATGCAAGCTGTTTTCATCCCAGCAATAGCTCTCGATCTTTGTCCAATGCCTATTCACAGGGACAAGGAAAACTAGACATTGGCATAACCAGACTTGCCAGCCAAGGTCCCTGTGCTTGGCTTATCCTGAACCCCAGTGAAAGCAAGTGTCTACTTATGCAACTTCAAGAACCGTGTTTTCAATATGAAGAGAAGGAACACTAAGCAATCTGCTTAGTAATTAACACTTCACTTTCATCACCTCTGAAACTCATTGGTTTTAATTTTTTGGAAACTTGCCTGAAATTGGCTTCCTTAATGTTTGTGATTTGTGCTGAATAGTCAGTTTTGTAAGAATGCTGAGTGGATTTGTTTTTATTAATTGTTAGAGATACTTGGCGCTTCTGAGCTATGTATTCCAAAGTCTTTGAGAAAGGAAGTTAATATCATTACCCTTATTGAAAAGCATTTTCTTTTGGCTGTCTTTCCTCCAGATCCCCTGAAGAATATTTGGCTCATAATGTTTAATATTTTACATAATATTTTACTTATTTTCTTCTTGGCACTGAAACAACAGTCAAGTAGGAAATCTGGAATATGTTCCACATTTTTCCCTTCTGCCTGTGATCAGTAAGCTGCAAAAGATGAAAGGGATTGTGATTTGAATGCTTCCTTTCTGTATTTTTTTTGAACCTTGAAACTAGTTCTGTGTTCTCTTTCATTCATTTATTTTTCTGCTATTACCATAAATAAAACTGATTGAAAAAATACATTTTTCCTCCAAAAAAAGTGATTTAAAAAAATTATATTGATTCACAGGAAAAAAGCAAGATATATATTTTTCTAATGGTGCCATATGCATTATATTTTTTGATAGGATATAAATGTGAGTTGCATATCCTACAAGCCATAATATTACTTCTTAGGAGAAAAG
Organism: Falcunculus frontatus; assembly: GCA_013398115.1. Classification (NCBI taxonomy): domain Eukaryota; kingdom Metazoa; phylum Chordata; class Aves; order Passeriformes; genus Falcunculus; species Falcunculus frontatus. Next base: position 1,070,481 of record VZRV01010555.1, read on the forward strand.
TGTGCAGAGCCAGACTCTATTTCTTGTTGGATTTTTATTGAATTCTTCCCTCTTTTATTCAGATTTTATATATTATTGTGGCCCCTTAAGTAAATCAACACAAAGTAGACACACTGACTGTATATATAAGTGTCTATGTTGAAGTATGATCAACCTGTCCTCTTGTAACTATCAACAAAAAATGCCACAGACTTGAAGAATTATGATTTAAGTCTCATGTTGCACAGTTGCTGCTATAAGGCAAGTACCGAACTGTGATCAGACATATGTGTGCATAAATCATATAAATGACCATATTTACAGAGTCCTTATTAAATATATATATATATATATATAAAAACATATATAATTAATTAGATGCAAGTGGTTTCAAAGTCAGATTTTTACTTCAAGCAAAAATGTTTTCTTCTGAAACATAAAATATGCTGGAAGTCAAACATATTACATACAAAAACATGGAAATATGACCAAAGCCTGGAGATGAAGCACTACACGCATAACATATTTAGAACAAACTAAATAAATCTTATTGTCTCTTTTATTTTTCACTGTGNATTGCTCAGAGATAACACCATGTGTATCTGCAGCCTGCCTGGCAATGGGCCATCTCCAGCACAGCACTGTGCAAAGGTCTGCCTCGGTATTTGTCAGTCACTTCTTGGTGATTTATAACTGAGCTGAAGTCCTTCCTCTCCCTCTCCCCCATTCCCACTACTGCAGGAATTTGTGATGAATAGGATGGAAAATCCACAGCATGCGTATTAGTTAACAGGAGGCTGTGACTACAGTTTAAATCTGAAAAGAAATTGAGAGGCCTCCGAGGAATTAAAGGGGTTTTAATTCATTTAAACTGACCAGCCCTGCTTTAACTACTCTACAATTGTGAGCCTTTATCATCTAGGATATCTATTACACTCTACTAAGCATGAGAAAATATACATATTTTTCTTCTTTACAGGAAAAATGATTAGCCTCCTTATTCACCTACATGTCAGGCCCTTTTGAGTTAGAAAACCTATTTCCACATAATTCAGCTGAGGTTTAAAAGCAGAAAATATCTATTTAGAGACCATGAAAAGTTTTTATGAAGGTACTGTGAAATATTCTGACTCTGTCTGACCAAAAAGCCAAAATTAAACATTATGTACAGCAAGTCCTGTAACACTCTGACTGAGTTTAGTCTCATATTTGGTGCTTCCCCTTTAGCCAAAGACACTTCCAGGGGAAGGCTGTCTGCATGGCTCTGGAATGAGGAGCAGGTGAATTCATTGGTGTGGATTGCCTGCTCAGTTGCTCACAAGTTCAGGTCCAAAAACGTTATGGTGTACATCGTGGCTCCCTCCAAGGAGATGGGGAGATGCTCTGTTTCTAGATCTCCCTCTCAGCAAGAGGAAAATCACTGGGAAAAGGGCCAGGACATTCTCCTGACCCTCTGAGACCATATCATGATACTGAAAGAGACAAAATATATCTTGGTGAACTTACTAGACTTATGTCATTCATTATATCTTATAACACTTAATCTAGAATCAAAGTAATAAAATCCACAAACAAACATGACTTAGGGCTTGAAAGTCTTTCTAGGCATTTTATGTGTTGTGACACAGAAAGTAAAGCTTGGCAAAGACAACAGACACAAAACACAAGTGAGAAATCTAAAGACTAGCACCAGCTACTCTTTCACGGTGGTTTTTTACAGCCCTATGTGTGAGTAACAGGCTGTTTGCAGTTCTTTAGCAGCCTATTCTCAAATGCCTCAGTGTAGAATTGATTGAGAAAGTGATTATGGGAAGCCTTATGATGAAGTATACAAAACTGAAAAATATAGTCCTGCACATATTTGACTAAGTGAATTTTAAACCCTTTCCATGGTTAAAAGAAATAAATATTTAAGGGTATTTCCAGGCTTTGGCAAGCCAAATTAGAATCTCAGCTCTGGAAGATGAAGTAATTTGGTCTGCTGTCATAACTGTAGTGTCACAGAGGACTGTTTCACTGCTTTCAGGAGCAAGATCTGACTACAAATATCAAACCAAATCAATGCAGGCTGTCAGGATTGTGGGGTTCTGCATCAGTGATGGATTACCTCTGGCTGTTGGTATTCACAAGTGTATTTTTTCTTCAGGCTTGGCTGTTTTAGTTCTGTATTTCCAAATGCTATAGGTTATTTTATATTCCTTTGCAGCTTGCAGCAAGTCAAATAAATATCTTGAACTGGAGGTTGACCAAGTTCCTTGATTATCCTACAGTGAGGAAAGGAGCTTTCAAGCTATCTAATTTATCTAGCTAATGTATATCTAAGGTTCTTCTCACATTTAGTGTTTCTCTTGAGCTGGCAGTTGACCAAGTTCCCTAAACATGTCTTTGTAACAAAAAAAAAGAGGAAAATACAACTTATCTTCATTATGTCCAAGGAACTAAAATATTATTATTTTGCTAAGTATTAAAAAAGCTGAAGACTTATGAACAGCCTTAGTGCCAGAGCAGCTGCTGCTGGACATACAATATGAATGCATTTATGTCACTTCAGAGTATAACTCTACCTCCACATTTCATCGTTATGCTGAATGTCACAAAGTTATCCATGCAAACTTTGCTAACACCATGATGTATGTCTACAGGAACGTGCGAAATCTCTTCTCACTGTGAGCATAGGGACATGCTGTGGCAATGCTGTGACTGCGGTTTCTTCACTGCTGGTATTGTCTCCAGTGCATGCAAAGCAATATAAAAACCCATGGGCTAGTGGTGTCTGCAACCCACTTACATCTCCAACCCACTTACATGGCCACTAGTTTCAGTTAGAGAGGCCCTGCAGAGAGACCTCCGACAATGTAGAGGGCTGGGCAGTCACCAGCCCTAGGAAGTTTAGCAAAAATAACTTGGATTAGCTGGATTCTGCACCTGGGACTGGATATACATAGAGGCTGGGGAACGAGATGCTGAAAAGTAGCTCCACGGAAAGGGACGTGGGGATCCTGGTCGATGGCAATTGAATATGAATCAGTTGCGCCCTGGCAGCCAGGAGGACCAACATGTCCTGGGGGACATCAGGCACAGCATCACCAACTGGGCAAGGGAAGGGATTGTTCTGCTCTGCTCTGCACTGGGGCAGCCTCACCTTGAGGGCAGTTTTGGCCACCACAATATAAGAAATATATTATATTGTTTAAAAGTGTTGAAGGAAGGCTACAAATATGATGAAGGGCCTTGAGGGGAAGCCATTTGATAAGTGGCTGAGGTCACTTGGTCTGTTCAGCCTAGAGAGTAGGAAACTGAGGGAGACCTCATTGCAGTTACAACTTCCTCAGGAGGTGGAAGTGAAGGCGCAGACACCGATCTCTTCACTCTCCTGACCAGTGACACGACCAGAGGGAATGGCCTGAAGTTGATTCAGGGGAGGTTTAGTTTGGATATTAGGAAAAGATTCTTCCCCCAGAGGGTGGTTGAGCGCTGGAACAGGCTCCAGGGACGTGGTCACAGCAAGAAACCTGACAGAGTTCAAGTGTTTGGACAATGCTTGTAGGTACATGGTATGACTCTTGGGGTGTCCTGTGAGGGCCAAGAGTTGGACTTGGAAGATCTTCATATGTTCCTTCCAACCCACGATATTCTGTGATTCTACAATTCTATATTTTAGCACCAGTATCTATAGAAAAGATAGATAATAATGATGTCCTATGTAGGTCTGCTGTCACGGGTTTGCCCTATGGCTTTACCTGTGCAAAAAGCATAGTATACAAAACAACCTATACCAACCAGAATATTGTAAAAATGAGAGAATAGGAAATCCTTTAACCACTTGATAAGTCTGCAATGTCAAGAAACAGTTATACAGTGTCATCTGTTCGAAAAATACATTATCAGTGTTACAGCTGGATGAAAGGTATAAAAATATTTAAGAATAGCAGTCAGTCTTTAAATGATTTATCTTTGTTTGTTTTGTCTTGCTGAACAATATTGTAAATGATCCTGTCAAATCTGTGGAGAGGAATGTTTCTAAACCAGTTAACTGCTTACTCCAATCGATAGACTAAGCACTTTCTGCTGTATTTCTGAAAATGGACATCATAAGAAAACTCTAAATTACATATGGACATTCTGTTGCAAGGTAATTGTCAAATTATGTGAATCCAACTGCAACTATTTGGGCATTAGAAATGCAATAACAACTGTTTCATAGCAAAAGTTTGAAAGGGTCAGAACATTACAGCGCTTCTGTGACTAATAATCACTCTTAGCTGGAGAGAAATTCCATTAAATCAGTGGTAAAATCATCATAATAGAAAACATACATTTTCATTTGAATCAGTGTGAACATGATTAGGAGGCTCAAGTCAGTATTAGTTTATACTTACTTGCATGTCAAATCAGAGCATTACATAATTACTTTCTTATGCTCTTTTGTGCATGTTTGCCTACACAGACAGTAAATTTTCTCTGCCTTCCCTTATAATAAATTCAACCTTGTTGTATTAAGTTCCCTGGGTAACAAAAGTAAATTAGATTTATATCTATTCCCTCTGCAAAGCAACAAAAAAATTTCTAAAAATGCCATCTTCCTGAACAGCAGAAATGGAAATTTCTATCTAGAATTTTTATGTGAAGTTGTTTACTTTTATTAAAATTTTTAAAGAAAATTTTAGCTTTTATAGCAGTGTTTCTTTCTCATTGAAAAATTAAATTACAGAACCATAGAATAAGAGAAAGACAGAGGTTGGAAGGTACCTATAGAGATCTCTAGTCCGAGTTCCTTGCTCAAAGTGAATTCAATTGCAGCAGGTTGCTCTGAGTTGGGTCCAGTTGGGTTTTGAACATCTCCAAGCATGGAGACTCTACAACCTCTCTGGAGAACCTATGACACTGCTTGGTCACCTCCACTGCAGAAAAACTTATTCGTGTTTACATGTAATTTCAGCTTGTGCTCATAGCCTCTTCTCCTGGCACTGGGCTACACTGGGAAGAGTCCAGCTCTGTTTTTTTCATCTTCCACCTCCAGTCAGGTGTGTGCACACATTGATCAGATCTTCCTGAACCTTCCATTCTCCAGGCTGAACAACTCCATCTCTCCCAGCCTTTTCTTGTAGACACATGATCCATTTCTTCATCTTTGTTGGCCTCCAGTAAGTTCATGGCTGTCTCGTACCAAGGAGGCCAGAACTAGGTCCCTGGACCCTCTGCAGAGGGTTTCCCATTTGGTTAGCTACCAGTGCTTATCAGAACACTGTGAGAAACACTTTCCTTTGACTGTTCAACAAATACTGTTCTAAGATGTCTTTTTTGCCCAAATGCATTGGTCAGAACTTACCATGGCCACAAATAAACTGCCGTGGGCAGCCTGAAAATTAAGCTGAAACTAAAATAACTGCTCTGTGTAACCATGTCTATAAATAAATACAACTATTGGTGTTATATATCTTCTTCACATTTAATCTGCAAAGTGATTTGAAGATGGTTTGTCTAAAAGGTTTGTGATGACAAAAAAACCCTCAAAAACCTTGGTGTAACTCTACATTTATTTTCTTTTTTAGGCCAGAAAAATACTAATTTGCTAAAAAAGTTCCCATTAATAGCCAGAACTTGCATGTGACAACTATTTTTGGTGCTATGCCCACATCTCAGAAATCAAGAGTTAGATTAATTTCACCCATCTGTACAGGAGACTGGACATGCACCCAGGCTCCCTGTATAGTCACCAAAGGGAGAGGCTGTGACTGCTTATTGCTTTCTTTAATAAAATAAATTAAATTAAAATTGAGACATCAATAAGTCTTTCAATCAGTATTAGAAAATGACTAATTTTCTGGCTTAGTGGATATAATATTTTATTTCTTCACGTGTAAGTTTATACATTTGGTAATATTCACATTTAGGTAGACAGATGCCACTTCAAACACGGAAGTAAAATTCACGCTGTTTCGGTGGATACATTCTCTTTACAGCCTTCAAAAATTGCAGATTCATAATTACCAAAAGAGACAGCTGTTTGTGGGTCAGTGGTAACTCCCACAATGGGCTCCACTCACGCCTGTAGCATTTAAAGTATCACTAACTAAAGAGTGGGGTAGCACCAAGAGCTCCTGTTATTTTGGGCATGCTCAGAACAGACCTTGGAAACAAAAAAACTCAAGTTTATTGTCACACAACCATACTTACATCAAGTCAGCAAAATGGGAATGCTTTCCATTTAGTGAAATAACTCTTGTTAAAAACCTGTGTGACAGGCAATGAGGTGCATAGACAACATGGCAGAGAAAGGAGCGAGTAGATTCACCCCATATTTTTTTGTACAGGTACCTAAATTCTGCCTTCACTTCATCTGTGAAGCGTACTGGGCTTGCGTGGCAAGGATTTCGTAGTGGGACTACTAGGAGTGGTGAGAAGCTTACAGAAGCTTCCTTCGTGTCCAATAGAGCTAATGCCAGCTGGCTCCTAGATGGATCCATCCCTGGCCATGGCAGACCCATCAGTGATGGTGGTGGTATCTCTGGAATAACACAAAAGGTGTTATTGGGCACGAGCAACTTCAGCCAGGGAAGAGAGGAGTGAAAAGGGGGAGAAGAAAAGTAGAAGAATGCAAAGAAGAGAGGGGGAAGGTGGTGCTCCAGGTGTTGAAGCAGAGCTTCCCCTGCAGCCCCGGTGCAGATCATGGTGAGGCAGCTGGGTCCCTGCAGCCCATGGAGGTTCAAGGGGGGCAGACTTCCACCTGCAGCCCGTGGAGAATCCTCATGCCAGGACAGGTGGATGCCCAAAGGAGACTGTGACCCTGTGGGAAGCCTGTGCTGGAGCAGGCTCCTGGCAGGACCTGTGGACCCATGGAGAGAGGAGCCCACACTGGGGCAGGTTTGCTGGCAGCACTTGTGACCCCATGGGGGATCCGCTGGAGCAGCCTGTTCCTGGAGGGCTGCACTCTGTGGAGGGGGCCCACAATGGAGCAGTTCATGAAGAACCTGTGGGATGGATTTATGTTGAAGAAGTTCATGGAGGACTGTCCCCTGTGGGAGGAGCCCCACACTGGAGGAGGGGAAGAGTGCGAGGAGTGCTCCCCCTGAGGAAGAAGGAGCAGCAGAGACAATGTGTGATGAACTGTCCACAAACATCACTCTCCATCCACCTGAGCCAGGGGCTAGAGGAGGTAAAGACTCATTAATGAGGTTGAGCCTGGAAAGAAGGGAGAGATGGGGGAAGGTGCTTTTTAGGATTTGGTTTTACTTCTCATTATCCTACTCTGAGTTGATTGGTAATAAGTTCAATCAATTCACCCAAGTCAAGTCTGATTTGCCTATAATGGTAGTTGGCAAGTGACCTCTCCCTGTCTTTATTTCAACCCATGAATCTCTTTTTATATTTTCTCTCCTCTCTCCATCTGCAGAGGGGAGTGACAGAGTGGCTTGGTGGGTACCTGGCAATCAACAAGGGTCAATCCACCACACTTTGTTCCTCCCAATAAATTAGCATTATGGTTTTTATCTTGATTGCACTCCTGCCAACTCCTGAGATGAAGATGTCACTTACTGAACAAGGGCCGAGTAATATAAACAGTGATGCATAGGCTGTGTAGTCTACGCTACAGACTTTTACATCAGACTTTTAGCCTGATATTTTTTGTTCAAAAGCACAGCTGAAAACTCAGATGAGAAGGTGAAAGCATGATTTAGAGGTTAGATATAGCAAAATCACTGGACCCATGAAACTATTCTGCTATTTGGCAGAAAAAGATGAAGTAATTTTCCAAATAGTTCAAAGTAGGAACATAGAGAAAACGTATTTGAGAAGCAGTAAGAATAAAATGTCATAAAACAAGTGAATCCTAAACAAGAAACTGTGGAAGAAAGTAGCAGTTCACAGAAGAGATCTGGAAAGAGATAAAATACGTGCTGTGCCATAGACAGGTGGGAAATCACCATAATATGATTGTGGGAAAAGCTAATGAGGACAAGTTGGTTGTTAATCTTTTGACTTCAACGAAAGTTGGAGGAGGAGGCACAAAATATCTTAAGAACCTTCACAGTGAAACATAACACAGGTGGAAGAGCATTTCCCCAAAACTGGGGCCAACATTTTTTTGCACTGTGTGTTGCGCCAGGGATATGATAGAAGGCACTGAGGCAGGAGGCACCGGCACAAAGGAAGGGTCTTTCTCAGGTAAAAAGCTCTGGCTCATGCCTGGGCAGTCATCTGCTTGTGGAATCCTGACATATCTGGCAGCAGATGTTCACAGAAATCTCTGGCAAAAAAAGTGTTTGTCCAAATCTTACTGAGATTTTCTGTGAAAAGGTTTTCTGAACTTCTTACCTAAAAACATCCAATCCCTACTCAACTCATTCCAGTGTTTTCACCAGTAGCAGCCATATATATTTTTCTCTGTAGTATCCCATGTTTGTTACAATACAGGGATTATTTTTAACCCCTTTATTTAAGAACCCATGACCTTGTCCTCATCTGAAAGCCTGATGAAGCACTGCTTCTCTTTGAATGCACAGAAGTGAATTTAAGAGAGAGAAAAGAAAATCCTCAAACCCAACATTTCTAGCCATATCATTTTCTACTGGCTGCAATCCCCTGTGTATCTGAGTCAAAGATTAGAGGCAGGGAACACCTTTATTTGGGTATTGTCTTAGGTAAGGATGCTGTTAGCATTAGATAACTTAGAGGCAATAATGTTAAGAGATTACTTTTACACCTGTCCATCTTTTATTTTGTATAATGTTGACAGCCTCTTTTCTCTTCAGCAATGGTCTCCTGGAGTTTGTATATGGTTGGGATTTTTTTTCACTGTTACAAAATGGTTATCCACTTTTTGCTTCTAGCTGAGCCTTAGTATGGTTTCTTTAATTTAAATCAAATGTGCATGCTGCTTTTTTCAACACAATTAAAGACTAGCTCCTGATAGAAAAATAGCGTTAGAATGAATTAATTGTTGGTACTAGTTTGATACCAGATACAAAGAATCTGTTTTTAATTAAGGGTCCCTCTGGTGAAAATGCTGTGTTATAAAAATGACAACTCAGCATGCATATGAATACTGCATTATAACTTCGATGTCATGTTTGCATAGTTTACTGTTTTATGAAATGTATTGCTGTGCTCTGCCCTACTGGAATTGAATTAAATCATGAAACTCAAGCTGGCACAGAAATAATGGTCTGAGGATGTATACAACACTAGACTCTTCCCACTCCTCCTAGTAACAAAGAAACCGAACTGTCATCTGGTTTGATTTTTTGGAGGAAGTGGGACAGTTTAGAAAAGTCAGGAGGGGTGCTTTCATATACTTTAATACTTGCATTGCACCATGATGAAAAATTCTGAAATAGCTTTTGCCTGGCTGGAGGAACATTCAGAGAAAGTGCTTCAAATATAACAAACAAGATCTCTCATCTTATGAATTTTTTTTTGGAAAAAATTATACTGCGTCACTGTCAGTGCAACTGTGACAGTATAATTCAGGACAGAAAATAGTGGAAATATATCTCTCCTTCAAAACTGAGACTGAGCTCTTAAGATCAGTAAAGCCCCAAGAGACCTTTTTACAGCTGCAAGGCTTTAAGTTGGGGTGTCCCAGCTATTTCAAGAGAAGAGGGTTTTCTGCTTACCTGCTCTCTTACCTCATTTCTCCTAGCTAGCATGTTCTGCTTTTCCTTTCATCAGCTTCTGCACAAGAAATGCTTCTGGAACTTCTCAGTCTAGTTTTCTGGATTCTTGCTCTGATTTAGGCAAGGAAAGAAGACTTAGTTGAAAGCTGATTGTTGTGACTGTGGGATGCTTAATCATAGTTTCTGAAGTATTTACTAGTGAGTGAAGTGAGTGAGTGAAGTTTCACTTATCCGACGAGGTTTTTGGAACCTCAGTGTTTTGAAGTTACTGCAAAATAATAAAATAAATGTGCATGAAGGTTTTTTTAATATTTTGTCTTAGAAAAAGTAGTTACAATTTTCTTGGAAGGAGTTAGGCTATATTCTAAGCAATGTAAAGGAAAACCAAGGATGCATGTCAACTTTAATTGCCTAGAAAAGCTGTATGACTTGCCAGAAATTGTGTTGCTTCTAAATACAGCATTTCTCTAAAACACTGATCATTTTGTGGTTGACTAAACTGAATTTAACTTGCCAGTCGTCTGTGTAGGAAATTTATTAAAACATGTGAAAGATAAAACTGTCACAGAGATTTTTTTCCTTTTTTTCCTTTTTCCAGTTAAATGCAGCATGTTTGATGAAATTGATTCCTTTTTCTCTTGGGGAAAAAAAAATTCTGAGATAATCTCAGGGAGAAGAAATGTCCGTAACATTTCTTTAGAAGGCTATCTTGTGTTTGCATCCTCAGAATGAATGCCTACAGACTTTGGTGAGCAACCCACAGATTGCTGCTCAGCCATCCCGGGAAAAGTTGTCTGTCTTCTGTTTCAGGTGAAAGCCTGTGTCTCCAGTCTACGCTCCATCCCATCAGTACCTGGGAGAGTATTAGTAAAAAGAGAGAGTATCTAAAATGTACCGGCTGACTTACAGGACAAAAACATATTTATAACATTCGCAATCTAATCTGACACACTGAAACCATGCATGGAGAAGGTGAAAATCAAAAAAAAGGATAAAGGAAACCAACAGTGAGATCCTTAGTCACTGTTTTTGTCTTAAAGCTGTGGAGGTTGTTATGAGGTCTCACATGACCCTATCAGAGGCTGATGTATAAAGTGCACATTATAAATAACTCTGGTCAACTTTCTTATTCTCTGTTGACCATAAAGTTGAAATAACTGCCTTAGACAAAATACCTAACATTTCTATGGTGAGACAAATCCACTCAGTATGATGACCAAAATTTGAAAGGAAGAGAGATATCGAAAAAATATTTTTTTTAAAGTAAGGAAAGGGAAAATAAGGTAGTGTGAAGAAACGTGATGGGAAATCAAACAAATAAAAAAAACCAAAAACCAAACCCAAACAAACCAGGAGGAAGAATTATAAGAGATTAACAAAGGATGCAGAACATATGAAAAAATGTAATAATTAACCACATGAAAAACAAAAGAGGAAAAAACCTAGCCAATATCTCTGCATATTAAGTCCAGAAGTCTACAGTTTCAGGATCTGAAAAGATGCAGCTTCATTCCCTGATCCCTGACTTCTCCATTATATTTCTCAGGAAAAGGTCTATGAAGGAGTGCCTATAATGTGAGTCATTAAGTGCATTATGACTCAAGATCATGGTGAAGAACAATGGAAACATCCGCTGATATTAGAAACAATGTAATACTCATTTGCACTGCAGAATAACGGTTTGGATGCTCCCAAACTACAGCAGCAATTTATATGCTACCATTATATCTTACAATAATTTTTGTAATAACGTTGAAAAATCTATTTGAAGCATTTGAAATTTGAAACAGCATTTATGTATGACTAGAAGTTTGGCAAGAAACAGAAGAGGGGTACATTCAATAAACACATCAAAGATGTTTTGATAATAATGTGTGACCCAACATAGGTGAGTGACACACAATGTACACAGATCCGGCTTCCACTTGGATAGAAAAAATAAAATAGTTTTGTTAACAGATTAGATGATTAAAGCAAGTAAAGTGCCTGATAGGAGCAATAAACTGAATCCTTGGTTCCTTAGGTATTTTTCCTATTGGAGGAAAGGTTCTTCTTCTATATAAATGTAAGCAACAACAGTTTTCACTCAAGAAACAATACTAAGAAAATGCTAAAAAATGTCTCATATTTAATCCAAATGGGCAATCATTTGCAAGTACCCACATCAAAGTTAAAGACAACTTAGATTAAACTACACATGAAATACACTATTGCTGTTCTTTCATGTTTTCTGCTGAAGTTGGTCTGACTTCCTATTTTTGGGTCTTTTATCATTGCAAATATCTATAAATAGGATTGATAATGGAACTATAAAATGAACAAAATAGGCTCAGACAATGGTACTTTGAAGTTATCTGTGGCCTGTTCATGTTCTGCATATTTTCTTTCTGGAGATTCTACCACTTTTAGGATATTAGTTTCTCCTGGAAGTCATTCTTCATTTTATATTTTGTTACATGATTAGCAGGTTGGCTCCTGAAAAAAAGAATTGCTAAACCATAAATGAGCAAAGACTTTCTTATGTTTTAAATCCTGCTTGGTCACAACAGTGGTTGCTAATGTTAAATATTATTCAGAGAAGCATGTCAACGTGTCCTTACATATGGAAAAGCATAATCAATGAAGAAAGAAATTAGTAGCTGAGAATCAGGGACATACTAATGACTTACAGTTACTGGAGCAAAAATGAAGAGGTAAAAGCCTTCAGGGTCACCATAGCAGCCTTGATGTTGTCTCATGCACCTATAGCAGCAGATTTTCCGGCTTGCTTGTAAACTAAGCAACTTTACAGATTGGGCGAAGATTCATCTCTAATTTAGATGTTAAAAGTTAGTTGCTTAAATTCAGGTTAAACTCTCTAGGGACCGTGTATAGTCAATGAGTGAAAAAAGCAATCAGTTTAATCTTAAAGTGGTTATTAAGATAGGCTACATGAATTGTTTTCTGAAGCTACATGCTTTCTTCTATTGATCTCAGAGGAGACCACAATTACTTGGACTACTAAAATGGAGAACCTTAGATTATAGAAGATGAATCCCAGTCTGGGTGTATTGCTACAAATCAACTGGTATTTGAGTCCGTCAGCTTTATTCGGAAAAAGGTGCCTTGCAACAGAATTTTAAAAATAATTGTATTATTTTTATATTGCACTTTTGGAATTTGTATATGTAACTCCGGTGGCAGAATATTTTTATTTAAGACATTCCTTATATTGTGGTAACTAACAAAAGGTAGCAGACATAAGAAATGCAAATAATCTTTTGAAACTAGATTGAAGCTCATTATTATTTATTGTTCTCTGAATGATAAAATTAAACACAATCTGTTTAGTTAAAGATTGCTTAACAGTGCCACCAGAGAGAGAGGTATAAAATACTCATGGCTGCTAGTTAAACAGTAAGTCTTCTTCTAGGAAGTCTTGAATGCAGCTAATGATTTGCAATGGTTTTTAAGTCTCAAAAATATGTTTGTATACTCCAGATATAATTGTTGGTAGAGTGGTGTTACATGTTCTTGTTATCTTGCAGTATTTGACTCCTCTTTAAAAGATTCTTCTTGAGAATATCAGTGACACTATTCTCTCCTTTACTTCTAGCTGCAGGAAACGTCCTTTAGATAACCAGGTATATAGTCACATGTTATTGATTAAAATGCCAATATATTTGTATATTTTATTTTAATTTTCTTTCCGTTTTTTAAGAAAATGTGACTCACGGAAAAATCCTTGACTTCCCCAAATGGAAATCCAGATAAGTATAGTATGTGGCATTTCCACAGGCATGAACAATTTCATTTCTCTATACAAAAACATTTAACATACAAATGAGAATGAAAATTTGAAAGCATTAACACATTCCTTTTATATCTGTGAAATTATTTAAAGACAATAATCATGGAAGAATTTGAACACATTTAAAGAAGCAAGATATGTTTTTAATAAATTCATGGTCTCATCTTTCACAGCAGTGAGTAGGAGAAGGAGATAGTATTTTGACTAAAACAAAGCATGACAAAAAAAGCTTCCATATATGATTTTAATGAAACTCTAGTTCTTACATTCAAAATGTAGCAATGATTTTCACACAGCTTTCCATGCTACTCACTTTCTCTCTTGTTTCCCAGAATAACTAGGATATAAAAGGAAACATAATCTTTCTTCATTATTAGATCATCCTTCGAGAGGTAGGACAACCACCTGTTCAAGGAGGCTGCAGTCTTCTTCCAGAGTTGTGCATCTCCATTCTGGTATTTGAAACCGGAGTTCTACTTGATGCTGACAGCATGCTCCATACCTATTCACCAGCATAGCTGGAAAAAACTTTCAGCTATCAGCTATCAGGCTGCTGATAGCTAGCAAATTTGCAGAATAATGGTGCCTGAGTTGAATCATCCAGTCCTTTCCACAGCCAACGTGTCTTATATTTCTGATCTTTGCCGGCAGTAAAGTTTTGTAAGATAGTGAACAAGACAAAAATAAGAGATTGTGGAACTGGAAAAGTAACAGAAAGACAATAGAACCAGATTTCAGTGGCTCAGCAATTAGTTTTTGTAAGGCCATACTCTGAGATATGTGGTAAAGATGATAAGTGAATATGCAGAAACTATGAGAGGAAAAAAGAAACTGACATTTGATATGTTTAATGACTGGGTGAGGTATCAGTTTAGTTGCAACAACATTATGAGTAAACACACAGCCAGTTAATTTCAGTCACATATTTAATGATTAGTTATTTCCTTACACTACAGTAGAATACCAGTTTAGGCACTTGTTTTTGTTGGAGTGAAGTTGTCTAAACAGCAAAGCAAAAATACTAGCAAATATGAAATGTGATGGTCAAGTGTAGCTCATGGATACACTGAATAAGCGCTCAGTTACTTAAAAAGGATTGCGTTTTCTGTATTTTTTTATTATCTTGATATACTAAAACTTTTCTTAGCTATATATCCATGTTCTGCACCTTTCACCACCCTACTTTCAGAAATTGCTGACGCAGAAGTAACATTTCACAAGATCTGGCAGCAGGTAGATAAACACTGCATAAATAATAGCATACAATGACATTTTGTTCCCAACATTAAACTAGTGAGATGCTTGGATTTTTCCTATAATTTCTGGTAACAGTAGCAGTAAGTGATTTCACTGTAGTTTCCTGGGGCACTAGTCATAGGCAATGATGGTGTTGAGCTAGACAATGTACAGTGAACAGAAATACAATTCCCACCTCAGAACACACTCTCTAGCTGTGAGGAAGGAGTGAGCAGATGGATATAGTCATATGGGAACCACGAGGTAGAAGTGAGACAATCTGCAGTCTAAAAAATGTCAAGTTTACTGTTAAGTTTCCTATATGTAGTATGGTAAAAGAGAGTTCCTAAAGATAATTTAAAATATGATTGCATGCACAGCTATTTACTTCAGAAATACTTCTTAAAATTATTTGATTTCAGCTGCCTGCTGCTTATATTGCAACTGATGCAGAATGACACAATGAAAATCTGTCTTATTTGAACAGACTTTAGAAATATGTGGGAATTACTGGTAATAGCAAAATAAACCTTTCAGAAAAAAAAATATATTTGTAATAAACAACTGAACAGGTAATCATATATTGTAGTAAAAATAAATAAATAAATAAACCGAAGAAAAAAATTCTGCTAATGAAACATGAAACCTGTTGCTCTGACTCACATGAGAAGCCAGAAGTTTAGATTATGCACCTAAAAATTAACAGCCTATATAGTCGAGGAGCACAAACTATTTTATTATACTAGAGCTCATCTGCATGTGATTTGCCACACTAGCTGAACTGTTCCTGTATTGTTCACTCAAATTTCTTACTTCCCTCTCTGGGATTCTTTCAGAAAGTGACAAGAGAGGAGAGCAAAATTCCTTTGAAAAAAAGAAGTAAAGCTATTCTCATAGCAATGGCATTGGGTAGGCAATTACTATCAGCTATTGCTGATTTTGGCTAACTTTAAGGTTGACATTGACCTTGGGTTTACATCTGCCTCATCGTAAAATAATCTTTGAGCATTTTTACAGATACATTAACTTCTTTTCAGAAAAACAACCCAGTTTGTTACACTAAGTGGAAGGAATAAACAAAACTGTTGACTTGGAAACGTCAGTGAAAAACAATAACTCTTTTCAAAAGCAATATGTCTTATTAAAAACACTAAAGGTTTTCTGTCAAAAGAATAAAGTACACTGGTGTTTTCTTCATTAATTTGCTGAAACTAAGCCTGCTGTATTTCCTTTGGGTCGTTTGTATCATGGGATTACCGTTAAATTGCAGACATTATGCCACCATCTAGACTATTTATTCAGGCCAGCGTGAGTTGGTGTAGTCTCTTTGACTCCTGAAATATCATTCTGCTGAGGTAACCACGTTTCATTCGTGCCAATCTGAGTGCGATTGCCTGTACGCTGCCACATGCCCAGCCCAGCCGGTGCACGCGGTGCTGCGGACCGCGGAGAGCCCCGTGCCATTGGGTGGCTGCTTCCCTCTCTGCAGCTCCACCACACTATCGAGGTGCCAGGAAGGGCATCCCTGCTCCCGTTCTCAGCGCAACACCCTGCTCCGGTGACTCCTCCTATTCCTTGCGAGGAGAGCTGCCTATCTGATTTTGGAGCTCTGGCAAAAAGCCTGAGCTCATTGATTACAGATCACTGTTAATAAAGAGCATTTGTAATGCAGCAGTGGTGATACAATCTCCACACGCCAGTTCATGATGGCCCTTCAGTCCCCACAATTAAGTCGTCCAGCAGGCATGCCCCCTGGTACAGCTGCTCTGTCAATCTCATTTTGTACTACAAATGATCTTAGACCCAGTGTTTGACATGGGGTTTTAACACCAAAGAAGGCAATTCTGCAACTTCAAATGAGCCTAATTGGTTGTGCGCTCAGGCGTTCACTCAAGCTGCTTCAGTCCATCAGACAGAGATTTCCAACTAATTGAACAGCTCAGAAGGAAAAGAACCAGGGAAATCACAATGCACTGGGCCGCTTGAGAGGTTTTTCCATGATAAAAAACCTTCAAAATAAGATTTTTTTCTTTTTTTTTTTTTTTTTTTTTTTTTTAAACGACCCCCCCNTTTTTTTTTTTTTTTGTTAAAGCAGCCACCTGTCAATCTAGAAAGAGGTTTTGTTGGTACAGAAGCTCTTAATGAGGTATGACCTAAAAATCTGTGGCTATTAATAGTACAATCTACAGGTAAAGGTAATTTTTATTTTATATCTAAAAATGTTTATTTCAGATTGTGAAATTATTTTCTTTAGACTGGAAAGCTTTTCTTACAGTGCATAACAATTACATGGTGACTGGCAGATATAGTACATTTCTTAACTGAGCAATGCCATTCAAGAAACTCTTCCTGTTAAAGGCTGTAAAGTTATTCATGCGTACAAATGTTGGGACTGGGCTGGGTGAGATTCTGATCACGTAAATATTTGCCTTTCTCCTTTTTTGAGCAGCTGAATTTAAATTTACATGTTTGTTCTGGGAAATTATGAATCAGATTTCTCTTCTGAATTGCACCTTTTTTACCTCTTGTTTTCACTCTACTTATTTAAATAACTTTCTTTCAAAGGTCAGTTCAGAGACTTTTGCCCTACTTTTTACATTTTATATGTCTAATAATTTCATATCTATTCCATGAGAGACTCAAAAATATCATTTACGTAATATTTGTATTCAACATCGAAGGTAGTTGTTCACATCTGAACTGATGAGAACTCAGTATCTAATATTTTACAAAGAAAAGACAGAACAGACTAAATAATATATATTTATTTCCTTTCTGTTTAAAATAGGAAGAAACTGAAGACTTTTGCTTCAGTAAATGTGAGCACAGAACTTCATGATTGAAATGATGGTGTGTTCTGGTGAGGAGCTGATTAACCTGCTCTAATAAAGATCTTCAGAAGCTGTTTAATTCTAAGTATATAAGTCCTCTGATTTCAAATACCAAGTTGCCTTTGCCGTTATTTGCATTGTGGTGGTTTGGAGGGGCTGAGCCCACCCTTAAGTCCCTGTTGAATGGCATGTACACTTTAGTCGGGGACAATGCTTATCCCCACGAGTATACAAATCTTCTGAAAGTAAAAGAAACAGGTGCGTACATCTACATGTGTATATACATACACTCATACATAGATATAAAATTTAAACTAATTGTTCTAGCTTGTGGAAAATTCCAGAGGGTCTGAGGCTTACACCTCGACTTGATTGTTTTTCAGCAATATTTATACAATTGGATTCTAAAATAATGATATATCTCAGTAAAATAAGACCTCTTTCGGCTACAGGGAATGCCAAACTCCAAGAAGTCAATGAGAGTGTTTTTTGTTCCAACACCAGGTAATTATAACAGCGCTTATATATTGTTTTCCCCTTTAAAGCCCAGTGACAGTGAAACAAAACCCAAAGCACGAAACTATTTCAGATACAGTCTCATCATATATCCTGACATTTTAGAGACATCTGTATTTGACTTCAGTGAGAGAAGAATCAAACACTCCAGTTTCATGATCGAAGACTACTTTCAGTTGAAACAAACAGTGAAGAATAATATCTGCATGTTTAGAATGTACTTTTCCCAGTCACCTGAGGTGCTTTATTGCTCTGGTGTTGAATCATCACTCAGGATTTTAAAATTCAAGCAAATGTAAGATGATATGAACTTAACATGGTTACTCAAGTAAAATATCCTTTTATTTCAGGAATAGTCACTAAATTAAATTAAAACATCACGATGCTTATCTCTCTGAGGATACGTTTCATTCTGAACTATACTCCAAAAATATTTATGTGTAAAATCTAAAGGACCATACTATATATATGATATTGAAGGCACTTGTAATACTATAGTAAAGACAGTAATTGTTAAGTGGCTTCTAGGTCCCCTAACAGTGGGGTGGAGCTGTAGCCACAGGGATCCTTGTTGCTGAGCTCAGCAGACAAGCTGCTCCTCTGATTCCAGATGTTTCTCTTTTTTTTTGGAGGGGGGGAGGGGGACAGGGGACCTCCCAGGATCAGAATGCCAGCATGTCTGAGGTAGAGAATCCACCCTGTGACACTGGAAACTCAGTACTCCTAACCCTACAGCTCTGCAAAAAGCTCGGTTGGATCCTCAGGGGCAGATGGGCTAAACAGATCCACGGTGTCAACTTCCCTAGACAATTGCATCTGCCAAAAACCTCATGTTTAATTTATATAGACACACACACACAATATATATTTCTAAACAAAGAGGGGGAAAAAAGCCCCCCAAAAGAAGCTGAAAATCTCAGGAAGAAAAACAGCCGCGCTCATTTTTGCTGTGAACTGGCTGAGTCAGCCCTTAAGCTGAGCCCTAATTAATTTGTGCACACGGTGTAACCAACAAAGAATGGCAACAGCAAGAAGAATGGACTGTGTTGAGGGGGATTAGTCTCTAGCAGAAAGGGTGGCTGAGAGAGAGAGCCTGATGATAGCTAATTGTTGCCCGGAGGACAAAAATAATGGGCAGCCTGCAAGAGAAAGAGAAAAGAAAGGGGTGGTGGAAGTAGTCATCAGGTGTTTGTAGTGATGAAGTTCATTGCCCCAGCTGTTTATTCTGGTGTTGAGCCTTAATGCCCATTTGGAATGGGCACAGCAAGAAGCCTTGTTAAAATAATAAGATTTGAGTGTGTAATGCATTGATGGAATCAGAAGTCCATGCAAATGTCTGTTTCACAGGGGTCGTTTTGTCTGACTGGAATGTAGGGTTCAGTCACTGAGCCTTGGAAAAAGACGAACACCCTAATATTTTCACAGAACAGCTCCTGCAGACACTTGTCTGTGCTTAGTAGAGCTTGCCCTCGTGACAGCTGTTTAAGAGGGTAATGTCTGGAAAGATTTTTGCCCTTTAAGATTTGTTCATTCTGTTAACATCCTGTTTTTCATCTTGGAACCATGGCACAGTGTTACTAACCCACTGGTAACCTGGATGTAACTCTGCACTACCGTGAGCCCACCTTGCTAGAAGTGGAAACAATCTAAACATACTTCTGTGGTTCTATTTCTTATAATCCAAGCTATTAATGTTTCAAATTTTATAAATATGCAATGTATTAGACTGCCCTTGTGGTTTCTCATTTGTGAATGTCTTACTACACTCTCTACTAGCTCTTGGAGTCGCAGTAAATATGCCAGCAATAACTACTACTGAAAATCAAGCCCCCGATGTTGCGAGTTAGGCACTGAAAACTGACCATCTGCAAAATCCTAACTCTCTGCTCCCATAAATGTTTTCACCGTTTTGCTTTACAAATCCATTATGTCAGGACTGGCTTAAACTTGTTAATTGGGAACTGTTGACCAGTGCTTTCTGGAGAAATTAGTTGCTATTCTGAAACAAACCAAAATATTTTCTGTGACTAGAAAGTCATCCCATTTACGAAAAGGTATGGGAATGTTGTGCATAATGTATATGTAGACAAGCCATTGAAGCATGCTTATGCATACAAGGTTATATGAACGTTTTATCCACAATAAATGTCATCAGTGACTGATAACAGGCAAGGGAAACTATCAGATGTTTAAGAATTAATGCTTATAAAATAACAGAAAAAAATAAAATCATGCTGTTCATATAGTTCAGAAAAAGATAAGGGTAGAACAGCTATCAAATATGATGCGAAAACTGCTATCAATTCGCAAGAATGTTAACCAAAATCTAGTGTAAAAAGGCAATTTGAATCAACATGACTGGAAAGCCCACATCTACCATAAATCAAAGTTAATTCATTAATTTCTCAATCACTATTTTTGATTTGTAAGAAACATATACCGTCCTGATATGAAAAGAGATAGTGTACTTTGAGTATTCAAGCTGACTAGTCTTCTGATCAAAGCCATGGAAAAGCTCATATCCTGCATAGTCAAATAACAAATTAAAGCACATTTACATAATTAATGTCAGATGATGCAGTTAAATATATTATCGTATATAATATAAGGGCTCAGTACCACATTATGTTCTTGTTAAAAGTAATTTATTTTAAAATATCATAGCGTTCATATGAAAGAAATTAAACAGATCTGCATCCAAATGGGGCAAAAATTCTATTTAGGTCCTGATAGGTCCTATTCATGATTGAAATATGCCCACTTTCTATTGTGAACTAGTAGAAAATCTAAAATATAAGATCATGGCTTAGGAAATGATGATAAAAAAATTGAATGACAATAAAACTATGAGGAAAAAATTGCCTAACAATGAACTTCCTTTGCATGGAATGTGGAACAAACTAAGATCTTGGAATCTGATTGAAGATTTTATACTACGAAGTTATACATCCTGCGTTTTAAAAAAACCCAAAAAACCCTAAAAAATATTTATTTAATGATATTTACTTTAATTTAATATCTCATTGGTTTTTTAACCCCCCAAAAACCCAAAAAACAAGTATCTTTTTCTCAAGCTGCAATTTTTATCATTGCCTCTATCGTCTTTCTTCCAGAATGTAATTACAGGAAATCTTTATTATGATAGAAGTGCATATTCAGAAGGAACATGAGCCCATCCTTTTTCTCCAATTAATTTTGCTAATATAGGACCCCAAAACTAATATAGCTCTTGCATATCAGATGAGAGACATTGATCCGGACTTAAGTGACATGAAAAAGAATCCAGAACCACTGTAAGGAATCAACACAAGAATGAATGAGAAATACAATCTCAGGGCTAGAAGAGAGCACAAGAATCAGCTTCACTGGAAGTCGTATAATCCATTGTACAAAAAGCAAACTGAAAAACTACTGAAATTTTAGAACAGTCACCAGAATTATTGTTTCGGCCATTTGTTAATCTTTCCTGGGATAAATAAAACATATTAAGTTTCCAGAGGAAAACATTCTGAGCTTGGATAGATATTCAATCTAATGCAATCTTTTTTCAATCTCATATTCCCCCAAACACAACAAAGCTGAAAATACATTCAAATGACTTGAAATGTCGCTTTGAAATAGTGACGTAAAACTTCACCTGGAGTTCAGACATGGCCAGGACTAATTCCTGGCCCCAACAGCAAGCTGTACAGGACAGTTACGTCCGTAAAGCCGACCTCATTGATACCACCCTGCCCACAAATCCTTGTTAAGCCTATTGGGTGCAGATCACAACCTCTGCCCCTTCCTGAATGTGCCAGTGGACTGCTTGCACCTATGGGGCCCTGGCAAAGCTGTGCCAATGAGCACAGTCAAAATTAAACAATATGGAAAACTCCAGCCCTAAGTCTACTGGGAGAGAGGTCACATATGTCATCACATAAAATTATCTTTGCTTCTCCTTTTTTTCCACTTTTCACTATTGAATGCCCTATATTTTAGTCCACTTGTCCTCTTGGCTGACTGACATCACCACCAGAAGGGTCAAGGACAGTGTTCTGCTCTGAGATTTGACATTTACCTGGTGGGTGGCTTTGGGCTACTGAATTAAGTTGTTTCCTGGGGCCAGAATCTCCCCACCTGACCTAGAAGTGAAGTGTGCCAACTGTCTCCAGGATGATCCTTTTCCTCTAGTGGCTACACTGCAATCCTGGGTGAGGTTTCTCACTGAAGAATATGAACTGAGTAAGACGGATCCTGTTTCTTAGGTTGTTTATCTGTAAAAAAGTTTTAACACCATCAAAGATTCTTAAACAACATGCAGATAATTTCCTTTTCCGAGAATACTGTCGTATCCACTCTATTTCTAAGGAATTCTTTCTTGGCAAGTGATCTTCATTACCAGCCAAGTTAGTATCGTCTGCCCTACTCACAGGTACATGTCTAAGCTCTCTCTAGCTGAGAAATTGCTAATCCAAAGTTTAAGCACAACCAACAACAGCCTCAGATGTTTTCTTCTGCAAAGGAACAAATTATTTTATA
The DNA here is from genome assembly GCA_013398115.1 of Falcunculus frontatus. Taxonomy (NCBI): domain Eukaryota; kingdom Metazoa; phylum Chordata; class Aves; order Passeriformes; genus Falcunculus; species Falcunculus frontatus. Next base: position 1,092,971 of record VZRV01010555.1, read on the forward strand.
TCTGTCTTTCAGCTGCCTTGGCTCAGCTTGGGTCCCCTGGCATATATTGAGCTGGTGGGCTTGGGCAGTGAACTTCTTCCCTCCTGCCAGACTGAGGCAGCATCCAACAGTTTGCCCAGCTCTGACTGCAAGATGGTCTTTTTTACGTGAATGTAATGGATGAGGACTCAGGGGCAAACAGTTGACCATTTCATACCACAGAACCTGCGATATGCAAAGGTTTCATGGAATAAGGACTTATGTTTGATTTCAACTCTGCACCCTCTGTCTGTTCTAATATTCTTTCAAATTGTGTGACAGGTTTGAGAGACACGGCAAGAGGAAAGTGCGTTAAGAGGTGTACAATAGTTCTCTTTCTTTCCAGAAGCAACACTAACAAGAAAAGGCCATGTTCCTGGCACAGTCCCATAGCAGACATTAATCTCAGCCCTCTGGGATGATAAGGGAATGAGGCACTTGAAGTCTCAGTGCCTTCTCTGAGAATTGCTTTTAATAGTCCAGCTAAAATGACAAAACTGACCAAATCATGGAACAGCGCAAACCAGAAGTGTCCTATTTGTTATTTCTTGGGATTTTGCTTTCTCTATTAGAAAAAAAAAAGTTTTAAATGCACTCTTTCAGTTTAATCATCCTCATGTATTTTCCTATAGTGCCTGTGCAAACATTTACAAAACATTTGGTATTCTTTTTCCTAATGTGACCTAATGGCAAGAGCCTATCAACATTTCTCAAGAGACTTTGGAGTTAAAAGTGCCAAAGCTTTCAATGGACACGTAAGCAATCATTTCTGTATGTTAGCTTTTTTTCTCCATAGACCTGGAAAGCAACGTGATAGTAAAAGATTTATTTGTAATGGCTGGAGGAACAAGCTGCAGTTGAATAGAGGGCAAATGTTTTGTGGTTTTGCTATGTTCCTCGAGTTGCTTTTCTTTGTATGACGACATTAATGTTTGTGTTGGTTTTGGTTACTTGGCACTGTTCGAATCTTGATATATCAGATTTTTCATTCTCTTGGCTTCTGCCTACTTAATGCATCTCTTTTGGTGATTAATGCTGGGGACTCCTCTATCAAAAAAAACCCCAAAAACCAACCCAGTGAGGCTGCAGGCGGAATGAAAAGCTCGGGGTTCTGCCACTCGGTCGAGATCACACGACCAGAAAATGAAATAAGAGGATGAAATAAGAGGATTTGCTAGTTCTGGTGTGCACCTCTTTTTTTGGTATATATTTATTGCATTCATTTCTAAAAGGAAAAAATCATGTCTTAGTACTGGAAAGGTACATGCCAGAAATCGATGTAGAGGACAGAGTGGCTATGGAGAAATCAACAAAACATATGTTTGCAGAATACAGCCCATGGATTCGGTATAGACTCCGAATGATACGTGATCACCTGTCATATGCATCCTTCTTGTGAGAATTGTAAGATCTCTAAGTGTCTTCAATACCACTTGTTTTAAAGTCTTGGGTTGGCTATGCACTTGGTTATCCAAAATGGAAGAAGAGTCTCAGACTTCATTCATTAAATGCAAATATCAAACCAATGTAAACTGGGACAGGAACTGAAGGAATAGAAGTCAACCTGTTGTGCAGGTGATCATCAGTGCACACATACAGGCAGGTAACTATTTGAAAGTACTCTCTGGCACACAAAAAAGCTTGTCTAAATGTTAAAATGTTATTTCTCCTCTAAGCAAAGAAAATATGTCATACAAGAGATATTATGATTACTTAGTAGTATTATGGAAGGTTAACATATTGTGGAGCCAAATACTATTTTTATGTATTGAAATAACTTTATGTTATTTCATTTTTTAACTAATATTTAAAGGGTTTTTATTTGATCCTGATTTTTATTATTAAATGTTATGATACATGATGGGACTTAGATAAAAGTGATATGTGAGTGTATGATATCGTTACTAGGAATCTTGTCAATCAGTGATGTGATTGAAAGACAAAACTAACAAATTATATTAAGCTTTTGGATGAATCCATGGGGTTTTTATCCTTCCACTATTTTAGTTTTGGTTTTATCATATTTCTTTTGCTTGCATGGCTTGCTAACTATGTAGTTTCTATAGCAACCTCCATTGACCATTGAAATAATGACAGCCACAGCAACTCTCCTGCAGTGAAATCCCTCATGCTGACAACACAACTCCTATTTTCTTTGTCCAGTGCTGCCCGTTACTTACATGACTGACTCATCTGTCAAAATACTTGAGCTTTTTGCTAATTACTTCAGAATCAGATAATTGCAGACAAGACATCTAAATTTCGGCATACCTGCAGATTCCCACTGGAACAAAGAGTTAAAAAAAAAATCTTTTATTTGTGCCAGAAATATAATTTTATAACTGTGGAAGGATTTGAAAAATGTATTTGTGATATTGAGAAGAAAGAACTACATGAACATTGGGAAAAAACCCGACAAACAACAAACCAAATCAATCAACTTTTGGATTCTTTAATTTAATTCTAAGGTTTTTTAACCTCTGGACTGACGTATTCTTTGGGTCCTGAATTTGATTCCAAATTAGCAGCAAACAGGATCAATGCCTGGATGCTGGACCCAAGGGAAGGATGTAGAAGGATCAAGAAGTGGTTCTGGTCATTCAGTAGGTGGCACTTAAGCTTTGTATCTCACTTGAATCAATGGTTTATCATGAAGTTAGTGAGCTCTTTACTGTTGGAGGGGACATGTTCCAGCTGAAATAAAGAACTAACCACTGATACTAATTAAAGGGCCTCTAGCACTTCATGGGCATCTGAAATAATAATTTGTGTTGGTTAGGTATGAACTGTATTTTTCCAAATTAAATTCTCAAAATGTTTATACCATAGGAAGCAGGACTGACCTTCTCGTGGCTTCTAGTTGGATGTATCTGTTGCTCTGTTGAAGTGAAGCTTCCAGACTTCATGCTGTCTGTAGAATGGAAGATGGAGACCACGTGCTCTAGACTCTTGGTTATGTGAGTAAAAAAGCCTCTGGAGGCTTTTGCTTTGTCCTGCTCCATCTCATCCCAAACCCCTGTAGGCAGAGAAACAGTGAAATCTTTGGAGAGCATCTGTGTTCTTTTGCCTCTGGACTACTTTCCAAAACTTTTCCTTAGCTCTTCAATCTGGGTGGCAGCTGGCAGTATGAGTGCATTGGTATGAAACTGTGAGGAGCGATGATTGCTTCTGATACAGAGTGATGATATCCTGCTTAGCTTTTTCTCTTAGAATCAAATGTTTTCTTGCCATGAACTTTTAATTACTATACATATTTTGGAGCTAGATGTAGCACTTACCTGATTTTATAAAATTTATTGTTGATAAAATGCTGGGAAAACTGTGAAGTGGCAATCAAAATCAAATAATGAGTCCTGGTAAATTGTAAAGGCCCATGACAGTTTTCAGGGACTTTTCCCTTTTACAAAGACTGGTTTGACACCAACCCAGACACTACAAATATTCTTTATTGTGTCCTTTTATATTTGCCTCAACAGTGCAAAATATGACTTTTGGACATTTTATTTGATTGCTGATTTAATTGCATAATTAATGAGGCATGATTTAACCTTTTTAAAAGTAGAAAAGTAAAGGAAAATGTAGTGACAGGAGTAAAACCCAAGAGAGTCAAAATACATTAAGAATTTAAATATGTATATAGTACTTTGAAAAAACACAGTTTCTAAAGTTATTTTGCAGAACAGCAATGCAAAAACCAGTGCAGATGTGCAGTACCATCAGCCCAGTCAGCACAGAGTAGCGCTGCTGAGAAGGAAAAATAGAGAGAATGCAACTGAAAGGTCATTCCATAGGAAGAGATTAAGTTCTGCAGAAGGTTAATTGCTGTTCTCAGGCTACTCTGAATGATAACGTTTTTTTCTTTTTTTTTTTTTCTGGTTATATGAATTTCCTTTGTTTATGGAAAGGATAAAATAAAGCAGCGAAAGTGTGGTGACATGCAAAAAGGTAATATTTTATTTGGTCATAGCTGGTTAACTAATTAACTTCGGTTCATCTTCCACCTGGGTTCATGAAACACATTAACTGACTTGGTTTTTTTTCAATATGGAAAAGTTTTAACTGCAACTGGCCAGCTCTGAACTTCATAGCTCTTCAGCTCAGCAATGGACATAACTGATAAAAGACTGAGTCGCACAGAGAAAACACAAAAAATTCTCTAACAGGACAGCTCCTGCCTTGCATGGGATATCCCAGGGCTTAGAGGAACTCAGCAGGAACTGAAATCACTCATGAGTCTGGAAACAGCTGACATTAATCTTTATTTATAAAATTAGCAATCAGTGACAGACAGTGCCTTGGATATGTTGTAGAGAATGGTATCCTACAAGATTGCCTAGCTCCCATGAAGTTTGGGTCCCTGTTCGAACTTGTACTAGACTTTAGCACTAAGCACTGGGTACAGTCAGGCTTGACTCCTCTTGTGATACATGTGGGCTTAAATGAGGCTGAATTCCAAAAGCGTCTGGGGGACATTGATTGCTCACTGGATTTCAAAACAAAAATTCTGACCAGCTCAAATTTTAAAATGGAAAATGCGGGTACTTTAGGCATGTGGTGTATCAGGAAGTGGCTATTTGCTGGTTTTTATCATCTCACTGTTATTTAGTAATAAACTTGAATCCCTAAAGCTTCATGTAGGTCCTTAACTTAGTGTGTTTAATCTAATAGGAGATAAATCAGAAACATATGCTTGAGTGCATAGAGATCATATAGGCTAACACCTATAGAGAAGAGGAAAGACCAAAATCTGCTGTTATGCTCTTGGCTGAAAGTAAATAACTGCTTCTTTGGAGGTACTCTGTACTTACCTGGGTGTGTCCAAACCCAGCATTTCATACATTATCTGCAAGGTGAGACATTTTAGATTTTTCCTGCTTGAATATCTTAAACTTCTCTTTTAGCTTTAACAAATATAAAGACATTTCTGTTTCTACAGATGTCAAAAAAATTTGTATGCATTATCTTGATTATTGGATAAAGTATCTGGGATCTGAAGTTCTTTATCTGCATTCATGGAAAATAACTTGTTGTACGCTCCAAAAACAATTTCAGATAAGCCTCTCACAAGGGCAAGTTGGGTTCTTCAATGAACTGCTTAGTATTGCTTTAATGCAATTGGTATTTATGCTAGAGTGTGGTAAGCTCTTAGGAATTTAAAACCCATCAGGCATTTACCATACAAATGTTCAACACATAGCTTTGTACTACTTCTCACCTGAAACAAGCCAACAGCAGTAAGTAGGATTGCACAGGTGCAATTCACCAAAGTGTATGAAACCACCAGCTTTCTTTTCCTATCACATCAAAAATGCTCCTTAAGGCAAGTCACTTAATCTCCAGTTTCATGGTAGAAACTGACTAAATCTATTAGGAGGCACGGTTCTTCTCAAGGTTTATGCCACAGTAGCCAAAATCAGCTAGTCTCTTCAACCTAATAATGTATTTGAACAAATGATTGTTCACTTGAGTATTTTGAAATAGGAGTGAGTTACTGTGCAGAATCTGTTCAATCAATTTCATGGCTTGGATACATTGTCCTTAGCTAATGGATATCAACTTAATTGCTGCATGGAAAGTTTCCACTGCTGTACGATTCTTGCCATGGTGGTATGCCATTTTCTGTAATCATTTCTCAAGAGTAGGTTGATGCTCATTTTTATATTTAAATTAATTCATAACCAGATAAATGTTTACTAGGGCATGAAAATTGAGAATTCAACTTGATCTTTTTAGATGAGTTTGCCATATCTGATTATTGCCCAGTATAATACTATTGGAAAAAATACCTAGATTACAAATTGTCTACATTCATAGACCTCTGAGCCCTTCCACAAAAATTCAGTTAAGGTTTTGGGTAGTGAGTTTTGATGGATATTGTCTGGTGAATCTTTTACTACAGGAAAAAACCAATACCACAGCATACTGTTAAGTGTAGCATTTTTACGTAACTTTTATATTCAGTTTCAAAATAAGTAGTAATCATTAGGAACCTTTCATAATAAAAATTAAAGGGAACTCTTTCATGAAGTGCGTGTCCCTGCTTTTCATAGGTTAATGTAATCTATTGAATATAATACTACCATTGACACTTTAAAGCTGCATTTTCACTGACACAAGACTGCATTGAATCTACAGCAGTTCTGGTGCATCAGAAAGCATTCATAAAGCTGTAGAATACTACACTGATACACCTGACTGCTTCAAACTTGTTCAAACTCCATTTTTAGGTGATTCTTTTATGTTGTTCTCAATACATAAAGATATTCTTGTTTCTTATTAGATATATTTATCTTACAGGGAAAACAGCTGCCAGAAAAGGCACTGAACAGAGGCAGCCCAGGTGGTCCATACAGGCTGGGCACAACTTCCTCATGGATTAACCTAAAAGGTACAAACTACAAGCTATAAAATGAACACATGAAAAAGAATACTTGCTCTTGTATTTTCAACAAGGTGGGAGTAGTTTTGTTTTCTTCTTCCAAACAGGGGGAATGTTTTTACAACACTTCAGAGCAAGGGTGGCAGGAAAAACATAGAGGGGCTGTTTTCTTAGTAAAGCCCATAGCCTGAAACTGGAGCTCTTTGTTCTACTCCTGGTTTTACCTCACACTGTAGTTAAGTCACATCATTTCTCAAGCATCTCTGCTTTCCTTCCCTTTCCATAAAATGTGGGTAACATTGCAGTAAACCACAGATATGTAAGAGTGCATTAAGATTCCTGTATGACAGTTTTCATGCAAGTGCTAAATATTGTTATGTAATATAGATGTTCTTGCTTGTGGTTGTCTTTTGATGTTAAGCAAAGACTGAAGTAGTCTAAATAGAGCACAGAATTACGGATGGGTGACACAGAGACAAATGGTGTGGCAGCCCATCTGCTGCCCTCAGAGGAAACATTTTTTGTTACAGGGAGTTTATGTATTTTTATACAGATAGCTTCCTTACAGTATAAGGTTTTCTGCCATTCTGTAAGATAAATTGGATCCAAAAGTAAATGGCCTACATTTCCATCCATAAAATTGATTGTTTCTAGATTATGAAAAAGACAACCAGTTCAACAACATTGGGAAAAGACAAAGAGGCTCTTGAGAGATCTCAGTAGTCCATTCACTGGTAACTCTCTGGCCCATACCCAGCTCTGAACTGGCTTCCCTCTTGTCAGATTTTTTATGACAACCAATTAAATCAATATGACTGTTGAGACATATGGCAACAATAACACTCTGAGTTGCTGCCCATTACCACTCCAGCAGGAAACCAAGAACATGCAGTATTTGTTATTGCTTATTTCAGGGATTCACTGAAGAATATCTCCTTCTTAAAGGAAAGATTCACTGTGATTGTGTCAAAGGCAATTAATACTGTGGATGTTATCTGTGGAGCTGCTAACATATCTGTGTGCAGAAGAAGTTCTGCTTTTCTGCCGTCTGGAACCACACTCAGATGTTGCTGGAATCTTAATGCACATCTGTTCTTGCCAAGACATATTTGAAAATATTAGATATTAATCTTCCTGCAGAGAACTCTTCGAGACAAGCCTACTCTAATGTGCTATTCTGGAGTTTCTGCTTCATGGATGACTAGACATTCAGGTGCTGCAGACTGTGGTGAGAATTCACTAAACAGAACTTCTTTCAGTGAGCACTTTAGACCAGTGATTTGTAGCCTTTATCAGTCATGAATTTACTTTGGAAAATACGCATTTTGCTCTCTGTATTTCCAGGTCCTGACAGATTTTTCTTCAGGTGATGCTGTGTTGGTAGATCTTGGCAGGGAATTATAATGCAAGGCAGTTTCAGTGGGAGGTTTGACTCTGGAATTTCCATTTCTGATTGGTTCAGTGCATAAAATGGACATGGTCCAAAGTCTCTAGGGTTTCTGATTAGTCATTCTTAAGTAAGGCTGATGACCACAGAGACTGACTGGGGGTTCCCCCTGCATCCTTTTTTTTTTTTTTTTTTTTTTGGTCAGAAGTTATTGTTTTGTTGCTATGTTGTGGGGAGAAAGGTCTATTTTTCACTGGAACTGTGATTTATTTGACATCTTGCATATGATCCCAAGGCAGAGCAATTGTGGACACATAACAAGAAGAAAACCCATGGGACTGCCACATATAAGATAGCTATAAAGTTAAACATGGGAAATGTAGCACCTAACTCATGGAAGTGACTTAGATTATGCCCAGAATTATGTACCTCCACAGGCACCTACTGCTTTCTAGATATCTTGCTGGTGGTTTCGAAATTTTGCTAGATGTCTTAAGTTCATATCTTATACATTTGCATAAATGATTTGACTTGAGCAACTGGGTAGCCATATTCTCCCCAATTTCATCATGGTCCACCCAGAAAGCAGAAAATCACACGAGTACCTTAGCTCTGAGAAACGCTAGATTCTGCACTGCTAATGTTGAGACCAGCGCAAAATTTTTTTACATCCTCCACTTGACAAGTATGCAGCACTCAATCCAGACAGTAGTTCAAGGGACATCTTCTTCTCATCTGACTGACACTGGCCACCACGGAATGCATGTCATAGAGGCAGAAGAACAAACCAGGAGGGAGAAGACTTATAGCTGTTGGTGGTGTGATGTCCAGGATATTCAGAACAACCAGAAGACATTTTAGTCTTGGCTTGTAGTGTTTCTGTGGGGAGTAATTAAATAAAATATAAATTCCAGTTAAGCTCAAATTAGTTCCACGTAACAAATATAGGCCTGAATTTTGAAAGTGGGGTATTTCTGCATGAGTCCAGAAGCAAAGGTGAAAGAAGGCACATCGGAGGTGCTTTAAGATGCCTTGTGTGTCACAACTATAAAGCAGGTGGTGAGATTGCTTTAGAGAATACTTTCAGGCTTTCTTGAGCTGTTTGCCTTGGACTAGACAGCACAGTAGCAGCCAACTCAACCCAGCAAGTCTCAAGCCTGTCTTTTTCAACGTTCTAAAATATAAAATGAGTGTCTAATGTGGAAATTTTGGATTATTTAGTGACATTTAGATTGTTTTCTGGGGGTATCTCACTCATTCTCTGCAATCTGCTAACTCCATTAAATAGAGAGTTCTGGTATCTGCTTTGGTGTGTTTGAATGAGGGTTTTAAAAGAGTGTGCTATTTTGTAAATTTTCTGCTATTTATAATTAAAAGAGAAATTCAAAAGATATTTTAAAGGACATAAATGCTTTTAAAATACAGTGAGTAAGCAGAGTAGAGACTGATTCTACATGTTTCACTGATTTCTTTCATAGTATTAGTGAAAAGACAGGGATTTTCATAGCTATTTAAATGGCTATTTTCAGCTGTTAGTTCACAGAATATTTTTAGTCAGTTTTTCCTTGCACAAAATATTTTCAAATATGTATTTCAAAAGAAGCCCATGTAAAACAATATTACAGTGTTTCATATCAGCATATTTGCATCTTTAATTTTTGCCACTGCCAGGTCACACGAAGGCAAGGTTTTATGTTTGAAATCATTGTTTCTCTGAAACTCCTTGATATTCTACAGACATCAGCCTTCCCTGGAGTACAACTCTGATTGTCTAATGCATTTTTTTCACAAGGGAACCGAGCTGAGTATGGCATTGTGATATTTTTTTTTGTGCTTGAAATACTATAAAGAAATAGATAATGATTGCACGCAGCGTTCTATAACAAATGTTGGTGGTTACTGAAATCAAAACAGAGAATTTCTTTCTTATCCACTGCTTTAGAAAAACACTCATCTAAGTGATTTGTGGGAAAAGGGCATTTTCATAGCATCTTCCTACACCTGCACGCCTTTCTGTATTTGACCAAGCTTAACATTGTTTTCAGTTTTCATAGGTGAAGGAGAAAAATAAATATTTCCACTTATGCTTATGATTCTAACATAATATTTATATTATGTAATTAAATTTGCCATTCCAGTTTCATTACCAGTGTCGTTCTACCATGAAAATGCTAACATGCTGATTTTCTGCATTTTTTCACAACTTTCAACACTTTGCCTTGCAATGTGTAGCCAATAAGCCTTTGTATTCCTAGAGATAAGCTACTTTACTTCCAGTATGGAACTTCAGAATAGCCTGCATCAATGCTGAAGAAATAACTGAGAACAATGCTAATTCAAGTAATGCTAAAATATATAGCTGTATATATATATTATGCTAAAGTCTTATTCCAGCTTACAACGGCTCTCATTTTCAGCAAGAAAGATTTCACTACTTTGAAGAAAGTGGTGCCCCCCAGACAGAGGTTAAAGTGCAGTGGGTGAATACATATGAAAAGCACCATCTTTGGATATTGGAATTTTATTTCTATCAATTCAGCCTCTTTCTTGGAAATTGTTATGGTAGAAGACACGTCTAATACTTGGTTTTTATCTCTAACTTAGAATGTGTAATTATATATCATATATAGCCTAGTGAAGTAACTCCTGAAAGTACAGACCTTGCTAGAGAACAAAAGAGTTGTTCACCACAGGTCAAAAGAAGACAAAACCAAACTAATTTACATGTCTTTACCCTGTTACAGGAAAATGACTATTATTTGTTATACATGCCTCTATAATTTCCATAAAGAGATGCAGTATGAAATGTATGCATCTAAAAAATTCTTTCCCCAAGAGGCACAGAAGTGCTCAAGAGAGCATAAAATGCAGTCCAAACAAAGCTAGAATTACAAATATGGAGTTACAAAACATAATTTGAAAAAGAAAAAAAAGAACAACAATGAAACTTCTCTTTCCCAGTGCCTTAGTAATGATTTCATATGAGTAGTTCCAATAACTCTTTAGAACATTACTGTCTGAATAAAGAGAAAAAGATAGACTGCTACTGCTGCCATAAATACACTTATAATTAATTCACAGTATTTTTGCCAGATGCCTACAAGAGCTTCATCTCAAAGTGGAAAATATTAATGGTCACTTCCCACTTTTTAATCATTGTTTTGGAGAGTTGTAAAGGAGGAAAATGTGCTTTATAAAATGTGTAAGAAATTGGTTAGTTGTTGATCAAGATATTCTAGTGGTCAGTGAAGAAATTTCTGAGGGAAAAAAAAATCCCAAAACTTAGAAAGAAGTCTTTCTTTATAGATTTTAAGAAAGACGTGGAATTAGGACTTAGAAACTCTCTCTCTCCAGACTATGAAATTCCTCCCATTTTCCTCTGCCCTGGTTCCGGCCAGAACAGGGTTCATTTTTTACAGAGGGCGCATGGCTAAGTCTCCAGTGTTACTCTATACCAGCTCACTTCATTCCTTGGAGGAGGGAAAAGGAGGTCTTTCTCTTTTCTGAGGAGGAGAAGGGGTTCCTCCAGGTCGAGAAAATGTAGCAGGGGAGAGAGTATTGTTTACTGTTTCGGGCTTTCCGTGTAAATCTCTTCTTTGTCTTACACCTTTTGTTATTAAATACTGTTGCTGTTACTGGTTGTTTTCTTACCTCATTGCTGTTTCCACTAAACTGTTCTTATCTCAACCCGCGATCTTTGCCGTTTGTGCCTCCAGCTGGGAGCAGGAGGAAGTGAGCAGCGACATGGTTTTAGTGGGAGTACTACATTGCAGAATAGCATTCCTAAACCACAACAGCCCACACCATGTAGACAATGTTCTGCATTTTAAGCAATAAATATTATCATTTCAAGGGAAATGGAATATTTTTTGCAGGCCAAAAGGCGTGATTACAGCAGCAGAGTTATCGAAAGAATAAATATGTAGCTCTGAAAACCTAAATATTTACAGACTTGAGAGTACAAAAATGCAAGGACATGCTATCACACAGTGTTGGGGCGCTGTCTTCTTTCTTTGGGATGTAGCTATCAGATTAAAAAAATTATATGTAAAAGTATGCATTTCCAAAAGAAGTTGAAATAACATTTAAAGAGGAAACCAAGCGGAGTAGTCCAGCTGTACATCAGAGACCATTTTTTCAATTAAATTTAGAATAGAATAGAATAGAATAGAATAGAATAGAATAGAATAGAATAGAATAGAATAGAATAGAATAGAATAGAATAGAATAGAATAGAATAGAATAGAATAGAATAGAATAGAATAGAATAGAATAGAACAGAATAGGACTGTTTCAGTTGGAAGGGAACTACAGCAATCATCCGGTCCAACTGTCTGAGCAATTTAGGGCTGAACAAGTCAAAGCATGTTTTTAAAGGGCATCATCCTTGTGCCTCTTAAACACTGACAGGCTTGGGACAGTGACCACCTCTCTAGGGAGCCTGTTCCAGTGTTTTACCACCCTCCTGGTAAAGAAATGTTTCTTAATGTCTAATCCAAATCTTTTCTGGTAAAACTTAAAACTGCTCCTGCACATCCTATCACTGAGTTCCAGGGAGAAGAGCTCAGCACCTCCCTCTCCACTTTCTTTCCTCAAGAAGCTGGAAAGAGCAAAGGGGTCACACTTCAGCCCCCTTTTCTCCAAACCAGACAAGCCTGAAGTCCTCAGCTGCTCTTCACACACATCTTCCTGCTCTGTCACCAGCTTTGATGCTCTCCTCAGGATTCATGTTAATAAGATGTGTGCTCACATTTTGTATCATATCTGTCTAACTTTGACAGCTGCCTTTAGCTGCTTGCAAAACCACAGTATTTGTATAAACACAATCACTAATGCAGGCGGCTGATCCTGAAGAGATTTAGCTGAAAGAAGAGTTGCAACACTAGATTACTGTTCATTCACAAATGTGATAATTTTAGGAACTCTGTCATAAAGACTTAAATCCTGAATTTTGCAGGCTACTGACTTGACTCAATTAATCCAAGTACTTCTTACACACTTGGACTGAGTTCAAAAAGCATTTATATTGCTCTAAATCGATTGGCTTACATGGTTTAAGGTTGTGTAAGAAAGGTGCAAATCATTTGGATAGCAGTGCCTGTGCAGACAAGGACATCACTCCAGGGGAGGAGTCCCTTACCTCCAAACCAAAAGCTGTAAAGTCACTCGTAACTGTGCTCAGATGCTCTTTTCTTGAGCAGAGTGGATACCATACCAAGCACACGGCCTGCTCTGTCCCCTAGGCCTGCTGTAGTTCTCCCATGGTTATTCTGGAGATGTGTGGTTTCTTTAACAAAAATACCTTAAAAAAGACCAGATCTCTGGGGGGGTTTGCAGCGTAAAGCTGCAGGTACATGTCTGAGAAGGTAAACCCTGTCCAGGCTGAAGGTGAATGCTGCCTATACTCTTTTGTCTTCTCACAGTGTTTTCAGGAATGATGTCAGGGTTGAATCATCCCAGGAACCATGTGCAGTTTGATCCTGGAGGAATTACCCAGGTCACTGCAAAAGAAAGCCTGAGAATAAGTTTAGACAGGGACACAAGAAGAGGGTGAAAAATAGAAGCGAACTACAGAGGTAAAGTATTTGTCAGTGGAGACCGGACATGTAAGACTTGCTAATGGAAAGAGCAAGGTCTTGTCATGTAAATGAAAATCCTCTTACCTAAGATCCAGTCTCATCAGTAGAGGTTCGTACAGCTGGTTATTAAGAGGATTGCACAGGAAAAAATAATGGAAACTTGCAGAATACAGTCACAAGATGCACTTCTTTTCATTTGACATCAGAAAGTCTGCTGAACAAATAGTTTTGCAATGCATAATCATGAGTAATTTAAAGGAAAAATTCTGAAAATATATCACCAATGTTTCTAACTGACCTGTTTTTTCCCCCAGGCAAGTAATCAGATTTTGGTAATGGTTTTAAATTGCATGCTTACATGTTACAAATGCTTTTAAATATTTTAAATGTGTACCTGGTTTATATTCAGATTGTTCCTCTCTGTAATTTAAATCTGGTACAGTAATGAGGAAAATATTAAGCCAAATAATGAAAACAAGATCATGGAATAAAAGTGATTAAAGTGAAAATGCAACCTAGCTATATAAAATAGTGCTAATAGTAATAGCTGAAGCAAGGATATTTAAGATCTAAGGATCTTGCATTCTTTTTTTATGATCTAATAGAATCTACTATTACAGCACTATTGTTTTGCTACAAGGCCTCTGAGTAAATGGAAAATGTTCTTTCCAAAGAACTTTCCTCAGAGACTTAATAAGCTGTTTTAGCTGAAAAGACATCTGATAAAAGTTACAAAATTCTTGTGATAAGTTACCTCTTCCAAAAAACCTTTCTCCTCTCTTCCCTCTCACTCTTTTCTTTCCTGAGTAACTGTAAATCCATTACAGTCACATTCGTGTACTGCATGTAAGAAATTGGGAACTGTTATAAGTTAAAGAAGTAGAATTTGGCACTTATGCATGTAACTGAAATACTGTTTCTTCCTGCATAATTTGGGTGTGCTTTTCATCAGCAAGAATCTGTGTTTGTAGTGTGAAATTCCATTGGTTGATACTGGAATCGCCTAATGCTAGAGCAGCAGCATGAAAAGGTTCACATCTAATTCATTGCAGCACCCCCAAGCCTCCCCCCACCCTCATGTATGAAGGCATGATGCTCCTGTTAAAAAATGCCGGATAGGCCTTCCACCAGAATACAGCTCTCTGGGATGAAATATGGGATAAGTACATTTTTTTGTAGACTTCAGGTACCCCTAACCTCTTGATCTTTTGTATGTCTCTATTTTTTTGGCTTGACAGACCACATGCCAACGTGCAGCCCAGAATTCCTCACCCGCGTGATTTATTGTTTACAGCTGTTCGAGTATTTCAGACATGGCAGCTGCTTTTCAGATGTCCTCAAATTAGAATGAAAGTCTCAGATAGAGGTCTTAATGCAAACCTGAATGTTCACAGAAAGAAAGGGGAAAAGCTGATGAAAAAATCATCTGAATTCTGCTCTAAAAGCTCTCAATTGATCCTAGCCTTGAGGGCAAAGGAAAATGTTTGGTTTATTTCGTAAGCTCATTAGGTGTGGGAGAGCCTATTTGGCATTTGCTATTGACCAGGCCTGAGTGAAAAGTGATCACTGGCAGGATGCTCAATAAGAGATCAATAAAAAGCGTGTGATTGGATTAGCTACTTGATCAATGCTTTGTGCTAATATATTAACAAGCAAATTACCAGGCAGCCCATAAGAGCAGAGTGCTGACTATAATTGCATTACAAACTATCGTGATCTAATGACCCTTGCAGTGCAAAAGGTTATTTATACAGTAAAAGGCTTAAAAGTAGTTTGAGTGATGCTGCACTATTTCAGAAAGCAAATCTTTCCCTCCATTTGCTAGAATTCAATCATGTGCTTAAAAGAGACCCAGGCATTTTGCGTTCTTCCAAAATTTTCAGACCAGTTTTTTCACTACCTCTGAGATGGAAGCAAGAGAATGAATGACAGCATTTCAGTGGGCAATGTAGGGTGCCAACACTTACACGAGAGCTGGGAAATAACTAGAGAGAAAAGTGGGGGAGGATGTGACTCCTTGTGGGGCAGGAGAGCATCACAAAGCTGTGCCCTGCTGCTGAAGGAATTGCTTAAAGGCACCTAAACTGCAGGTAGCACTGTGCAAATACTTAAATCTGAAAATTGTGTATGAAATTTAGAAATAATACATAAGTTATTGCAAAAACGGAACTCTATACCTTTTGAAGAGCCTGTGTTGATTTCATTTACCTGCCATGAGACCAGAACAAAGCATATGTTTCTTGAAGTTACATGACCTAGATTTTTAGCATACCAGCTGTATTTTTAAGATTTCTGTAAAGAGCAGATAAGCATATTTAAAAGCAAGATCACTGTGCATCTTCAAACAAGGAGACCAGCTTGTTTTCTGTATTTGGTACTCACAGTTAAATGGAAAATTAGGAAAAACAATTGTAACCACCACAAACTGAGTTTCTGGTTTGTTCTCTTCTTTCCATTTTATAGTACAAAATGCCAACAGGTCTTAATATCTGTTCTTTATAGGCCTTATCTCTGATATACAGCAGGTGTAAGCCAGGTAAGCACAAGCATTGAACAAGCGTGCAAAGAAATAGGCAGTTGTGGGGTTCTAGACTTCATCTTTGTCCCGACAGGCATTTCAGCTGCAAATTCAGACATCCAAGGCTTTGCTGTTGCCCTCCCTCTCTCCTCTGCCTCTCGTGCCTTCTGAGGTGAGGCTGAAATGACGGCAGTGAGATGTTATTGTGGGGTGTCAGGGGCTCTGACAGGGTTCAGGGGCTGAGGGGCGCCCCAGCCGCGGCCGCCCGAGAGGGAAGAGCCCTGGCCCAGGCTCCCTGCGGGGTGCAGGGTCCCTGCCAGGGCTGACAGCAGCCAGCCACAGCTGACAAAACAAGCTGCCAGGCTGCTGCTCTCGGGGTCCTGCTTGTCGGGAGAGGAAGCACTGTCAATCAATGCACACACACAGTACAGGGGGAAACTTGATCGCCGATGCAGCAGCTCAGGGTTTTGATGGGTACTTGTCAGTTGTTTCTGACTTCTCAGGCTTATGGAAGGGACCAGGCCAGTTACCTGCAGCATCAGCCTGGGCTGGTTCTCTGTGTGTGCATGCAGATAACAGGAGGGTGTCTGTCTAGTCTACTTCACTCTGTGTCTTTATTACTATTATTATTATTATTATTTTTACAGATGGGGTTCGCCACAGATATCAGATGATTAAACAGGTCTCTCTGTCAATAATGGTTTTGAACCATGTGCAATCCATTTCAGTTCTTTCTTTTCTTTCCCATTTTAGAATTCCAAAGTGACTATCTGAAAGTGAATGTTTTCACAGCAACGAACAACTTTACAAACAACTTCAGCGTAATCCCTTTCTTCTTCAACAACACATGTTAGGACTTAAAAAAGTATCTGCAGTCATCATTTTAAGCTTGTGTGGAGGAATTAAAAATTAGATAGCTTCTATTTTCAGCTACAGCTCTTACTTATTTACCTCAAAAATGTGTAGGCTCAAGACAGTTCAGTAAAATTGTCTGTGATAGAACAGCTCAGTTAATGGGTCTTTGAGTTATCAGGGCCCTTAGCAAACTTACAGTACATATTTTATATTATGTCTCCATGAAGAAATTATTCAAAGGAATATTTTGTCACCCACATCCCTAATCAAGTACATCCAAAATCTTGTTTTACAATTTTGGACCTCAATTTGAAGCTGAAGGTAGCAAAGAACTTAAAGTATGGCCATAATTTCCAAACAGTGTTGAGAGACTGAACAAGCTGTCGTTTTAACATTAATTGTTTATTGCTCCTTAGGTCAAAAGAGATATACATATTCTTATCACCTGCAGTATGAGGAAAGGAAAGTGTTTACATCTAGCTTGTAGTTTAGCTAATCCCTCTCTATCCTCTAGCCTAAAGTTAGGGTTTCAAACTCCCCTGATTTTTTTTTTTTTTGTTGGGAAAGAACAATACACCCTTTAAATTACGTGTGTGGGGGAGTGTGTGTCTGTGTGTGTGTCTGCATGTGTTTTCTCACAGTCATGCTAATTATTACACTTGATAAAATCATTTACTTCTCAGATTCTGAGTTTTCCACAGGTTATTACAGACTAAGAAGTCTGATATTTGGTAATGCTGTTCACTTTATGCAGCCTGAAATGTATCCTAGCATCTTAAAAGAAACATTAACCTTTTTTCCCCTCTAGAAAATTCTCTCTCCCAGTCTTCACAAACAAGTTCTCTTCTAATAATAACAGTGAAAATGAAGATTTTAGCTCCTGAGATAAGGTTTGTCAAGAGCAGATCAAGAGCATTTTTAACAATAACATATGAATCATTGCCAACTGTAGACCCAGTTATGCCACCAACTGCAATACAAAACAAAGCCATAAAGTGGAGTTAATCATTATGTCTTCAGTAGACAAAATGCTTCTCTAGAAAGAAGAAAGAAAAATGCTTCTTTAATAAACAGTCAAATCCCGTTAAATTCTTAAGCTTCCGTAACTCATCCACAGGTTTATCAAATGCTTAAAATGAGCTGTTAAAGAAAATCCTACATCTTAGCAAGGTTCCATAAAGCTATTAGCTCCTCTTGTGAAGCTGTAAGTTAATACTGGTAGGAAAAACTGCTAGAGATGCTTCTTCCTGGAAGAACCCTGACTTCTCTAGTGAGAGTCATCTGATGAAATCTTTAGTGAAGAAGTATTGCTCCCTATTCCCTGCCTTGCAATGGCTGTTTGGTGAGTCTGAGCTGGGAGAGAAAAGAGTGAGCAACTGTAATGTGACAAAGAGAGGCAGAGAGAAAATAAATAGCTTGACAATTTCTTAACTGTAGGCCAGGCTGAGAGTAATGTATGAGAAGCTGGGAAGATCAGCAATATACTGCTCGGCAATTTCAGCAATGCCACTAAGATAAAAAAGAAATTGTATTGAAATCTTCTGACTGGTTTATGCGTTTACTTACACAATGACAGTCTTTGAAGCATGAAGTATTATGCTTCAGACAACTGGATAGATAAAAGAGTAGTTACAAGCATATACTTTTCAAACCCATAACCCCACTCTAGCATCATGGCCTTGGTGTGTATCTAAAGTGATAATAAAGGTGCATCTCAAGACTTGCATATACTTTTCCTTCAAAGAGCAGAAACAGCCATTGTGCCCTGGGAAACTGTGAAAGCAGTTCTGCGCTCTTCTGATGGGAAAGAAAAGATTCCTGTTTATCTCAACACCTTGGATGAGTATGTTCAGAGCCTTCTTTTCTCTGCCTGACACCATGTCATTCCTCACAGCAATGGTATTACTTTCTGGTCTATGGAAGAAAGTGGTCTTGAGAGTAAAATCCTACTGAGCTGCAGGACATAGCTTGCTTGTCACAGAATTTCTTTCTAGGATTGCTTCAAAACCCAGACAGTCATCCCTGAGTTGGTTATAGATGGCTTGAATTTCAACCCTTCCTTAAAAACTGCAGGGAGTGAAAAGATGAAATTTCTTTTGAAATGAAAACTGAGATTGAGATACAACCATATGAAGTGAGGAATTTAGTCAGTAGGCTAGGCATAAAGTACCTATGATTTAATCAGGCCTATCCCTAAGCCTAGTTTTATGATCGTTTTATCCTGGTGTTTTGATGAGACCATTTCAGTGTTTCATTCACATTAAGGATTGATTTATATTTAGAAAAGTTAACTGTTGGCACTGAGAATCAGTAATGCTGAGACTGAACAAGAATGTGTAGTTCATTTACACATGTTGGTAGCTTACTTGTGTGGTTGATAGATTTGCTTCCTGTAAAGGGGACAGGACAGAGTCAACATTTCCACGCCCTTTTCTTCCCACATGAAAGCAACACAGGCTTTCTGCAGACAAGGCAGATTGATGATCTGGCAGTATGGTAATTCTACTGCTTTGATGATCAGGCAGTATGGTAATTCTGCTGCTTGAGACCCTTTGTTACTAAACAGCGTAGTTCAAGCAGGCAGGTTTGGAGGAACATCTTCAACACCACCATCCGATTTTCCCTGACCAACTACCTAAAGAGGAGGGGCACTCCTGTTCCTTGATTCCTTCCCTGCAGAGGACCCTCAGAAAAAAGGAAATTACTTTAACAAGGGAAGGTTAACTTCTAACCTGGTTGCTGGCTAAGGGATTTGTATGGGCAACTGGGATTTGGCTTCTCCATGTGCTTTTTTTATTTGTTTGTTTGTTTTAGCAACAAATCCAAATGGGTTTTGGCAACAAACCCAAATACCTTTCTTATGTGATTGACCCCCCTGTGAGTCCTTTGAGTTACTGAGAAAATCTTTTATTGTATTGCCTTTTCTGTAGCTCTGGTTGGAGCCTTTGCTCAAGGATTTCTAGTTCGCCAGTGATCCAGCTCACAGGAATGAAGTCTCCCACATCCCAGATGAGTATTCTGGGTGCTATTGTTGTCAAGATACATTCTGTTTTCTTTCATTCTAAATAAAAACATGATTTCACCACTGCAGGATCTGGAATACTGTTTGTCTCAGTCCCAGCTAACAGCGTAGGTCCTCCTGATATTTTTTAGCGTCTCCAAGTGAAATGGTTTCCAATATTTTCCTATACACTATGGCATCTTTTTGGATCAGGACCTTGAGTTGTAAAGTAATGAAGATAATATTGTATTGTTGCTATATTGTCCAAATAATTAGTTATAGGTATACGATAATAAAAATACTTCTATAAAATATTTTGCGTGTGTTGCAGGTAAGAAAAGGAGAAGAATAAACAGCTGTTTGCATAGAATGTGTTTTATTCTTATTGTCTGTAAGATTATGTGTGCAACTTCAAAAATACTTGGAAAATTGCATACGCATATAAAAAGTTAGAGAAACAAGTATTCTGTGTGTGGCAGTGATGAGCTGGCATTTTTGTCTTTCTTTTCTCCCTTGCTCATCACAAAACAGTTCAATGAAAGTACCTGTGCCCAGCCAACACGGATTTATGAGAGGCAGGTCCTGTTTGACTGACCAGATCTCCTTCCATTGCAAGGCGACCTGCTTAGTGGATGAGGGAAACGCTTTGGGTATTGCCTACCTGGACTTTAGTAAAACCTTTGACATTGTTTCCTACAGCAATCTTACAGAGAAATTGGCTATTTGGATGAGTGCATTGTTCACTGGGTAAAAAGCTGGCTGGATGGCTGATCCCAGAGAAATGAAATGGAGTTACATCCACTTGGCAGCTGGTCACAAGTGGGCTTGGTACTGGGGCCGCTTCTGTTTAATATCTTTAGAAATGATTGGGACGAGTAGATCGGGTGCTCCCTCAGTCAGTGTGCAGGTGACACCAAGTTGGGTGGGAGTGTTGATCAGCTGGAAGGCAGAAAGGCTCTGCAGAGGGATCCGGACAGGCTGGATCAATGGACCAATGTCAATTGTCTGAGGCTCAACAAGTCAAAATGCCATGTCCTGCACTTACGTACCGACAGCCTCATGCAGCACTACAGGCTTGGGGCAGAGTGGCTGGAAAGCTGCTTGGAATAAAAGTACCTGCTGTGTTAGTTGACAGCCAGCTGAACATGAGCCACCAGTGTGGCCTGATGACCAAAAAGGCCAAAGGCACCCTACATGTAAAAAAAATAGTGTGTCCAGCAGGATCGAGGAAGAGGTTGTCCCTCTGTACTTGGCACTGATAAGGCTGCCCCTCAAATCCTCTGTTTGGTTTTAGGCCCTTCACTGCAAGAAAGACACTGAGACACTGGAGATTGTCCAGAGAAAGGCAACGGCACTAGTAAAGGGCCTTATGAAGGAACATAAATTGTATGAGGAGCAGTTTAGGGAGCTGGGGTTGTTTAGCCCAGAAAAGGAGAAAAGGAGACTCCAGAGGACCTCACCACTCCACAAATACATGAAAAGAGGTTGTAGTGCAGTGTTTGTTGGTCTCTTCCAAGTAGCAAGCAATAGAATGAGAGGAAATGGCCTCAAGTTGTACCAAGGGAGATTTGTATTAGATATTGGAAGACATTTCTTCACTGAAATTGTGGTCAGCCATTGGAACAGACTACCCAGGGAAGTGGAGGAAGCACCACTCCTGGAAATGTTCAAAAGATGCGTAGGTGTGGCACTTAGGGACATGATTTAGTGGTGGACATGGCAGTTCTGGATTAACAATTAGACTTGCTGACGTTAAAAGTCTTTTCTGACCTAAATTATTCTATGATTCTGTATACATAATTTAAGGGGTGTACATCTGCAAAAGTACAAGAACTATAGCACAGGTATTTCTGAGAGCCAGTGGTATTTCTTATTCTTATTAGTACTTCATTAAAAAGAAATTTAATGGAATTAGTAAACATCAAAGTGTGCAGAATATCCTTGAACATATATCAACATACCAAACAGCTTTCCAATGTTGTTAACTGCAGAAAAAACATTGCAGAGATTTACCAACTCTATACACTTCAAAACAGCTCACTTAAACTCCTGCATTCCTTTGATCAAATACCTGGAAAATATGCCTTAATGCATTGACAGTCTGGAATAAGCGTGCTTTGGTCATTCTGATGCACAGTTAATGTTCAAAATCACATACAGATTTTTGAGATAAAACAACTTTCCTCTGTTTTTTTCTGTCGGCATTGCATTTTGCTAAGGCAAAAGTTTGATTGCTTTATAAATTTGTAGAAAGTGTTTTCCCACTTAGCATTCAGAAATTATTTTGCTGGTGACATGAGTACCCTCCATTTTGGTCAGCATTACATCAAGGTTTTCTTGATGAACCTAGATGTACAGCTGCATATATAAGCCATTCATTGACAACCGTTTCTTTCATTCTTTCTTTCTTTCTACATGGCACAGGATATTCTACAAAAACTAATTAGATTATAAATGACATACTTATTTAATAATGGAAAGCAAAGTCCTGCAGTCCTTGCACACCCCAAACTGTCCTTACTTCATAGGAATATTGCAATGTCATAGGAAAATTAGAATGCTACAATTACAATAAAACTTTATTTGTCACCGTACCTTACAGTCGCTACTTAATGCAATCTCACTGCATACCTGTATAACAGCAGCAATTATTATTATCTCCGTTTCTTATGCAGGAAAACAGACATTGAACATCTGTGCAATTTGTTCAAAGACTTACCTCAGTTAAATGGAAAAGCAATGAAGAACATCCAGATCTATCCTTAAACACATGATAATCCTGCCAGACCTGAAAAAGACATACTGAATTCTACTTAATTACTTCTTGGGGCATGATAAAACACTCGCCATTAAACTTTGATGAAATAGACACTTTCAAAGTATTAATGATTGACCACTACCATTACTTTGTAAGTAACTAATCATGTTATAAAGATGGAATTGTCCCTCCAGTCTACTATATGGATTTCTCTATGTATCATTCCTGAATTTCTTTGCTAAGGCATTTGTGTGCAAGTTACTTTTAAAGAATTTGATATTCTGAATACCAAACAACTAGTTGCTATATTTCACACATTTCCTTCATGTTAACTTCTTTGTTTTAAAAGATTAGATGCCATTATATATTGGCTTAATGCTTACGGTAAATCATTGGGCTATTCTCATTATTCCCAGTAGATGAATTGATTAAGTAATTTGTTCTGAGCATATTAGTCACCCTGCAAACTTTCCAGTGGTCCTTGATGAAGCCTGCATTTGTATGAACAAAAGTTTTACACACTAATCATTTTTATGGGTCTTTCAGCAGCCTGTCACTTTTGTGCAAAATCAATAGAATGTGCACACATCCAGACTCATTTGGATGTCAAAAGAGCTTTCATACCCATGATTAGAGGCCATTTTGGAAAACATAGGGGTTTTCTCCCTTCTCAGTTCAAACTTGGCTTCTGAGAACACCTAGTCAGGACTATGAAGTACCTCCAAAATAATCCCACTATTCCATGTTACTCTCTTTTTACAATGTATGTCTGTATTTATTTATTTGTTTGTACAATGCCTTTAAATGTATGAAAATATGTGTGTTGATTTGGTACTTTACGTAGTATTTTAAAATGTTCTTTATTTTCTGAAAACTAACTTGTTCTTTGTACTGTACAATGTGCTGCTATTGTGCTACCTCCCTTATTTATGCATAAGCATGTCAGTGAACAAGCTATAGTGATTGTAGATGGTCTGTGTATTTGTAAATACAACAATCAAGTAGTTTTTAATTTCTAATCTGTATTGTGGTACATTACCCCAGGGAGCAAGATTATTCACAGTATTATGAATTTTGAGAACGGGCTTCTTGCGTACTGAATGAACTATACATCTGTGCTTCGCTAAGGTGGTTTTTTCTTAAACAGGAAATGCTACTGATAACTTAGAGAATTGTAGCATATAATGGAATTTCCTTCATTGAAGTTTTTCCATATTTCTCCTTAGAAGCATTTAGAATCTCAGTTAAAAACAGAGTGCAAAGGTTGAAAAGTGAAGAATTTAAAATCTGAAAGGATTAAAATGAAAGTATTGAACACAATGTACACTTTATCCTCTGTACAGAAATATTATGGTAAAGACTTTGAAGCTATGATGATGTATCAGCCTCTGTTCAAGTCCTTGGTTTTGTCCCGATCACCAGGTCAGGGGAAATTATGAAAGAGTGTTGTAGCTCAGAGATCCTTTATTTCCCTTCTTCAGGGGCTTATTGTGTACAAGGGACAAAATTTGAGACATTTCTTGAATGGAACAATGAAAAATTTAGTGATACATTACTGTTTCATCCTTCTCCTTACAGAATGCGAAGACATGAGAGGGAAATCATGTGCACTGTTTTATGTAATTAATCTCTGTCTTTTTCAGTTAAACACCATGACCCTAAATTGGAGTTATACCGCTATAAAACTGAAATTATAACCTGGAGGAAGGCTGGTGGATAACACATATATACAGAGGGCAGAGCTGGAAGCATTAAAATGTTGCCTTTGTTTCTGAACCTCTCTGCATTAATCTTTAAAAGCTATACTATTATTTCAGTCTAATTTTTATAGAAACTTAGGCAGACGTGCATTACATAGAGATAACTTTCCCTAACATACTTTCAGCGCCCATTGCAGAAGACCGGAAATGAACAGCAAATAAGCAGTTTGAGGGCACCGTATTATGTTTAGCTTTGTAGATGTTTCTGAGTATTAAAAGACTTTGTACTAAGATCAATCAATATCTATAGAATGCGTCTGCAAAGCAATTTATGAAATAGTATGCATTGATACTCTTTGAAATTAGGAAGAAATAGGGATCGTATGAACCCTCCAGATTGACTGCTGCATTCCATGTCCTATTTATTTCACGTAAGTGGCTCTTTAAGAAAAAACAACAAAATCAAAACATAATCAGTGACGACAATTAGGGATATGGCATAAGTAGGGACAGTGTTCCACTGAGATGCTGTTTTAGGACAGTGAGCAGTAAACCTGTTATTCTCTCTTCCACATGCAATTGTTTTTAACCAACTAATGAATACTATTTAAGGAGATTAAAATAAAGGAGCAGATTATAATTTCATTTTATGGCTGACTAATAAGAGGGTTAAGCAGTTTTGCTACATTTGACAGCACAGAATAGTAAATTCATATCTTGTTGAATGTTAATTTTTAAATGCTAGAAGAAAATACAGTTCTACTCCTGGAACTACCATTCAGCCGTTTTATTTGAGTTCATCAGGCACTAGCCTTTTATATTTTTACTTACTTATTTGGTTGTTTTAGAAAATTTCTTCACTGCATTAACCACATTAAAATCCTTCTTTAGAATAAGATCAACACCCAAGGCTAAGTTTAAACCTCGGGAAAGGTAAAAGAATCTTTAATTTATGAAACTGAACAAGTAGACTTATCTAAACATCTCTAGGGCTTTAATGGGGGATATCTATAATTCTCTGAATTGTATTCCTTTCACAGTGATATTTTGTAATTCCATTCTATTACCCTTGCTTAACATTAATGAGATAAAAAGATCACATTATGGCGATTGATGTTCTTCAAATTAAATGCACGTTTCCATGTACAAAGCTGTCTGCTAATTTAAAAAACATAGCATGTAACATAGAATCATGACCATGGTCATCACTCAGCTGGGATCAGATAGCATTTTTTATCTATTCATTGGATTTAACAAGGCATGAGATGGAAGCAGAATACAAAGTGTGGGTAGATTATCCCATATTCCCCCTTTTGGCCACTTCTTGGCAATCTCAGCAAGGAAACTGAGGCTTCATGTTGCCATGGAAATAAACCTCAAGGTCAAAGGGGCATATGGAAGGTCAGGCAATGACAAAGGAACATCTGAGAGGCCATCTGGATGAGTGACCTGACATAATTAGTCATTAATCCCACTCTTGGGAACAATAGAGTTAGCTGAGAATGTGTTTGGACTTTGATCGTGGTCAGGGTGATCTCATGGGGAAAAGGGAAGAAAGCTCCACTTGGTAACTAAGCAGATTACCCTGGCATGCTGTTAACTAAAGAAGAGTAGTCAGGAGAGGCTAGTGGGATATGCATTTTGCATATGCTATGTTTTCCCTTTAGTTACTGCAGGCCGCTCTAGAGCCATGTGGCTCTAGGATTAGCTTTTGGGTAGTGATTTTTTTTTTTTTTACAGTTTTCAATGAAAAGAGAGCAAGTGTCCCAAAATACTTCACTTAAAATTCCCAGGCAACAGATGGGAAGAGAGCTGAAGAGCCAAAGGCATCAGCCAGCTTCGTTTACAGGTGTCAATATTTACTAAGCAGAGTTGGGCAGGGTGTCCTCTGGGAAAAAAAAGGGAGAGAATGGCTAATCAGTAAAACAATAGCAATCATCCCTGTTGTCTGTTTTATACTGAATAGTTAGAATTATAATATGACCAAGTGTGTGGTAAAAGCTCCCTATCAGCATCTGTCTTTTTCATTCCCACTGCTTTCTCTGTTATGTCATGTATTTTCATTACTGAGACGAGTGCCTTGATGAGAAGATATCCCTCACATGTATCTGAGATCCTACTACTTGAAGATTTGGTGATGTTTGGTGATTAATTGTCTACAATGTTGTGGGGTGTGAATTTGATAATGGACTCCAGTAAATGAATGCAACCCAGCACATGCAGAAATTAATATTTCCTTTGGATAAAAAAATATGCTCTTTGTTGTGCCATAAAAGGAAATAAATGAAATAGAATAAGAAGGCTGTAGAGTAAGAACAGAGGGAGATTTCAGAGATCTATTCTTTTTTTAACTAAAGTGAAACGCAGTATGTAATGTGCTCTTTTTCAGCTAGGGTATACTTGTTAAAAATTTTCCTCTAAACTAAAATAATTCCATTATATCAAACAATCTCTCCATAAATCTATTGTCTTTGTTTGTTACAAATGTATTTTCCCCAGCTAAGAGCAAAAGATAAACCACTGCTACTTCACTATAAATACAAGTAAGCATCCAGGAATGTCCATAAAGAAGATCAGATACGACATCAGCAGCTGCAATCTGCTGGTGTCTCTAGGTAATGAAAATAACTTTTGCAAATAATTTCTGCCATCTACAGGTTCCACATTTTAAATTAAGTTTTTAATAATTGACCAAACCCGGGAAGGATATGTGCTGCTTCACTGTAACTTGTATTTAATTTAATAGTGCATAGAGGAAGCCCAACATTCTTCCTTTTGTTATTGAGATTTTGACACCAAAAGCTACTAATTTTTCCTAAATCATATTATTAACCTACTTTATTAATAAACAGTAGTTGCACCCCAGGAAAACCTATTTGTCAGGTAAAATCAACAAAATCCTTGGAAACCGTAGGTTTATCACTCTCTTAATTCCTTTTAAAATAGCCAAGTAAAAACTGACAATGCTGTATTGGTTTGTACTTTTAAAGAGCTATACGGTGGTTACATTATGAAGACCTAAATCCTTTATCCAATGAGAAAAATTATTTTGCTGTTGTGGTTTTTTTTGTCTAACAACTTGTTATGGACTATAAGAAATTAGAATGTGTATAATCCTTCCAGAAGGGGAGGTATATAATCTCAGGAAAAGTTGTTATTCCTTGAAGAAGAACCAGTATCAGTAATGGATTGACCTTGATGAACAGACTTTGTTTGAACAAATACAAACCAAATCTTGTCAGCTTCATAAGAATATGAAGGCTATTTTGGCAACATTTCAGCATTACTCTTGAAGGAATAATCCATCTGATGTGATCAGCAGTGTTCACACAATGGAAAAACTCAAAACTATAGAGGATGCGGAAGACATTAATTTGAAAAAATCTATGAGCAACAAATGGCCTCTTTACTTTTTGTGAAATCATCTTGTTTTCATTTGAGAGAATTATGTTATGCCCAATTTATTAGGGGAAAAACATTTCCACATTGTCCTATTATATTTTTTTAATTATTTTTTTAAAGAATACAAGAGGAGAAGAGGGGGATTACACAATATGCTGGCTATTGTACATGACTTCAGTGGACAATTATATTCTTCCTTCAACATATTCAGACAAACACTTGACTTCAGGAACAGTATTTTAGTCTGCATAGCTAATAGGTGCTAGCATAGAACCACTTGAGAGAATCATGGTGTTGACTGAGATGACATAACAAATCTATACATTCTTCTATTTCCTATTACTTTAATATTTTAGTAAAAATATAATGTTCTCATAGGACTCTATCCAGACGTCATGTACCATGCTACCCACGAGTAAGTCAGAACAGAATGACTGAATGGGGATATAAACAGGCCATTGTTTTATAGCATTGTTGGATTGCTTAAGGTTTGACTTGAAGTTTTTAAGATTTTGTGTTACAGAATGACTCATCCCAGTGACTGTGGTTAGAAGCTGCATTTGGTTTCATTTATCAGTACTACTAAATAAAATACATCTTCCATGCTCCCATTGCGGCCCAGTACCTAGACAATATCCAAAAGGACAAACCCTTTCCTTCTGTGGAGTTTGACCTAACAATGCTATATCATACAGGGTTGTGGTATTTTCATATCTTTCAATATATTTTTTGGTTGCATATAGTTTTGAAGACAAGACCTTCATCTCCTTGTTTTAATTAACACTTGGGGAAATTTGGAAAGTGTTTAATTGATGATCTTTTTGCCATCTACCTCAGACAGAATCGTGTTGTCCTGCTCTTGTATCAATGTAAAATTTCTCCCCTTGATACAACAAGAATGACACTATGATCTAATACTGACTTTGCACAGCTTTCTTATGTCCCTCTTCAGAATTACTAAAGCTTTGCCTGCAAAAAATATGGTCCCTGCACATGCCAACACCTGGCTGATATCTTCCTGGCTAATCAAGGTGGCATTTTAGGTTAGACCATGAGCCTGGGTTCCTGGTGGCCTTCTGCAGTTGTGATCAAGCAGTTCATCTCATGAAGTGCTAAAGAGGACAGAAACTAACTGCTGAAAACAAAAAAAGCATTTTTTATTTCAGCTTTCCCTCATTTGTTCTGAGGGCATCTGTCTGAAGGCTCCTTGTTTGGTCCAGTGCTCCCCTTTCCCCTCAAGTCAATGAAGCTGGTGGGGAAATTAAAAAAAACCAACCCTTTCTTTAAGCTTTTAGCCTCCACTTCCAGCCTGGCTTCTGTACGGCTCAGTGTTGTTCTGGCTCACCAAAGAAAGCCCAGGCCATCCAGAGGTGCTGGCTGGTACCTTGTTTGGCATCACTGGGTTACAACCCGGAGCCAAGGATTGCACTGCTCAGGCTGTGCTTAGTTTCGGGCACTGATTTAACTGGTGGTGGATGTGTGTGTGATTTCACACAGCAAAGCTGAAGGACTGGAGTGTTCATTTCCACCTACCTCTCACAATATTCCATAATCCCTCAGCTACTTTATTTATTTTCACAATACTTGATTGAAAAATGGCTTAGAAATACTGAGAAAATTCTGGTGATAATTGAAATATCGATTGAGTACTGCTATTGATATTCTACCTTGGAAGATTCATATCACTCTGAGGTTATTTCCAATCCTGTTATTTGTTTTCACAAAATGGAAGCCAGAGGTTATGAGCTGATTTCTTATGACCTAGAAACACTCCAGATATAGACAAAGAAGTTTATTCCTTCTTCTGAATTTGTCATTGCATGTGAATGAGAAAGAAAAACTCTGAACTCAGTTTTTATTGCTTGTCTTTGAAGACTGACACATTTGTACAAATCTTCTTAAAGAGAATTCTGAAACAAGTTTTTTAGTATTAAAATTTTATTTAAAGATTCAAATAATAAATAAAAAGAAGAATTCAAATACCATGAATTTATCATGATAAAGCTTTGCAGCCTGAATGTCCTGAGCTGAGATTCACAATCTAAAAAAGGAAGGGAGGGATCGATCTTCAGTCTTTTTCATGAGCACACCTATTCAGGGGCTATCTCATCTGCATGTGTAGGGAAACTGCCTCTTCCTCTATCATTCTTTAAATTGACAATTTTGAGCCTCAAAGCCAAGCAGACTTAATTCCAAAAGAGTTAAAAATTATTTGACAATTTTAAATGTTCCTTTTGACTAAAACTATTTGTAAGAAATGCCTTAAATTCTCAAGTTTGGATTTATTAAGAGTAGTTTTTCATTTATGTGTGGGAAAATGCCCTATAAATACCAATTCATTCACATTGAAACTCAATGTATGTCCACAGATGCAGTATTTTGACATAGTAAATAGTCATATTTGACATAGTAAATAGGGAAGAGTAAATAAATAGAATAATGCACCTAGTTCCTAAGAAACCATAGTAGAGCAAAAACTATAGCTGAGTTGTCTTTTTACGTAATAAGAATAGGGAACATCTACTTCCTTATAATAGAACTTAAACTTATGTCCAGATCAAAGGCCAGTTTGGAATAAGTTTTAGTGTGTAAATCTTTCTAGTATTTCACATAGCACTTCAGGAAAAAAGAAATCCTTCGAGAAAATCATTCTGTTTGAAGAAAGTTTAATGTGTTAGGATTCATGTTAATTCAGTGTTAAGAGTCACACAGCAAGCAAGCCTTAAATTTGCTAGTGAGTCGATAAAGCTTGCATTCATACTGTTGTACTGTCATTACAGAAATCAGAAACAAGACTGAAAATCCTTTTGTTGACTGGGTTAGACAATTAATTAAACATTAATATGCACCCTTGATACATCTGCAGTGTTCTGTGCATGCAGATGATACCAGAAAAGAAAGAACGAATTTTTTATATTACAGTTTGTTTGAAAGTATACCCGAGGTATAACTGAAATGTTCCATGATAGAAGAATTGTCCTAAAATCTTCTCTAAAATAAATATTAACCTTTTGGTCTTATGATAAAACAAAGTACTATGCACATTCATTCTCATAGGATAAAGAGTTTTCTAATATGGTTGAATTTAGAAGAGAGCATGATGTATTAAAATTGTCATAAATATATATCTGCCCGGAAAACCAATCCATATAGAGCCTAAAAATTCTTACTCATATTCACAAATATTTTGCAAGACTAAAACTCACAGTGTCTGATTTACAGTGTACTTAAAAAGTTGAAAGGCTCTAAAGGTGGTGTCAGGCATGTCAGATATTCATAAAAAATAAATATTTTGAAAAGCCAGCTGAGTGATTTCTGCCCAGCTTTCAAAAGCCAATCAGTTGTCACTATAGCGGCTTTTGCTACTAGGGGTGGGCTACACAAGGCTATAATTTAGTGCCTTCTATTCTCAATAATCAAATTTTAAAGGGTAGAGTTGAAAGATGAGTACTACAACAGGGAACATGCTCAGAAACAAAACCTACTCAGAGAATCCCTAGAAGAAGCCTTGAAGAAAAGGCATCCAGCAGTCTGTTCTGTCTAACTGACCACATAAGTAAATCACTAAACTTATTCTATTAGTTCGCTATCCTTGCCACACAAAAAAAAAGTTCTTCAGGGGTGGAGTACAGAGAAGAATCTGGAGAAGAAATAAAAGTGCTCAAGCTGTGAAACTGGGCTTACGTATTTTTACTGTAGAGTGCAGCTGGAGGGAACTTTTTGAGACTAACATATAACAGGTTGGTCTTTATTACTTCTTCAGTTTACATTACTGGTTTCTGAGAAATCTATTCTGCTCTGTTTCAGAGCAAAGTTAAAGATGCAAGTTTAAATCACTGAAAGTCATGGAATTTAGTCTTCACCTGTTTGATTTTTGCTTTCAAAGGGAGCGCATGCATCCTCACAGTCAGTTATGAGGACTTAGCTGGGAGCCAAGATCAAACAGCTGAGAGATGATAGAAAACAGGTCTGTAAACCCCTTCTCACTTATTCCCAAACATATGAGCTCTTCCAAGCTGCTTGTTTGATTCTGGCATAAGGCAAGTTCAACTTCAGTTTTAGTCTTACGTTATCATCTTGACTCTGCCTTGAAAAGGAAATGCTCCTAGAGGTATTGCTGGGAAGTAGTTTAGGAAGCTGCTCCTTGTTGCCTCTCAGCTGTGCACTAATGGCTTCCAGCTGAACTAACTGCATCCATGCTTCTCCCCCCACCTGTCCCCCTGCAATCCACTGCTGGCGACAAACACAAGCCCAATCCATCGTAGGTGTCAGGAGCAGGAGCCACTGGTTTTAACACTGACTTCACTGCTTTCCTGCATATCTCCAAGTGAGTCCTTGTCTCCAGCTCTGTTCCCTCAGTGGTCTTTGGTGAAATGGGGTTAGCACTCCCCTCGGCGGTGTCTGTGCTTCAGCTGGGAGTCATTAACTGACAGCTTGTGAAATGGCAAGGAACAATTTCCTAATTGCCTGTCAGCTGTAGCAGCCTGAGGAACTCTTCCAGCATGTGTCACAGCAAAGTCAAGCAGGTTATTCTGGTTATTTCAAACAACCCCCAGCAGTGATTTAGACTACTCTGGTTTCATTTTTCCTGATGGGATTGTCCAAATAAATGATCACTCACAAAGTCCAGTGATGGAGGAAGCCATACATCCTTAAAAAACTCTCCACTTTCATTTACTTGCTCTTACCCAGACACTGCTATCCATGATCACACAGGCACATCCCATGCACATGAAGCACAGATTTAGAAAGCCCCCTGTGACTGCACTGGGGATGGAGACTCTATGCACAAAACCATGAAGGTTTGGCAGCAGCTCAGGGTGCACCCTGGACAGAAGCACAAGCATTGCAGACCCATGTATAACTTGATTGCTGTGTTATGGGGAAGGCAGTGGAAAATGAAGTTAGTTTGCATGGCAGCTTCCTGACAGAAGGATCCATGCAACTGGAGAAACATCTCCACCTGTGCTAACCACTCCAGCCCCAGTCCAAATGGCTTTAAAGCCACATATGACACGAGACTGCTTCCCCTACCAGGGTAAAACAGTAGTCTGCACTGGCAGGTGCTTCACTATTAAACTTCAAGCTGAACATCAGCACAGCCAAGAGTGCAAGAATCTTTAGGCCAGAAGAAGAGGAGGAAACAAGCAAGTCCCATACATCTGTAGCCTATTTGTTAGAGCTATGAGGTGTCAGACTGTGTTTATGTTCCTTTTCCCTGAACCACTTGTGCACTTTATCTTAGGCATTTTTTATATGTTGTTGCCCCAGGAGCCGAGAAAGTGGGAGTTAAAGTGCATTTTGTTTCACTTGTCACCTGTACAAGTTCCACAGTAAGGGATCTTCTAGTTACAGTAGTCTGAATGGAAAGGAACAGAAAGATCAGCCAAAATACCTCCAACTTATCTCACTCAGGGCAGTACATGTAGAAACGGGGATTCAGAGCCATAATTTTGCACGTTATGAACTCACAAAAACGGAAAGACTTTTTCTATACCAAGACCCAAATGTGCCCTGATGGTTTTGAATAAAGAAAATGAGCTATGAGTCTGGAGGTGAAAGAGCAGGATTTCCAGAAATAGATCTTCATCCAAGAACTGTGCATAGTATCTGCACATTAAAGCTTAAAAGCAGCCTAACTCTTGTCAGCCTATGAAAGCCAGATTTTTTTTTCCTTTGTTTCAGGAATTGCTTTCACTGAATGCGTGGAGATTAAACAAATTGGCAGACTGCAGAGAATCAGGCCCTTGCTTAAGAGTCCGAGAGGTTTCCAGTCTGGCACCCAAGTAGACAAGTGGCCAGGCAAAGCTATTTTTGAGAGGTAGCTGTTCAGTTTCATACATGAAATTAGCTGATAGCTTAAAAGCTGTTAGTTGCATAGATACCTAGGTTTCCACCTCACTAAGAGGTACCCCTCAGACAGAGTTACTCTCTTAAAACAGTTTGAGAGTTGAACCTTACAATCCAGTGCATATATGTTACAATGCCAGCTAGAAATTCAAACCCCAGCCAGCTTGGGGCTTCATACTGCAAAAAGACCTCTCTGATTTGTTACCAGATGTTGGACTTCATTGATGAAATCAGCAAATGAAACCAGCTGCATTAAATACTGAAAATGTGTCTCACTCAGAGAGCAAGCCATACATGGCCTACTGGAGTTCCAGAGTGGCAATGTTCAGCTGTAAAAAAACTTCGTTATTGGGGAAGATACAGAGTTCTTAAATTCTTACGTCAGGGAAAAGGGCTTATTAATTTTTTTGAAAATGTGTTTGAGCAAGAACTAGTTCTGCTAGAAAAGGAAAGAAGTTAAGGCTGCTCACATGAAAGCTTTAATTTCCACAGACCGATGAAGTGTCTTCGGTTGTGTCTGTATTGTGCCATTGTTTACTTGGCTAGTTCATACTCAGCAGCAGGTGGCTCTTCCAAACATTCTCGTTTCAGTATGGTTTTTGAGGAGAAACAATATTGGCCAACATGCCAAACTTAAGTTTCATACTGTCTTGTAAGTAAATGCCTTGAAAACATTTGTGGACTGAACTTTCTCTTGCTGGTTTCTTCCCAGGCAAAAATTTATGAAGTGTGTAGTAAAAATCTAGCAATTCTAAATTTCCGAAGTTGATGATAAGCCAGTGTCTAACTCATTTCCAGTTACATTATACCTACATATAAGTCAAATATCCTTTGGAAAACTGCTACCCACATAGCTTGGGTCATATGACTGGTGAACACTGGCAGCTAAATTTGACTAACCAACTGACTAATTAGACACCTTAAATCAGACATTATGGAAAAACCCTTATAAATTTTGAGTTATTTGAAATTAATTTGGGGGGGGAAAGGTGTGCAGGGCATTGTAATGAGTTTCTTGTCTTTTCTTTCAAATAGAGATTTCAAATTATGTGTATGGCTGAAAGAAAAACAGTTCCAAAGTGTAGCTGCTCAGAACTGCCATCCAGACTGACACACTTTTTTCCATTGTTTGGCATGCAAATTACAGAAAACTTAGCAAACTGTGCTTTTGTAGAAGTTGGATTGGATGACATCTTGGGGGTCTCTTCCAAACTGAATTAGTTTATAGTTCAGAAGGTAATAAGTAAACAGTGACGATATAAAATCAGAGTAATAGGCTTTCTATACCTGTTTTCCTCAGTGCTTTGTAAGAAACTACAAAGTTGTTGTAAATTTCAAGTTATTTTGACTGTGAGCAAGTCACAGCTACACTACTGGAACTGTATTCACTTTTAGGAGAAGCTGCTCCCAGAAGTTAATCTGAAAGCCTTGAGCAGGGTCTAACTCCTTCCTTCTGAATGGACGGATGTCTTATCAGTCTTTTTTGGTTTATAGGGGCAGCACTAGGTAGAAGGGACCAGAGGTCAGCCAGTGGTTGAAAAAGTCCATGATCTGACTCTAAATTTGGATGAATTGGCTAAAGAAGGAGGAAGTGCACTGCTGCTGCCACCTACATTGTAACTACCCTGGGAGTAAGCACATAGGAACAGAAAGTTTTGTACAAAATGGCTATGATAAGGATGAGCCCTGACAGAGAACATGGAATAATGTTGAAACTCCACATTAGCTAACCCACATGCTTCTGAGGCCCTAATCCAAGGGCCTACTGAGGCCTATCATGCAAAGATATACCCTTGGTCTCTTATTGAGACTGTCAGGGAAAAAAAAGGAAGAAAAGCTTAATGGGATGACATTTCTCATTGTTCTCAAATTGCACCCAGATACAGTGGAATCATTCCACTGCTGCAACGTGTGTTCAGTGGTTGCACTCATGGGCAACAGTAGAAAAGCCTATGACAAATAGATGTTGATTACTTTTGAAAATCTCAGCCTTGTTTTTAGCTGAACACTTCTATAAGGAGGCTCTTTTATGCTCTGCAGTGCAGCATTCAGTGCAGGAATGTAATAGTAATGCAGGATGTATAACATTTATATGTCATTATGGTCATCATCATTATCATGATGTGTTGTCTGTCTGGCAATCTGCTTGCAATATGAATGACAATTCTTCATATCGGTCATGTTTTTCCATGAAGCATCCAATTATTGCTGGCAGAGAAAGGCAGCTTGGATTTAAGAAGGCACCAGATGTTGGTAAAACTGCTTTTAAACTCCTCTTTGTTGCCTCCTAGAGCTTACAACATACAGAGAAATTGCAGCAATTTGGTAGCCTAATCTCTTCAGCTGTTTCTGCTATGTTTTAACACCAATTTCTGTGTCATGGACACCCAAAGAAGCCAGTAAATTTCATCCAGGTCTTTCCTTGGGGTCCCCTGGTATCAATTAAAAATATTCATGGCAGCCAGTATCTACCTTATTGAGAACGACCTTGACCGGGACCAATACCAAAGGATAGCTCAGCTTGAGGCAAAGAACTGGAAAATTTGAAACCCAAATGTCTTTTCTTTTAGAAAAATATTTTGCACTGAGTTTTAGCAGCATAGGGTCAGAGTTTTCACTGAGTGTCCATTTCAGTATCATTTTTTCGAGAATATCCGTATTGGAAACCGGACATGAGCTTCAGTTTCTCAGTTAAGAGGCTGCTTCCACTTGTCCAAGGTTTGTATTTTCCATGGGTTTATCCTAAGGTCCACATCATGTAGAGGCAATAAATTCCTGGAATGCTCTTGAATAGAGAGGCCATCAAACATAATTTTATTACAGGTTTAACATAAAGGAGTTGGGAAGGGAAATAAAGAAAATCAACTGGGCTGAACCTTTTGCGTGAGTGTACTGTCTATGGCAAGAACCAGTATCAACACACAGTATTATACAAACAATAATTTATAGATCTCAAGATGTACACAATTGAAGTAATTTTCAATTATTTTTTCTAGTTTAATGACACTTTGGTTTTTTTAAATTTTCTTTTCTTTTTGATGTTTGTCAGCTTTCTAACCCCCCCAAAAATGAATGACACCACTCATCTTCTCTGGTAAAAAGCAGTCTTCAGTTAGCTAAAGGACTTTTTGTTAAGTTTTAAAGAGAATTACAAATGGCTTAACATCAGAGTAAGTTTCTTTTAAAGATCCCCAGGGTCTGATTCTGTCTTTACAGACACTAAATTACACAAGTGTGATTACTTTTGTGGTATTCCACTGGAGATACTCCCAGTCCTTCAGCTGTAAAGCAACAAAGAATCCAGTATGTCAATTCTCTGGATTATGCTGGTTTATAATGCAAAATCTGCAAGGAGAGAATCATTCTAACAATGAACCATTCCATTTTAACCGCATCAAACAACAAAAAAATTCTTCAAAGAAATCATATCATCAGTTGCAATAATTTGCATTGATAAAATATGTGGCTATCCAACTGAAATAATGATTTCTATTTCATTTATAGATAGTCATTTATGGCCGAGATACATTAATGAGCCAGATCCTCAGCCAAGACAGGCCAAATTACTTTCATCATCTGTATCATTATCTATCAACCGAACATCTTACCATCTGTAACTGGAGAAAAGTTTAGTGGAAAGAAAAGTTGGACTGTTAAAAGTATCAGCATTTCATTATTTTTCTTAATAAAAATGTCACATAAAATGTCTTATACCTAGATGCCACAATCTCGTTTTCTAAAATGCTATGTCTAAAAGACAAAGCTAAAGGTTAAAATTAAATGCAATTATATTCCCCAGGAATAAAATGGATATACATTAAAAGTATAGTTAGGTTGTAAATTCATTTAAGTTTTTAAAAATTACAGAGGAATATATAAAATGCAAATTAAAGGAGAAAATCTTATTTATCTCCCCTGTTTGTATGGTAATTGGCTCCTTTTAATGAATTAATCTCATGCACAGACTCCTTCTAAATTAGGCTACCTATAATGTACTGTCTTCAAGTAACTTCACATTCTCATTATGGCCTCCCTAATTTCTAAAGTAAAATTAATATAATTAGGGAGCAAATCAATACATATTGATCTTGAGTTACTTCAATGGAACAAAAGAATAACAGATTAAAAGGAGATGATTTTTGTTAGCATTGATTTTGTTACCATGCTGAAACAACAGTGTTAAAGAATTAAGTCTTAAAATATTTTCCTTCCCTGAATGCTATCCTCTGGTAATTTTATATTCTGCATGAAGCAAACATGGCTGTGTTTGAAAGAAATGGAAAAATAATTTTTTCACTCTCTGTGTTTTGGTGACTGTTTGTTTATGGCATAATTTTCCTATGGCAAAAGACATTGAGTGTATTTTATTTTCATGGGGATCAATTTCTGGCTGCAAATTATTTCATCAACTGATGTTTCCTTTTCCAAGTGTAAATTAAAGGTGGATGCATGCTGGCAAACACTACCTGAATAAATAACTGGTAGTATACTGGGATATAATCAAGCATATGCAGTGAGAAACTTGAGGGTCATAATGAGAAATAACGGAAGAATTCACAGAAATCAAGGCAGCAATGCTTTTCTGCATGCCCACTGACTTATTTCAGGTGGAAGAAAATGACACTTCCTAGCAGAAGAGAGTAAGTTCTTTTTATTGTATTCAGGCAGACTTATTGCTATCTAATGGCTTTAGACTGACATTTATTAGTAAGGTGTGAAGGAAAAATAATAATGTGCTACCTCGAAAGCTGAAGTCCATATTCTCAAAGTTGCTTCTGGGGATGGAAAAGTCTCAGGTGGTTCTAGACAAATGCTTGTGCCACTCCGTGTTTCTCCAGAGCCTCCACAGGGTACCAGGCTGCTGCGGAAGGTAGACTTTGCCCAAATCCATAAGAGCTCACTGATTGAAGCCAGGGGCAGCTAATTTGTTTTTCACATCCTAAAATCTCTACAGAGCGTAAACCTTTTTTCCTAAGTCATATTTCATTTCACTATTTCACAGCAGCTTTATAATATGTGAACAAATTCCCTTGCTGCATGTGATAAATCTAAATTGCTTTCCTTAAAAAGGTAATTAATTTAGAGTTTTCCTTTCAATTTTCACACCATATGAACATGAATAAAGCTTTTCATGGTGTATAAATTTATGTACAGTGATTACCCAAATGAATGGCAGAAACAGCTGCACCTTAAATCTTTACACCGAATATTCTGATTTACTTGAAGCTAAATTGCAGATTCTGGTTGCATTTCACACATTTGTTTAAATATCGTTTTATAGAAACAATAGCAGGACATATAAGAGATGCTATCCATATTAGAGGAAGAAGAGCTTTTATGTGTTATTTGAAAATATACAAAAGGGTTTTCACTATATAATTTTGTTTAGTAAAAGTAGGGCTTTGATGGAGGTAAAGTTCTTTGATTATTTAACATTATTGCATATTAGGTTTTATGTTGATACAATTCTAATTCAATTATTTGTGTAACAGTCCAGAAGTAAAACATACCTAGCTTTCTACATGATGGGTGAGAAAGCTATTGTTTGATATTAGTTTCGTCATTGAAAAAATGAGAATATTTTAAAACAAAATCTTAGTGAAAACAATGTAGATGTAATGTAGAGGCTGCCATCATTAAAATATAATACTTTTTTTCTTACATTAAACACAGTCTCAATATAAGTTGGCAAAGCAGATGACAATGGCATTCTAAATATTTTTTTTAAATTGTTAATCTCAGAAAAATAATCTCTGTTACCATAAATAAAACAGCTACAGTTACACAACAGTATGAAGTTAAAAGGAAAATTGAAAGATTTCCTCTTTCTTTCTCATGGAGTAGTATTTACCTTAGATCTTGAACCTTATTTGAACAAATGCAGTCTTGATGGTAGCATACTTTGACTGGAGGCAAAGTCTGGGCATCTGTGCTGGAACCAAAAATATTCTTGCCCAGTCTTGCTGGAGGACAATTATTTTTATTTCAGTTTCCATCCAGAACCCTCCTGAAAAAGTTTCAGGGGAAAGGACACCATTGTCAGAAACAGACTGAACTCTGAGCCCAACATGGCTCTTTTTGTGCCTTGAGAAAGAAATCGAATTTGAGGGATGTCCTCTGAATAGCAATATTGGAGGCCAAGAATACCCAGTGATCCTATTTCGATCTCAGGTTTACGTTCTCTTAAGCTGAAGTGAAGGACATGGAGAAACATTTTCACTGAGTTCACTGACTAGCAAGCAGAGTTACAGGGAAATGAGGATTTTTGTATTTGAGCTCTTTTTAGAAAGCCTTTTATTAGGATCTTAATGGCAAGTGATTTTTCTTTTTTTTCTTTCCACTCTTTTTTCTTTCTCCCACCTTTTTGCCTTTTTCCCCCCTTTCATTTTCCCTGTCTCTCCTCCTTTATTCTATTTTCCTTTTTATTCCTGTTTGTTCCCTTCTCTTTTCTCCTTTTTTTCTGGTTTTCTTTGCCACACCATCAGCAACATTTTCTGACAGAGGAGTCCTTTTGACACCGTATGAAGATTCCCAAGCTGAAAGCAAAAAGCAAATCTTCTTCTTAGAAGTGGAGAACTGTGCTTTGTGGGCAGAGCATGTCCAATGTGTCATGCAATTGCCTAAAAGGAAAAAGAGGTAGAGAGAAACGAGAAAGTATAGGTTTATTCAAAGACAAAAAAAAAAAGAAAAAACAAAACCCAGAATTTATTCCAGAGCCATAAACTGAGAGAGAGCTAGACTTGGTGCTGGGAACACATCCATGACAAAAAAAAAAAAAAGTCCTGAAGCTGCTGCTGGCTTCAGGAGCTCATCCATGTTTGTGCTAGGCGGTGCAAGGCCCAGCAGTCAATGTTAAGTTCACTCTCGTGACCTGGAGATGAACTCGTCATTCAAAGGCGCCCAACTCACCTTTGGGTAAGGTGATTGTGACAGTATCCTGGAAATGGGGAAAAATATTTCTTTTTGTTGTCTCTTCTGTTCCTAATTTTTAAGCTATAGCAAATATATTACTTATCTGGAGAAAGAGGCAAAATAGTCAGTGATCAAGACCCTGAGAATAAATGATAATTCTCTCTCAGATCACATACAGCTGGAAGATGGAAGACTTAACGGAAAAAAAAAGCTGAAAGAGAGGTTATCATCCTCATTTCCATATCAACACCTGGATATATTTCTATTCCAGAGAAC
The DNA here is from genome assembly GCA_013398115.1 of Falcunculus frontatus. Classification (NCBI taxonomy): domain Eukaryota; kingdom Metazoa; phylum Chordata; class Aves; order Passeriformes; genus Falcunculus; species Falcunculus frontatus. Next base: position 1,133,606 of record VZRV01010555.1, read on the forward strand.
TGTTGTGAAGGAGATTTATCAAGAAGTTAATTTTAGTTTGAGTAAAACACTGAGTGGGGTTATGTCAACTTTTGGACTTCAATAGTTTTTTAGCATGATTATAGCATCTCTCACTGCAATGAGAGATATTTTTTAGATGTTTTTTGAGCCTTGCTAGTCCATTGAAAAAAAAGGCTTATAATAGCCATTGCCTCATGGAGTGGTAGAGAAAAGATACCTTTAAAAAATGTTGAAAGAGAAAAAAAGGAAGGAGAATATATCTGGACATGGTGAGAATTGAATTAAGGAATCTAAAATGAATCACAGACATGGAGAATTATGGAAGATGGATTGAGTTCAGTGGATTTGATGAAGCTTATTACTGCCACTCATGCACAGATTATATTATTTTAAACACAGAATCTCAGAAAATGTGTTTTTAGAATTTTTCTTCTACTTTAGGCGAGAAATAAATCAGATCCCTCAAACTTCATCTTTCCTAGGAAACACCAATATTTTTTACAAATACCTCATTTATTGCAAATGAGCACAGACAAAAGTGTAACAGGAAAGGGTGTCTGGAGGCAAACAAAGACCTCCTGAGCTATAACAGCAAGAGATGTCAGGGGCATTTCATGTTTCAATATTGGTAGGATTCTCAGACTAAGAGTTCCCAACACAGCCTGGGTATAAGATAAGCAATTACCTTACTCACATAATATCTTTGGAGTAGCACCAGCCATACACTTATTTAGGCAATCTTGCCAACATAACTTAATTCCCAACAAATATGAGAGTACTCAATAAATTCACAGGGCCAAAGTCATCAGAGAGAAGCAGGGTACACCATAAAATAATTTCACAATTAACTTGAGAAAGGATAGCTTCTTTTTGAAATGAAATTATACTGTAAATGAAAGTTACTCTTACAAGTAAGAGATGGGTTAATAGCCAAGATTTCATAAGAACAGCCCATTGTGAAGAGTTCCTCATTCAAATCTGTGCAGCCTGTCCAGCATTCCTCATTATTTCCCAGAAGGCAATAGGGAGCCCTGGTTATTTATTGGCTCAAATTATTCATCACATTGGTTGTACATGGCTAAGTTCCCCCTGGGTGCCATAATAGGATTCAAGTATGGCCCTAAGGTATCTGGTAAAGGAATTAATTATTATTTCTCCTGCAATCCTTGAATGCCCAAATTATGAGGATTGGTAGTATCTCACGTGTTGAGTGTAAAGACAAGCGAAATTTGAAATTGCTGTTTGAAAATCGCTATAATGAAGAAATTTAAAACCTAAAATATAAGAAAATTTAATACAAAATCAGAATTCCCCTAGAGAAAAAATTTCTCTTTCCCAAAATGGTGATTTTTACAGGAAAATTATTCTTTGTTTTATCAGTTTTGGTGTTTTGCTTTTTCAAGCCTATCATTGCATTTTCAATCATTTTGTAGTCTCTCCAAAGTTTCATCTAGATTTTCTGACAGTGAAAATTCTAAATTATCATTTGAAATTCCTTTATCAAAGCAGATTTACAGTCACTGTGGGCAAAATACGAATGAACTATTGTTACTTTTATTTTGTAGACCACTTAAGTAATTCTAATAGGATAAAAAGAGTGGATGACCATATAGCTTGCTTTGCTGCTTTCCCATGTCTTTTTTTCTGATGGCATAGGAAGCTAAAACTTTTATTTGACAAGAGAAAAAACAAACAAACAAACAATTTTTTTAAAGCAAACAAAAACCCCAAAAACTAACAAACAAAAACAAAAAACAAACAAACGAAAACCTGCAAGTGGCCTATTCTCAAAAAATCTTCAAAACTAAGATGAACTTAAATGCAGAACATCAAGTTTATATAACCAAAGTCAAGAAAAGTCAAGAAATCCACAAAGTTTTCTACAATTACCAGTCATAAATACTCCCTTCTTAATCCTGTTTCCTTGTTAAATGTGAAGCTTAATAGATTATTGATTTTGCTTTAAAACCTAGACCATAAAATATACAAGATATGCGCAGAGGTAGCATCAAGGTTGCTCTTGTAGCATTAACTTTTATGTTTCCTTACTCTCTGGATTTTAACTACAACCCAAAATATTACAGTTTTATACTAACAGTTCATGTAGCTCTTACTAAAATAAATTGCACCTCACCTTTGGTATTTACCAACAGACCAGAAAAGTAAGACAACGGCCCTTTTACTCCAAATTTGTTGTGACAGTCATGACAAACATATGGATAATAACAGTCCTACAAGCAGGATGCTTATCTGTTTTACTAGTTCAGAAAGGTCTGATTGATGTGAAAGACCAAGGTCTCTCTAAAGATAATTTAGCCATTTCCATACAGTTTACGCTTGTGTTAGCTGTATCCTGCAAGGGGACTCCCAGGGGGATTTCCTCTGACCTTCCCTCTAAAAGGTAACGTATAAGAGATTCCTAAAGGAACCATCATCTAACAAGACTAATGATAGCTTCCATGCCTATTATCATTCAGTGAGAGTGAAAGAGACTTTAAAAATGCAGTACCACATTCCTCCCTTGATGTTTCTCATGATCTATTAAGGTATTAGATGCCAGATAAATTAATCATTAAAAACTTACAGTTAAGTCTTTACAAATAATAACCAGGTGTACTTTGATTATTTTTTTATCTCACTATATATATTTATATATTTCTGTCACTAAGCACAAGTGGTACAAGACAATTTGTTTATTAATGACTAATGGCTAACTACAGCTCAGAGAAAGACTTATATTCTTCAGCTTCACAGTGAATTAGAAAGTTAGGAGGATTACAGAAAACCACCCATTCTTCATTTCTGAAGTAGTTCATGGTTTGTCATTGAACTATGCTTTCATGCTATTTTAGGGAGTGTGAGATATTGTGCTGACTGTTTATTAGTGCATGTAACCTGCCACTTGATTTATTTTTTCCTGATCAGAAGTACTTTGCTTAAAAGTTTCACCAGTACAGTTACTGCACAGAATTTTTTGGGGAACTAATCTTCTCTAGTTTAGCTTTTTTTTTTAGTATAAAAGAGATGGTCTGCATTTATGTTTAAACTGTTGTCACCATAATGTGATTATTGACATATTTTTTCCCTGTTACCCAATGTATTTTTTTAATAAAATAAAAGCTCTTTCAGAGCAGTGATGACTTGTTGAATTTCACTGTTGTCATAAAGATCTACTTATTTCTTCAGGGTTTGCATTCAGTTAGTCCCATGGGGACCACATGCCTGCATTTCTCCAGTGACCATGTTGCTTTCTAGAGATTTAAAGCTTTTACTTTAAAACAGGAAATTATTGACCTCTATGATTGGAGCTTGTTTCCTGATGTGAACTAGTTCAGCTCTATTTCTAGATCCCTAGGTAAGAATGCGTTTGCACTGAATATGGATAATTCTTGCTGTTTCTCTACTGGAATATAACAAATACTGATGCATTCAACAGAGTAACTTTAAATACATTTTCAAATGCTGAAAATGTATTCCAAAAATGTTGTTTGTATTTTATTTGATTTCATTAACCAGTATGTTTATATTTTTCAATATAATGCCTTAAAATCTGCCTGGTTTTATTTTATTAAAAGTCTTGATTTTTATCATGGATATTTGGAAAACTTGCACCAGAACCTAGACTATTCCTTTAATCAAAGGCCCAAGATTTCTCAGTATATAAAAGTAATGATAATAGAAGTCTTTGTGATCTCCTGGATATTTCTAGGGGATCTATGCCTGTCACAGATTTAACATCATTTATGACAATCCCTGCTAAACAAAAAGATGGACTGGTGGTAAGGGCAGTAAAGGCACAGCTTATTTTGGAAGTGGTTGCTCAGCATGGAAGTTAGGCAGAGAAGTAAGCTTGTGTGGAAAATGTCTTTTACCACAGAACTAATTTTTCCCCTAATCCATTGATCTGAAACATACGGCAACATGCTTAATATGTAAGGAGCTGTAGTGTGCATGGCGTCCTGGAGAATATTCAGGAAGGAAAAATACACTTTCTTTATCTCCTGCATCCATGGTCAGACAGCCTGACAGATGCTCTGCTGTGCAAGTCTGTATCAGCCAACAGACCCTGGGTGTTTGGTTCTTGGTCCTGTGGCTGTGCCAAAGCTCTCCTCTGCTTTCCTCAAAACCGTGCAGAACAACTCTGTCCTAATGGCTCTGGCAGAGACAGTGCTAAATACACACCTGTGCCCCAGGTATCTACATCTGTGATGTTAAATGACATCTGATAGCAGCTTCCCTTTCTGAAGGCTGCAAAACTTAAATAGAAAAGAAATGGAGAGATCAAATGAAGAGCAGTGAATCCATTAATGATTAATTTAAATAACTGTAGTTCCCTGTCCCCAAATTATTTGAACAAGAACTTTATTTTCACATCTTCTTTGGCAAGATTATTCATGATTTCTGGGCATAATCCATAAGCTTCTGAATAAACAGAATTAATACACCTGACACCTGAAATCCAAAAAGATTTTTTTTTTAGTTATGGAAATTTAAAGTGATGAGCAAACCTGTGAGGGTTGGATTCTGATCTGTATGCTCATTAATAGAACTTCAGATTTTACTTTTCTGGTTTACTTGAAATATTTTGCTGTTTGTTTCAAGGATTCACATTTTTCACCCTACAGTGGGGTTCCAGTGGCAGTAGGAGATTCTCAGTGTTATAGTAGTGCAACAAAGAACTTACCAAAATAAATAAATAAATAAATAAATTTAAAAAATATATATATAAAATCCCAAACCCATTTTCTGGAGGATATTCCTGGCATTACACTTAATTTGTTGCTACATTCACAGAAAACATGAGGAATTAATGAAAAACATTGGAATGTTCTGTTTGTAGATAAATCTCCTGATTTGTGCAAGTCAATTGAGAAAGGTTCTGCTCCAACTGGCATGAGCTGGGCAACACAACATATCTGAAAGTTAACTATGACCTATTGATATGTTTTAAGTTAGTTCCTATGTTAGGTGTAGACTTTCTAGGAATTCTAAGACTCTACCAGAAGAATAGTCACGTAAATACTTGAAAATATTTTTGCGTGATCTATTATGAACCACTTATCCATCGTTATCACTGGCACTTGATCAAAGAAAAGGAGATGTGAAATACCTTCACAGAAGAGCTGTCCTCAAGACTGCATTTAGTGGAATAGATAAGACTCCAACAATTGTTACACTGCTTCACAGACATTTCTCTCCTTTCTTCTAATCCATTCATTTAGACAATGAGCTGAAGTGCCTTTTGTGGCAGTGAAAATGTGTGATACACAAGATGAACCGCCAATAATATTTACACATACATCAGTGGGCTTCATGTACCTGCATGACATGCCTTCGCTCGGGGTCAGATACCTTGTCTAACATTGATCAGTAAGAGGAACAATGTAGTTTTCATGTTGTTGAAAAGAAATACTGAAAACTAGGGGTTGTATAGGCTTTAAACCAAAAAAAGTCCTTACCTAGCAAATCTGTGAGACAAGAAAAACAAGGTGAAAGACAAAATTGCACCTAGAATTTTGAGAGTCCCCCCAAAAAAGTAATTTCACAAAAATTATAATATTAGTCATAACGGTAAATGTTAATGATAACATTTTTTGTTTCCTCTTTTGGATCTTCTGGAGCTGGAAACCATCTTCATCCCATGTCTCTCTGGACATTTGCCTGATTAGGAGTCTGGTCTAAGGGTACCATCATGGACAGATCGTAAAGCAGGCAAGCTGAATTGCTTTTGAAGACTCCTTTTCCCCTCTCTAGTAGGGAATAGCCCTAAAAACAAAAGCCTTACTTTTAGCATTTATTCCCAAGAAGGAAATAGAATAAATGGAAAAGAATACCCGAAGAGTATCAATCTGTTCATCTCTTTCAAACTGGATTCAGCTACAATGGGCAGCTGTAGGATGGCTTACTCCTTGTTCTGAGAGATAAAAGAAAAACTTTGGCTGTTTTTCCTTCATAGAGAAGGATGAAATGTAGTTCTAAATGTCTCAGAGATTATCACTAAAGTTATTACACATTGTCTATTCAAGCTGGATACAGCGGTGAGGAGACTCAAGAGGCAGTCATGCAGTGTGGTAAGAAAGGCAAGGAGAGAAGAAATTTAGCACTTTTTAATGCTGAATGCTTTTCTCTAAACAGAAGGAGTTTGATTTTGAAGATAGTACTGTGTATCCAACATTTTTCCTGCTATTTCCATGCAAGTATTCTATGCATTGATTAATTATTTTTTGGTAACCATGCCGCCTTTTCCAACATTTCTCATTTGGTTTCCCAAGTACCCTGTTGAAGACTTATGTTCAGTCCTATAAAGATAGAAATTAATAATTGCCTATAGTGTTAATAAGTAATAAAACCTCTAGCATAACCTCTTTATAAAAGGCACATGGAATTTAAAAGTGTAGTTTGGAGGAGATGTGGAATTGTGAGTGTGGAAATGATAGAGATGCAGAGCACTGCCATAGGAAAAGAACATTATATGAACGAAGGGCAGCAGGGAAGTGATAGAAAAGCACATCAGAGAACCATTCTCTTGCTCTGTGGCCTGGCTGTTTCTAAGCATAATAAAAAGAAGAGATACGAGGGTAATAAGATTCATGCTAGACACATCTCTAAAGCGGGAACTGACTGAAGAATAAAAAAAGCACTTTCCTCCTAAGTCTTAAATTTGCCAGAGTGTATTCACCTCCAGTAGCAAGGTACAAAGGTACCACTGGTCCCTAGCTAATTTAAGGTATAGGCAGCTCTGTAGAAGGGCAATGCATGCACAGAGGAGAAACTTTAGAGTCATTCTGAGGAACACTTTTTACTCTTCTGTTCATTTTACAAATGTCTGTATTGTCACAAAATACTGTGAGCAGTTTAGGAAGGGATTAATTTTGGGTGTCTAGCAACTGTATGTTTCAGGACTTGTGGATATCATTCTTAGCATCAACAAAGGGTTTAGATCAGATGATTGTGCCTTGACTTCTTCACTTTGTAATAAAGTCTAACCTCACGTGTCTGTTAATGTAACATTATGCTTTAACTTCAGCTTCAGCATTAAAAAAAAAACATGGAGTGACAAGTGTTTGATTTGCTGTTAACAGTAAATAAGGATTTTTTTCCCCACACTGTACTTATGTCTTCTCTGCATCATATCTTGAAGCTTGCAATTTACTTACAATGAAAAATATGAATGTGGAGAAACTAGTTTTCATGATGTCTATTTTGAAGGATTCAATCACTTGTGTGTAAACACAGGCATATGGAAAGTCTTCTGTGGCATCTCTCCAACACACAACACATACATCAACCTCAGGTGTCAGACATGCCTTGACCCACACCTCCTACCTATTGTTAGGAATAGGAATGCAGAAAATGTATGGAGATAGCAAGAAAATTGTCATGGAGATTTATAAAGAAGGGACAGAACACTTACAAATGTCTTAATTACATCCTTACTGGAACCAGCCCTCCTAACTCTGAATAGGTAGACTCCTGTTGCTATAGTAATTAAAGCCAAAACCAGTGCTTCAGTCAGAAGAGCAGCTATTGCAATGAGGACTGTGAATTTACACACGGTCCCTTGAATCTTCATACCAAGAGTAGCAGAATGGAATAAAACAGACATGCACACTCGGGTGCACACGCACACACTCTATTGGAGGTATGAAGATTTTTTTCAAGGTAAGTGTTTTAAGGATACAACTCAGAAAATTCAGAGGATGTACGTTTCTGTCCTGAATTGCACACCACTGACATGAACTTACCTGGTGTGAAGTGGAAGAGACCTTAAGAGTCTTCAGGGATCTTAAATCATGTTTTTCCAAAGGAGTTAGGTGTATGAATACTTTTGAGATTTTAGTTAAAGTTCTTCCAACTGTTCTTTGTCATCTTACTGTTAAACTTGAAGGTGCTAGAGGGGAGAATTACAAAAAAAAATAACTTAAAAGCATATATTCTAACAGCAGTTGTTTGTATGGTTTCATTGAGGAACTGGATGCATTCACATAAAAGAGGTCTTCATTCCTCCCTCTCTCCTTGCCTCCTTTCTACCTTTTTCTTTCTTGTTTTTTTTCCTTCCTTCCTTCCTNATATCTGCTTCTTGTTGCATTCCTTCTTTCCTTTCTTCCTTCCTTCCTTCCTTCCTTCCTTCCTTCCTTCCTTCCTTCCTTCCTTCCTTCCTTCCTTCTTCCATAGAGCTACAAATAGTTTACAGGAGACAGTCAAGTCCTGTTCACACTGAAGTCAGTGGCAAAAAAATTCATTTTGATGCTAGGAAAATAAGAAGTTGATTTGGAAGTATGTGTAGGAATGTAATTATTTAAAATAATTTAGAAATCCTTTATTGAAATAAAAAACCATCCAGGACATTTCACTATCTGGAATACTTGAGGTGACTAACATGTAGTTATTAATCTAGAAATATTAGACAAAAGTAAAAAGCCTCAAATTAAATGGTTCTGTAGAGACTGGTAACTTAAAAACATTTCCAACTTTAGAAGAAATATTTCTCCTCGACCTTGGTGTAAATACAGCACTTTTGAAAACAACAACAAATACTTTCTAAACCAAGAATTGATGCTGAAATTCCTGTGTAGCCAACATGAAACTTGTTAATGTCTAATGTGGACATGATTTTTATGGAACAATAGGCACCAACCATGCAGTAGACCTCAAAGTATAACTGTTTGGGCACATGAAAACAGACAGTCAAAAATCATGAGTTCATAGAAAATAATTGTTTAAAGAGGATTTTGAGTCAAAGTTAACAGAATTGTCAATAACTATAGCTCTTAACATCTTAAATTAGGTGAAAGAAGGCATCGAGTTCTGTTATTGACTACACAGCTTAAAAACAGGGACTTATAACCCACAGCATCTCCTCCAGTGATGCAGCCCCGTGTCATTTGATCCACAGGCTGGGAACTGATTGCACTGAAACAGATGTGCCTGTGCACGTGAGAGAGATGCAGGGGAAATGATGTGGAAGGAGTAAGAGCAGAGGAGGCACAGTTACAAACACAGAGCCTGTGTGTCACTGAGTGCTAAGTATTGCCTTGAATGGAGCCCACAATTGCAAACATGAAAACTCCTTTCTGTTGCTTGATTCTTGCTGTCTTAAGGAAATAGGTCTGGGTTCCCTTGGAAATAAACAGGAAGACTTCTGAGACACTGCTGATGCATTTTCCCTCCCAGTAAACAGCCCACAGGGTCCTGAGTATTGGCTAAATGCTTAGCTGAAACTACTTAAACCGATTAATATTCACATTGTTTGACGTAAATATGTACCATTCAGCTCCTTATTTACATGTATTGGATGTCTTCTCCAACGTGCAATTAAACATTTCTCCCTTAAAATTTTCATTTTTCAATCTTTCTATTGCTTTTCTTTATATGTCAATATACAACAGATAGGATGCTTTGATACTTCTGGTGCATGGTTCAGGATGAAAAAGGATGAAATATCAGCCCATATATCTTAAGACACCATGTTTTTGTCACATTTAGAACAGCAGATAGCAGTGGTGTCACAGCATGTGTTAACAATTAGCAGATGATTCATTTTAGTAGCAGCTTCGCTGTAAAGGCTTCAATATTTCTCAGCACAAGGACTGTGTCATTTGACTAATCTGCTTATTTTACTGTCCAAACCAAAGCTTGCCCATTCTTTGAATTTCATGTTTACATTCAGAATCCTTTTGACTGCAGGTTTGGGAAGTACCAAATGCTTCTCCATCTGGGAAGGTCATTTTAATCCCCAAGGTGGACTTGCTGACATGAAAACAACATATTTGGAATTGCTGCCAACTCTGGGCTGGTCCTTTGCAAATGGCACTTCAGGCACAGGGCACGGGAAACAGACTTTTATTACCCACATCTCCTATTTATAGAAATGAAAATAATTAGTAAAGCATATTATTCACTTGTTTTGCCTATTTATTAGCACTATTTTCCTCTTGTTTTTCACAAAGTAACATTACACTGGGAAGCAGGATCCTTGTGTAGCTGCCTGGCATCAGAGCTGCCAGTGTTAAGTTACATACGGAGATGCTGAGCCCAGCCTCTCGCTAAGGGAGTGATATATAGGCTCATATCTGACAACAACAGAAAATAAAAACAGGGCCGTATAACCACACAGAGCAGGAGGTTGCCTCAGGCAGCAAAATATAATGGGCTGCAAAATGTTAAGAGACTGTTTACGCACTGGCAGCCTATTGTGCTGCCCCAACACGAATCATTTCATCCAGATAAAATTGCACTGAAGTATGTAACCATATCTATGTGTAGCTGTAGGGAGTAGGTGAGGTGTCCTAGAGCAGCATGCTCTGCTTTTCTTACCGCAATTAATTGTCTCTGCAGCTTTACCTAGGAGGCAACACTTTCAAAATTGTCTTGGGTAGAGGTATCCACATATTTTTTCCAGCTGGGGAATATGCTGGTTTTTTGCTGCAAGCAGGAAGACCACATATAGACTGTTTAGGGTGGAGCAAATTACAGCTGCTCCCATCTAATATGAGAACTCATGTTTTAAAGCCACAGCTCCCACCTTAGTTTGATCCAAGCAACTCTGCTAGAATCAATACAGCATATGGAATGCCAGGATCTTGTCAGAGTGGTCTTATGCACCGTTCATCTCTTGACTGTAGCCAGCACTCATGGCGAGGACAGCTGCAGGACCTAGAGAATACCCAGTGTTTGACAGGGCTGCTGATATGAATGTACCGTGTTAGGTCTGAGATCAAATAATTTGTTGAAGCTCACCATGTAGAAGGAACTGCGGTTAGAATGAGAACTGTCTTAATCTAAAGTCTCAATAAAGTTGTGTCCATTTTATTTGAAGATGCTAGTCCCCATCTTCAGTGTCTAAACACCTTTGTTATCCATATATTTGCATCAATATTTCCATCAATTTATCTCAAGAAGTTGTAGGGGGTTTTGGGCATTGCAGTCAAAGCTTAATTTATGGAGCAGTAAGTTTCCAAAATTGCCTAGAGTTTCTCGGTTCACCGTTTTCATTTTAGAGTTATAAAATTGAAAATCTGCAGCAATTTGATCAATAGGCCCAGAGCAAGATTTTAACTTTTTTCTTTTTTTTTTTTTTTAAACTGTATTTCTTCCTGTAGAAAATCTTCCATTTGAAGTTAGTTCAGCCTTCATACTCAGATATGCTTTATCTCACAGGGTGAAAATGTGAAAGGTAAAGCCGGGTTTGAAAAGGGCTTTTTATCAGCTACACAGGCAAAATTTTAATTTCCAGCACACAGAAGCCTGAATAAAATGAAAAGGCACTTCTACAACAATAAAAATAAGGAGAGCTTGACAAATGAGACAAAACTTTTGCATTAATATTTGGTTTAAGATTTACTTTATTTTATACATCAATAAATATGCTCTGTGTGTGTGCTGATTTACTGCAAACATTGGAAAAATTGAATTTGAATGTCACAAATAGAAAACCAATTTCAGAAAGATATGCATAATTCCAGGCAAAAACAGCCCTTTAAATCCAAATGCAGGAGTAGTTTGTGCTGGAAACTCTAGGGGGCTCATCCAGACATGGGGAAAAAATCTGTACTATTCTAACTAATGAGTAGTGAACACGTGCGTGCATATGTATCGACATGGGAAGAACCCACTAATGTCAATTTCCCTATGCGCCCTGTGCAAACCTATAATTTATGGTATAAAAGACAAGCCATCTTTAATGTTCTGTGGCCGAGAAAACAATTCATCAGTTATTTAAAAGCCTCGATTCTTTCAGCATCAAATGTACAGGAAAGGTAAGAGGTGAAGGAAAGAGCACCCTCCAAAGCAGCTGTGATAGACGAGATGGGTGCTGAGGCAAAATAGATGTGGAGCAGTCTCTTCTAGGTTCAAATCATCAGCTTGCTGTAGTGTTTAGCTCCAGATAGATATTTACTTTTTCATTAATTCCAAAGGTCTAGGACTATACAACGATATCTCTCACTCTGTATTTAGTGATCCCATAATTTTCGTCTTTTTCCATTTCTTTGTCATTACTAAAACCCCTCAAGGCTCTTCTCTGAAGTTTCAGGAAATCTTCGAAAACCTCTGGGGCCTGTGCTCTCTGACAAGGTATCATGGAGGCATCAAATGAAGGTAGGATAAGAAAAAATAAAGTGAAAAAACCAGAATTGAAAAATGAAGTACATCAGCTTTCCTTCTTACCACAGGATAGAATTTTAAAATCTTGATACTATGTTTGTCATAGTGCAGTAGGATATAATAGAAAAAGTCTGATTTCTCTTCAAAAATGCCAAAGTGTACAGTTTCACAAAGGAAAATTTTATAATCTGTAGGTATTAAATAAATTAATCATTTCCTTATCTGAAACAATTTTTCAAATGCTTATGAGAGTTGGGATAGGAAGGCATTAAAAACATTGAAGGATCAAAATTTAAATTAGAAAATTGTATTCAGTCTATGATTATCTGGTAAATTTAATTAGTATATGTTAGATTTACACTTTTTTAAAATTTTGTGCAGGTGTATTGAACCTTTGAACAAGGAACATTAGCAAAACAAATTAAATATTAGGCTTACTCAAAGAAACTATGAAGCAGGTTATGTGATGTCTGTTGAAATGAGTCTAGACTCAAATACTTCCACCAAGCAAAATATAAGTAATATAACAGAAGAATTAGGGCCAAATGCAGAGTTATATTAGCAAAGGTAGAACAAAATATAATTTTAATTTTTTTTTAAGCTTTAAGTTTTTATGGCTCAGGTAACGCAGCGTAATACCCCTGCTCCTAGTATAAGTAAAGATGTGTTATCAACATTCACAATCTTTGGCCCATAAAATGTAATGTATTTTAATAAAAGTAAATTATCTCATTGGTGAGCATTTTGAAAACTTCTTTGTCGCTACCATAAGAATAACTGAGTGCACCATCCTATTCTAAGTGACCTCAACCCTTGGCACAGGCTCTCCTTCCCCACAGACATCATCAAATGATTCCACCTGTCTTCATTATTGCAGTACTAGTAACAAATGCTACTGGGACGAGTCAGCATTCATTGACATCATTGATCTGACGTGTTGAATTATAACAGTAAATATTAAGTTACAGTTAAATTCCTTTCACATGATCAAAAGGAAATCCCATCACGGTGTTTAACAACTCAGTTTTACTGAGCAGAATGAAAACAATAGGCAACAGATACATATAAACTTCCCTGATATGTCTCAGTTCTTAAACATGAAGAAGTTAACAACAAAATGGTATCTTGGCTTCTACTCAGCTCTTTTGTCTGAGCTAGATGATTCTCCTTATTCTTCTCTCTTGTCAGACAATGCTGATAATTCTATGTGTAGTTTTTCCTTGAGAGTCTTGAACAAATTATATGACAGCTTTTTTTTTCCCCTTCCTAACAGACTACTCCTCTGAGACTTGAAGTATAATTTCACTCATCATCTGCTGTCACATTTCATTAGAAGTTACAGCTGAGTGTTTTCTGGTTTGTTTCACAGCACAGGAAAACTATGGGTTTGCATAATCTTTTACATTTAATAAGAACTGGAACACCTGTATGATTTTACTTGACGTTGGCCCTAGCTCAATGGAAATGCTGAATGTTGTTTGTCGGCCTTCCAGAGTGAGAGTGGACCTGGGTCAGAGATGGGTTTGAGCACGGCTGTTCAAAGTTCACTGTACTCTCTAAAAATGTGGATGCAAATGCTTCAGGTGACTCCTGAATAAATGTTCAAGCCATGTTGGAATCATTTTTTTGGTAGTTCCTCAATTTCAAAGCTTGCAAGGAAAAAGGTTAGTGAGGAAAACTGAATATCTAAGAAGGGAATGACACTATCCAAGGGCGACAGAGCTTTACTTTTACTTTTGTTTTATTTCAAAATGGAAGTTCCCTGAACTCTTCAGGGGTTCATATTTAGCATCTAGATTTCCATTTCATGTGTCCTCCTGAATTCTGCTTAGTTTAGAGACTGGTGTAACCAAGTCCGTGTCCATATAAACATAAACAAAGTCACATGCAACAATGAGTGCATTTACATTTTGCTTTTAGATTACTCTAGTCCTCTGTTTTTATAGAGAATTTCCCCCCAGACCTAGCTTTGAGATAAATAAACAGTGTTAAAGATGTTCATTTTACTCATTCCTATATAATAAAAATAATAACACGTCATTATTTTCTTTGGAGGCTGATAACCGGATCCAGATCACATGCGCTCTGAGTCTTTCCCTTTGGTGACCTCTTACTTTTTTTACTTATGCTAGCTTTTGGTTTTAATCTCCTTTTGTTTGTTTCATGTTTTCTTCGTCTGCTTTTACTCCTGCCTACCATTTGCAATGGAAAAAGAGCACACATCAGCCAAGCCATTCAGGTAACAAACTTTTCCAGATTCTTTCCAGCAAAGCCCCTCAATTTTTTGCTTTGGACATATAATAGAATTTCAAAACTGAATTCTTTCCGGATATCAAATTTTAAAATGTCTAAATTCACCCTAGATTAATTTTTAAATTCAACTACTCATTTATGGTGGAAAACCTTCATCAAAATTTAGTTTTATTGTTAATTAGAGGTATAGAATGAATTCAATACCTAAATTTTAAGTAGTTAAGGACCAAAGAAACAATTCACAATCTTGCAGTTCTTGAAAAGAGAGCAAGAATGTTTTCATTACTACAATGAGTACAGATTACATTTAAATGACTCAAATATAGATAGCTTCTTTTTTATAAATAATAATCTGGTACTCCTAAATCTTGGCATTTTCAACTCCTGCTAAAAGCAGTAACAGAAATTAAATCTTGGCTGTGCAAAAATATGTTGCATGTTTGTAGTTTTGCTCAAGTCAAAAGGTCACTTGTGTATGAGGGAAAGTGGGGGCAAGCCAATGGGGAATCAAAAGTCTTGAAAACTGGGATAAATGATGCAGTCAATGTTGTAGTGGGAGGCAATTGAAAATTATACTGACCTCAATGTTTAAAAATACATCAGTGTAGCAATCTGCTTTTATAGGTAGCAAAAGAAAGGGAATTTGAAAATAAACATTAAAACTGGCATAGTAAAAAATAAATTTGAAGCAAACTAATTCAGAAGTGGAGAATAAAGGTATTTCATTTGAATGAAATTAAATCTAAATAAGCAGCAGCATTACTGAGCTTTGAAACACAATATAAAATTATTTCTCCTATAAATGGAGAAGAAAGAAAAAACAACTTAAATCAAAAAAAACCCCAATGCTCATACCTCTGTGTGCCACCTTACTAAACAGAACAATTTCAATTTAAAGATATCCAGTTGGAAGAAACAAACCATCATCCTTCTAGACCTAGACAGTCAAAGAGTACAAGAGGAAATCCTGGTTAATATCCATATAATATTTGTGTACAAATGAAAAAGTATACTATTAAGGCAGAAAGAGTCAACAAAAGGCCAAACGTAAATTGAGAAGCTGAAGACTGCAATTTAAACCCCTGGAGATATCTCCACAACAGACTCTGCAGGGAAGATGAAGGGATAGCCCTAAACTATATCAGCATATTGTTTGTTAATTGGCTGCCATGTGTGGCAAAATCTTTTTATTTTAATCCCATAGCAGATGCTGGTGAATATTCAGTATAAAGCAGAGAAGAGTTCATGTTAGCATTCCTAGAGCTGTGATTATAGCCCATAGAATCATGGTTGTAAATGGCCTCTTGGGAAAATCCGTGTATAAAAGAAGAACTCCAGATTGAGAAAATAAATAATGATCAAATATTATATAATTTACACCATTTGCTAACCGAGAGAGAACATTAGGTCATTAGTCCATGTAAATAGAAGAGCAAATGAACAAAAATTATATCCAGGGGCATTTGAGCGTTCAGCTTAATTTTACATTTGATGGGATCAATACTAGGCAAAAATCCACCTGGACTTTTGCCTCAGAGTTCTTTGACCTAGTATGGTGGTATGAAGGAAAGAGGCAGTACTACATTACCAATAGTGATTTGTGTGCTGTGTCAGCTAGGCTAGACAAGCTACAGAGCTACGCCCCTACCTCTGCTCCAGCAAGCTGAGCAGCTGCCATTCTCACAGCCAGCAGGAATAACTACTGCCACAAGAGGCAACAAAGGCAACGCTGTGGCACCTGCTGCCTTGGCCAGCCGAGGCAATGGTCGGCTATCATTCAAGGCAGTGGCAATGGGGCCACATAAACCAAACACATGCTCTGGCCTACGCAGCTGCTGTCCTATCTAGGCACAGCCATGTGCCCAACAGACAGCTTTCCACTCCCAGCTGTGGCTCTCGGGAAGCATCATTTGAATATCTTCCTCCTGAGAAGGAGAAAGGAAAAGAAAGGTGGTCTGTCCATGTGGCAGAGAGCACCTCCTAGGACTTCAGTGGGACTCCATCAGTTTTTGCCACCTGAGCGCTTTGTTCTCATATAATACCACAAAGTCATGAAATAAAGACCCTGATGGGCTTTTCAGACCCTGACATAACATTTAAACCTACATTAATTAATAACACAAGTTATTAATTATTATTAATTCAATATACACCCAGTTCAATGTCTTTCCTAATTATTTCTTATGGAAACAGGGGGGTAAGACAACAGTGTCCTACATTATGTCCTGACTTTCTCAGGACCAGAGGGATGTTTAGCACAACCCGCTGCAGGATGACAGCCTCTGCTCTGCATCCAAATCGTAGTCTTAGTAACTCCAAAAACCTGTGAAGTGAATACAATTAAATTCTTTCTGTTCTTGCTGTTGTGTGGAAATAGCACAAGCTGAGCCTGAAGTCCAGCCAGCTTACCTGATATGCTGGTTGAGACATCTGGGATTCGTGTCTCTCTGTCACAAATCTGAGTGTTTGGGTACCCAAGAATCCTGGTTCACACTCTGTGAAGCCAACTCCTCTTTGTCCTGGGAGGGCTGAAAACTATAACTGAGACTAAATTTTCAGAACAAAGTATTTGGATTATATACATACTAGGCATGTTTGGATTTTTCTCTCCATGGAAAATTTCCGGGGAGTTTCTATATCCAGATTTAAATGGACAAGTGCTACTTTTTGCATGGAATCTTCTACTGAATAGGATGTCTGATTTTTGATCAGGCCCTGCAAGAGCTGGTTCCAAGGCATATCCTGGAACAGAATTCCAAGCAGTTGAGATGGCTGTTACACTCTGAAGGATGGTTTTTAGGACAAAAAACTATTCTTTTTCCAATCCTTAAAGTTTAAATTAGTCTTTATGATACAGCTGACTGATTTTGTGATACATTTTCCACCACCTGAGACCTTTCTTCTAACATTCAAGACTGCAAAAGTCAATGAAGACGTTTTGACATGTGCTAAATATACACACTCAAAATAGGGTGAAGTTGCTCTGGTTTCTCTTCTTGGCACCTTCTGCCTCACTTAAGCCTGCTTATAATCTGAATTATTTCTGCAGGAACCTACCTTTCTTCACAGAGCAATTCTCCATGCTACCTTCCACTGTGGAGTAATTTGTACATGGTGATATTCACGTGACACTTGTGTTATTTTTGTATCTAAATTCACATTGTATTTTTACTCTCCACGTATAGCTTGATTTTCCTTTCATATTCAGTTTCTCCCCACATATTTATCCATACTTAATTCTACTTTTCAGTTATTTTTTATAAATACATAGTGAACATATCAGGTTAAAAAGCAAACATTTACCATTACTTGGTATAAATACAGTCCTGTGGTACACACTCATCCTAAATTTAGGAAATACTGTGGTAAAAGCAAAGCCACAGAAGAGTATTTGTTTACCTTTCAGAGGCGCCCTGGTTATTTAAGTAAAATTAAGTTAGATTCTTTTTTATATGTTTTTGTCCATCACTGGAAAATAGTGTTGGCACTAGCAAAATTAACAACAAACCCACACATTTTCCACTATGCTTTAGAAAGAAGTTTTCACCCACATTAAGAAACAACATGACACATTCTTTGATCGTGTTTCAGCTTGGATGGATTGTTTTCACAGCTATGAAAAGGGAAATTGTTAGAAATATGGGTAATATGTCCAGGCTAAAATGAAAATAATTTGATACATGACCAATTTATTACTAATATTTATTCTTGTGGAAAAATATCTTTTGGACTTTTAATTCAATAGACACTTTTTGAACACTGTTTGCCTGTCAAAATTTTCAAAGGGTGTCATTAACTGGTGAACCAAAGCTGGTTGAATTATTTGCTTAGCAACATTTGGCTAGCAAATAATTTCCATACCAGCCGTGTTTTCTGGAAAAAATCTTCCTCCAAAGAAGTATTTGCCAAAATAATTTCAGTTGATGATTTTGGAAATTTTTTCAAATTTTTTTCCATAGTGCTAAATTCTTTACAACTCTTATGTGACTGATCACTTGAGATACATAAAATTGTTTCTGACATATAATTTTAACTGCATTTTTCTCTTAATATCTGTTTATTGAGGGAGTTTAAAAGTAACACATATTCCAATCTTTTTCTTTAATGAGTTTTTAGTTGAGCAATATACTGGTATAAAATACGAGCTTTATGATTTGCAGCATTTAGCCCAGAAATGAAGACACAAGAAAGAACCACACGCCATTGACTCAGCTGGAAAGAAATTACAGTAATCCAATTAATTCAGATCAGAAACATACTACCAATAATTTTTTTCTTGGGTTTATAAGCACAACTCCACTTTTCAGTGAACATGATCAGGTGAACGAGATTCTTATTTCTATGATTTATCTCCTGTTTTAACTAGAAAACTTTGATTATTTTTGGGTCTGAGAGAAAGAAATGAAAGAAAAGTTACTGATCTTTCAATTTTGAATGCATAAAAATATCATCCGTTTTTTCTATTTTTACTCATTTTTGTTTGCTTTTAAAAGACCAATAAAATAGCATAAAAATATTACAATTTTCCCAGCTAAGTTTAAAATGCAAAATACTGCATTTTAACAACAATATTTTCTTTGTTTCCAGCAAATTCTGTAAGGGAACTTGTTAACATTTTCCTTCTTTATGTGGGTGATACAACTGTAACCTCTTTCTTCTCAAAGCAATCTGTAGAAGACACTGTAATACCCAAAATATACATGCCTTGGTGAGGAGATATCTGTGCCTGAATTCCTTCTCTACCTGACACAGAGCCTGGACTGAAGAAGGTTTCCCGTATCACAGGAGATTGAGTCAGGCATTGGACTTGTAAATATTTCGCTGTCTCTCTACTTGCAGAACCTGCTCTGTTGTTTAAAGTCAAGCATTTATTACAGTATAAAAGAACATAGGAATGACCTTGATGGGTAAGAGCAGAAATCCACTCATCTTTGTGATGGTGACCAGTAAGGGACACATCAGAGAATGGCAAAAGTACAAAACAACCTTTGCCTGATTATCTCTCCCAGTTCCCAACCTGCAAGATATCTGGAACCATAAGTGTATCAGGCTCATGTCATTTAACAGCCCTCAACAGAGTTTTATTCTTTGATTTTGTCTATCTTTTTGATCTCACTTATGCTTTTTGCCAGTGATTTTTCCTTAGGAGCAAGAACTTCCTTTGGTTTTCTTTATACGTGCTATCTTATCATTTCATTTGGTGTATTCCACATCCTGAGCTATGAGAAACATCGAATAATTGTTTCCCATTCATCTTCTCTCTGGCATTCAGGATATTATATTCTTCTTTTGTATCTATTGCCTGCTCAGTTGAGTCATTTCCAGACTGATCTGTTCTGGTCTATTTAATTTCTTCTTATCTCCTTGTCATCCCTTTCATCCTTCTCTGTACTGTTTTTACAGTATCCTGTTTGATATGATGCAGCCACTACTCCAAGAAGCATTAAATACTTTTTTTGCTTAGTTGACTATTCCTTCTTCATAACACTAAGTCTTACTACCCTGGGGTTTTTTTGACCACCGAGGAATACTGAGGTGATAAAGAAGAGTATCTCTAGTGACTACAAGGTCCCTTTCATGAGTGAAAGCATCTGATTTACAATCTATTGTCTTGTCTCTGGCTGAATGCTCACAGCTAGTTTTCCATTAGTGCATTATTTTGCATTAAACTGACACTGAATTTAATCTGCCATTTCATCACCTGCTCATTCAGTAGGTTCCATCACTTCTCTTAGCTCTTACTGCTGCACACTGACTCTCTGGGCACTGGTGAGTTCACAGAACTTGCTGTGCAGACAGACCAGAAGTCTTTTCAAAAATGGTGCCTTGACAGGAGCTAATAGCATCTTTGGCTGTAGCTCCCAAGTGCCATGCCCACTTGGATTTTAGTTTGATCCAAAGAACTGATCTATCACAATATTAACCACAACAAGGTAATGGTAAGTGTAGTTTTAGGTTTTAAATAAATTCAAGGGTAAATAATATCAAAGTTTTCTGATGGGAACATGGCTTTTAGATTAGAGGACTGGAATGGGAGTGAGAATGGAGGGATGAGCTGGTGGATAAATTCCAGTGATATTGAAGGCCAGGACAGCTCACATGGGAGAAAGTTCTTGCAACTACCCTAGGCAGGGAAATGTTTAACTTTGTGTTTGCATGGCTTAGATACTAAAGTCAGTGACAAGACTGAAAGGCACAGGAAAGCAGGCTTCACTAAATCTGGTGGTCATCATGCTATTTGTCAAACAGGGATATTGTTGAATTACTTAGTGTTTGCCTAATACACTGAAATGTAGAAGTTATATGTGAAGGTTGCATACATTGTTATAACAGTCACAAGTTTTTGAATACTCTAATGACAGGAAAAGTTTTATGATGGGGGAGTGGTTTATAAATACTTAAACCTAAGGAGTTCAATAACGTAGAAATCTTAGTTTCCCACCTCCTTTTTCAGAGCAAAAATTGAAACCAACAGCAAAAGTGACTTCACCTTATCTGGGCTGAGTGTGAAAGGATTTATAACATATTGTCAGAGCATTGTGACCAGCATTGAAATAAGTGTGCCTGCTTGAGCCTCCTGTGTGTGTCCATAATCTTGAGGCTAAGATTGAACAGCTGCTGTGTACCTGTCAGTAGCACGTGTTTGCCACAGTAAAGCAATCTTTCTTTTCTTGAACTTTCCTCTGCTGGAATGAAGCCAACTGAGTTCTGTAGAAAGGAATAGGAAGAAATTAAAATATGCAAATCAGCACTTAGTAAGAGAGGTTATTATGTGAGTAAGCTCCTGACATCCTTCTCTAACACTGGTCTCTCTCTGTATTGGTAAAAAATGAGCACAGGGCAGTGGATGCTTGTATTCTTGCAATAGGAACTCCACATTGCCCTGACTAAGCCTGAGGTGACACTCAGTGGCTCAGTATTCAGAAAGCAGCCCAAAGACTTTGAGATAGAGACCCTAAGTCCTGTAAAAATATTTTAGATGCTTGTAGGGAATAAGTAAGATTCTAATAATTGTAAATTCATTGGATCAAGGAGAGAGAAAAACTTGAACAATTTCACTGCAGATGACAAGGTAATGTAAAACAACACTTCTGAAGTTGGGCGCCAATTTTTATTTCTGACAAGAGGAAAATAGTACATATTCCATGCTGCAAAGCACATGTTTTCTCTGTGTAAAATTTTTGAAACTAAAGAAAGAGGTATTATTGTTTTTATCTTCGGAAGAGACAACTTCAAGGAAAAAATATATACAGAATGGAAAAGCACTAGTAAAGAAGACCTGGAAGTAATCTAACTGAAGGAGTTCAGAACTCCAACACATGCTGAAAAATGCTTTATAATGAGAAATAAACATCTCACACGAGCATACATGGCAGGAACGTACCTTGCAATTCTCTGCAGTTAGAGCACATGGTGGGGAGGTCAGACACTGTCATTCAAATGCCTGTGAGGGAGATCTGGACTTCTGTTTTCTTCACCCAGCTGAAGGCTGTAACCACTACAGACTGCATGATATTCTGAGGTTGCTCTCTTGTTGGAGCCTTGATACAAAATCCTAAACAGCACAATGATGCTTGGCATCATGATGTGAATTCTAACCCCTTCAGGTAAAAGGGAAATGAAATGCCTGGAGTGCTTACAACTGGGGCACAGTTCAATGAGATGAAGTCTCTCCCTTCCTTCACTTTTGGTAGTCATAGTTGTACTTAATTTATATTCTTCATTTTCACTAAATTATTCAATAAATTTGACTTTAATTTGTAGACAACTATGAGATAAAATGAAATATTCTAACATATTGACTTTTTCTCAAAATTGTTTTCTTTGGCTTCAGTTATCAAGATAGCAAGAAGAGTGAGCCACAAAATCAGCAGTGCAAATCAGGGTAACCAGATAACATGTTATCTACTGGAATGTAAATATGAACAGCAACTGCGAGACTGGAAAGGGTTATGCTGTCATCCACTACAGATGACAGTACACGCTGACACCAAAGGCATTGCATCGCTAAGAACTGCAGGGTTAAAAGATGACTGTGGGAATTTTGGAAGAGTTTTGAGAAAGAGAAACTAATGATTTGCATGACTACAAAGATAGGAAAAAACCAGATAATCGTGAGCATCAACTGAGATGGCCCTTAAGGACCCCTGACCCACAGCCCAGGGGAATAGTATGTGGGGCAAACAGTATGGATTGTATCTGATCACAATGATGGTTAATCACACTGGAAAATTATCAGAAGCAGCCATGAGAGCATTGGACTAACCATAAAAAAGAGGTTAATGCAGTCATGAGTCTAACTCAGCATGTGGTGAACAAATTGAGCACAAGATGGAAAAGAGCATAAAATGAAGAAGCTTTGTAATGACTGGTATTACTCCTAGACACCTGAGAAATGAAAAGAAGAAAAAATGATTCTGACAGATGAAAGAAAATATGATGCAATTGCCATTTTCTGAAACCTAAGTGGACAATTGACATACCTGGATAGTTAAAAGTCCTGGTTATAATCTGTTCAGGAAGTTTAGCATGCATAAAAGGAGGTGCTGAACTAGCTTTTTATTGTGAGAATGCTGTCCCATATTTCATGTGTTTCTGTGGCTTCATGTATTAACTAATGTCACTTAAGTTGGGGCTCGGTGGAGGACACAGAATCAAGTCAGAGAAAAGGACCATTTATTCCTTCAGCAGCTGTCTGCACTACCTAGAAACATCTGTCAGGGGATGTCAGTTTGAGCTGATACTTTCCTAATGTAACAAAATAGATAACTACATCTAAAGTAACACTACTCTGGATTTTATTACATAAATATCACAGATTCATTTGCTAGATATTTGTGGTTTTTTGAAGGAGCAGTGGTGTCAAAATCATTATACTGAGGCAAAAAAGAAAATTACCTTACAGAAACTAAGACTAAGATACAAGAAGGCATGAAGTGTCATTTCAGTATACACAAAAGATACCTTTCCATTGGAAGGTGCCTCAAAGAAAAGACATAGTCTCAAAGACAGAGGTTCCCAGTCTGTAGTTGGGAAGAACTGTTAAACAAAAGTTTGTAAAGTTTGCATGCTATGCAGACAACTGCCTCCATCAGGCCCATGGGGAATACCTGAAGGCAGGAAGAATGCCTGAATCCTCATTTTCCTCCTGAACTCCCACAAATGTTTCTTTGTTATTTGTTAGGCAATTCTATCCATTGCAAAATTAACATGATGTCTTAAGATAAACAGTGAAGAGGAGTTCATTCCTCCAGTCTTTACAAATATAACAGTGACATTTTCCTATCAAGGAGATGACTTGGTCTAGCCAAGTCTCCTCTAGGCCAACAGGCTCAGAAAACTCTCTTTTACAGGATGTTGCCATAACTCCTCAGTGCAGGAGGAAGGACTCTCCTCCACATTAGCACACTAAAATGAATGCCAGAGTTGAATATGAGTGGATAATTTATGTCTTTACTCTGCGGCATGTTGACTAGACGCCTGTTAGATAAGCTAAAAAATTATTCCTATAAACTGATCCCTAGTTTATACTCTGCTGTTGTTGGGGGTTTTTTTGGGGTTTGTTGTTTTTGTTTTCGTTTTGGGTTTTTTTTTAATTTTAAATTTAGCAGTTGTAGGATTGCAAGTTTGAGCACTGTCCACAAGAGCCCAGGCTTCCTCTGCTTTCTAAGGAGCTGAATGTTGCAGGTGAGTATTTAAAAACACTACCTGGAGGTGGGACCAGCACAGAGCCCCTCCCCTGTCTGCCCATATCTTACAAAAGCAAACCTAGAAATTAATTTGGTTTAAATGGCCACATGCCAGTACCATGTTTGGCATGATATTGAAAATGGGTGTAGAATTCTGGTTTTAAGTGTTATTGGAAAACTTATGTAGAGGAATGATTACAATATATCCTAATGGCTGTAAACCAGACTACACTGTTAATGCTAAAAGGAAAGTTGCAGAGTGACTTGATGGCAATGCAGAAATACTATTCTGCAAAATGGGAAAAAAACCCCTAAACTCTCAAGTTTTTATTAGTTCAGGAGAAAAGAGAGTAAAAGAAGCAGTGGGTGAGTCTGAAACCAGTCAAGTTTAGACACAGTGGTAGTGCTTCCAAAAATTGCTTTCTTAATTATGGGGCAAACTATGAAGTCAGAAGATCTCTCCTACCCTTGAAGCCTGGACACTTGCTAGAAGATATGCTGTAGCCAAAGCTGGATCCAGTGCAACACCACACAATGCACATCTGGCTATGTTCTGAGCAGAAACAAGAGCTTCAGCATAGGTATTAAGCAATGAAGATGTTTTGTTCGCAAACAGATTCACGGGGAAGACAAATGAAATATTTTCGGGGCATTCATGGTAGCACAGCTTTTGCACCCACAGAAATCTTTGGGCATCAAGACTGTAAGTAGGCTTTGTGGTAATGCATTCTCTGGTTTCATGTGTTTACACTGTCCCAGTGTTGTGTTTGGTGTGCCACAGTGGTATTTGAAAACTTTCTGGATAAAACTATGTAGCATCAGAACAGTGATTTATTTTTATAATTTATTTTGGAGGGTCCAGATCATGGAAACAGAAATAGCAGACAGTGAAAATCAATTGTGGTTTTTCCCATCACTTATTTGTTGTTATTGACATCTCGAGCTAATTCCACTGTTCTGAAGCAGCACATCATGCTACAAAAACACCTGGATCCACATCCAGGCTCTCTGTGCTCTAAGAAGCCAGGTAGCTGGTAAATCTCTTGCTGTAGGATCTAGGCCTTAACACTCCACATCATCCCTGCCAGGTAATTTGTGCACTGGCATGTAGCAGCAGTTAAATGAAAAAGCCTTTAAACAATCCTCTAGAGTTGAAGGTGAAGCGCCTGTTGCACAGAAGGCAAAACTGAGAAGTGAAAAATAAAAATGTCACTGCAGAACAAGTAGATGAAATCCATAATTATTTCTATTTTAAGAAATGTTACAGGAAAATCCTGCTGAGGGAATAAGCAGGATGACATTTCATCAGAAGCTGCGCATATGTTCCTTATTTTTGCGAATAAAAGTTATCCTTATTTGATATTATATGTCATGTATTTTTAAAAATATTGTACATTGATACACTAAACATTATTTGCACTATTCTGAAAACCCCCTTTTGCTGCCATGCATGAATTATTTTGTCTTTTCTGGTATGTTGGCTTGTTTGGGGAACAAGCATGGAAACCAGACCCAGGAAAGACTCATCAGGACAGAAGAGCAGAGTAGACAAAGGAAAAAACAGCCTCAGTCACTTGTGGAAAAAGCAAGACTTGCAGTACCATTCTGATGTACAATTCAGTAGAATTTGGGAATTTTAAGTCAAATGGCACGAAACTAAAATTTGTTTCCATTTTCCATTAAAAAAAAGGAAAACATTCATGAAAATGTCTATGTATAGGAACTTGATTTGATTCATCATTTGTCTGAGATACAAGAAACCTATATTCAAGCTTCTTATACAATGATTCTTTTTCTCAGATATGAGTCCATCAGCTTTAAAGTTTGAGTTAGTTGGTGTTTCCAGACAGACAAATACTTTCTCAAACATTTTTTTGATCAGTCATTACTATGCTAAGAAAGGTAAGCAGTCTGTGCTGTATGAAGGGAATTTCCAGGCTAAGATGCATTTCTCAGATATGTCCATGTCATGGTCATCCTTGGCAGCTATAATAGTCAATGAAAGGTTACAACAGCTGAGGCAACTCTGCTTTGGGCCTCTGTGAGTGCTCAGGGCCAGGGGGGCATGAAGCTACACCTGCTCGTGCTTTGGTCCTTCCCTTGCCTAGATCTGGTGTTCTGCACTTATGAATATTCTTTCTCTTCCTATGGTGAGAGATCTTGTACTCCTGGCCCATGTAAACCTGCTTATACCAAATCAAAGTCCAGGACTGCCTCCAGGCTCATTGCATGGAATCATCTAGGAGTACTGGGTTAAAATGGATTTGAAACTCTGGTTTGTCAACTTTATCTGCTTGTATTTGTGTTGAAACTTCGGTAGCTGCCTGGCAGTCCTGTTTCTTTACTAGTCTTTCACTGCTTTTATCCCCTAGGTGCAAGCCCTTCTTGCACCCCAAAAGCTGCAATAATACTGTGTGGTGCTAAAACTAACAGGCTGTGCTCCACATCTCTTCAAAGTGAAATAACTAACACTAAGAAAATCTGCAATTGCATTAGCATTACCTGTGCCTTACATTAATTCCAAAAACTATGCATCCTTTTCTTAAAAGCACAAGTATGACCTCAGGTAGTAGGACATACAGAAGGCATTTATTGTGATTTTTAGAGCATCCGTTAGTGAGCGGGGAGCAAAAAGAGAAACTTAAAAATTATACCCATAATGAACTGGCAAATAACAATTTTCTCTAGCATAAATAATTGTAGATGTACATAAAACAGAGAGTTTGCAGGACCTTTACACTCATTTGCACAAAATAAACAGGCTAATAAATGGGGTTTGGACAGTAAAATTTTGCTGATGCCTGGAACTCCCCAACAGACTATCACTTTATTCTAAGAGTAACAAGTGGAAAGTCATGTGTGAGGTTGCCAAATGTGTCTCAGAAACCAAACTGTATATTAACATCTACTGATTTCTCCTTATCTACCATGTTAGTAATGTCTTCAAACACGAGATCCCTTGCCTGATTTTATGCTTCCCATCTTTAATCAAGCTGTGTCTTCCCAGCTGCTGTCCATCTTTAAGACAGTTTCTAGAGATGAGTCCTGTTAAAATACAAGATCTAAGGCAGAGAATGAGGCTGGCTCTGAATTTGCATTTGCAGCTACTTTGCCCAAGACCGCCCTTACAAATGCCAAGACTGGAAAATACAAAAACTTTACTATTACCATATCAAACTGAATCCTTTAGTGATAAATGTTATCTGCTACTTTCAAGCCCCTTTGAAACCAAATCCTCTGATAAAATGATTAATTTAAAAGTTAGCACATGAATTTCCATCTTCAGTTTCTTAAAGGCATATGGAAATAAGAAATATGGATGTTGTTTTCCCAAAAACAGTTGGGCCAAACAAGTTTTCAGATGGATTATTCGCATATGGTCATGAAAAACTAAATATCTACTGAAGTTTATATCTGTTCAGTGTTTAAAAAAATAAATTTAATAACAATTTTTGCTACTAGCATACAGGTAATCAAATGTGTAACCTGGTTGTTTCTAGTGAAAGTAGAACATCCAGAAGAATATGAATCGTAACATTATTTTCAGCCTACGCATCTCTTCCACATTTATAGTTAAGCAGATTAAGTTTAAAACTATTTAGTTTGAATTTTGGATGAATTGAATATAAAAGGATATACTGTTAAAAGTAAAATAATAAAAGATTCCAGCTGTTTTCATCATTGTTGGTGCCTTCAGGTACTTTAGGAATCTTCTTATTTACAAATGAAGTAATGTTAATGATAATAAAAACCATTCATGAAAAAATGCTCTCTTGCAACACTCAAAGCAATTTGTAGGATTAGTTCTATAAAAAAGAGTGCAGGATACTGCACACTTCCAGCCCCTGTGCTCATTAGGGCTAAAACTGAATTAGCTAGGATTATATTTAAACAATATTAACTGTAGAAGACAATTTAGATAAGTGAAGAGCTAGTGCATAAAATGGGTTTATAAAATAACACGGAGTGTGGCAGGGTTTGTGCAATGGTTCTTCTGTTGCACTTCGCTAAACAGATCATTTGTCTGAGATATGAGAAGTAGCAGCAACTATGAGAATAGCAGCCAGAGTGCAGGATTAAGTAAAGAGAGCCATATTTCAGAGGGTTTGAAAGAGAAGCGTAGGTGCATGTTCCCAGTCATTATACAAATTCCATAAACCCCATTTGTCTCATGTCTATGTAGAAGAGCAAGCACCAGTTGTGTTTTAGTTACACCAAATTTTTTGGCATTTGTTAAGGATACCTGACTACACCTACACTTTAGAGATGAAATTTTTCAGCCAAAAAGGAAAGACCAGTGAGTTGATTCATAAGGCATTTGTACACCTCTGGGTAAAAAAATATTTTAAAAGAAGGTCCACCTCAGCAATGCATTGTTTTCAAGTTCGTTTGTTTTGGGGGTTTTTTGGTAGTTTGAGGGCGGAGTGCGAGCTTAAACACTGAGACAGTGCTGCCACCTTGAGGATTTTCTTGAAGAATGCCCCTCAGGAGAAGTCAAAATTGATTGCACACATTAATTGTACAGTTTGTGTTCTCGCTTGTATATGCATAAGACACACTAAATAACAATAGCATATTGAAAATATGTATTCCATAGAAAATTCCTCAGAAAAGATAATAATGCTGTGACAAACATCTATAAACTTAAGCTTAGAAAAATTAGACAAGCTGTTTTATAGACAGATTTTAAAATAACTTCACTTCTCATTATCAAGCGATCAAGGTGGGAATACTTTTCTTGGCAAGGCTTGGTACCACTGGCATATAGAAGCAACAGATTTGTATGTGAAATACAGGTCAATTTATGAGTTCAGAGGCAACCTGGCATGGTTACAAGACTAAGCTCGTTTACATGACATGGGACTTAAGTAAATTCACTCTAATTATGGAAAGTCTGTGGTTTAGGATATTCAGTCTAAGACATGTTTCGTTTGTGCCCAGCTGAGCCAGGAACTATATCCTGCAAGGGGATCCCCCAAACAGTAACCCTGCATCAGAAAACAACATTAGTCACTGCTGCAGATCCACATTTGGGTGAGATTTATTGAGGTACATCCAACTGCAGGGTTTAGGCTATTTTTTTCCATAATTTGTCACTATAATGCTGATTTTGACCATATCCAATGTTTTCCCTTTGTTCATCAATAAAAATTCGTAGGCTGATACTAAGTAGCTGTGGAAAGAGAACATCTGGAATGGAATCCATAACACAAAGTACTGACGAATGACAAAAAATACAATAATTGCAAAATAAAAAAAAAAGGAAGGCATCAGGAATACTGTCTTTCTTGAGAGCTGAGTCTGCTCTGAGATACTTAAATTCACAGTCTGGATCTTCTGGTGTTTGGCTTCTACATTTGGCATTTAGAGAAGAGAAGATTGATCTGGTCTTTTTGGACACAGAAGGAGATAGTGCTGACATGACCCTCTTTATATTGCTTCCCGGTGTCAACAGCACTCACTCAGGAAACAGAAAGTAAGACCTTTAGTCTCTCCTCATCTTGATTTGGAGAAATGCAGTGTTTCCTACTTCCCAGTCATCTTGAACTTTGCTACTGGGACTTCTCCCTGAGCAAATGAAAAGAATGGTTCCTCTTGTACCAATTTTTTTCCAGCATTATGAATTGAGAAAGATTTCCTGTTAGTTTCAACAGTAAAGATGAAGAGCGGCCCTTCCTGCCCTATGTTTAATTGCATTACTGGGGGACAAAAATTTGAACTTGAATAGAGAAATTAGGTGTTTTACTTCAGAGGGAATGCTCTTTTGTTAGAGCACCTATTCCAGTAATGAGTGAAATTGAACAGTTGCCATGTTTTGCAATAATTTCAATGTTTAGGCCTGGTATGGTTTAAGAACAATGATAAAGCCAGACTGAGAAGAAGGTGACGAGGGAAGAAGATGAAGGGAAGATTTATGCCTGGAATCAGCTGTCTCAGCTACCAGTAGGCAGGGAGCTGCTCTGGCCCTAAGAGCAGTAGATTGGAACACTTGCAGAAGAAAATTTCAACAGATGTGAAGACTACAGTGATGGAAACTACAGTGATGGAAACTTAGCATCTACGGTCTTCTTGAAGTTGAAGAGGATTGGTGGAGCTGGAGCAGCAGTCTTCAATTTCAGTATTCAAATTCTCACTTTAGTGTCTAAACCTCCTAATAGGCTCAAATATGTATACTGATTTCATATTTTTTGTTCTCAAGGATAGTGAAGTTCATCAACCTAGACAGACATTTCATTAATAGACACTATAATTAGCTTAATTTTTTTTTTAACTTGGCTCAAAAAGGAATTCATCATTAACCTACAGCAAGAGATCTACAGGATGTTTATCAGGAATGGTTCATTGCTGATAAGGGAGTGACCAGATAAACACTCCTCTGCCAGGTTATGAGTACTGTGAGGTATTCTGAATGATTTACTGATAGTTAAAGATATTAAATACCTGCTTATATGGCATATAGAGGGCTTTGGGTCTGTAAGAGAGAATAGAGCTCTAAAGAAACCTGGCACCAAACCCCTACATTTGTCTGAGGAGATCAGTGACAAAGAAAAAGATTTTGTGGAGGGAAATGATAATACTCCTTAAACTCCAGTTGAACTTCATTTCTCCATGCATCTCAAGGCATAAATATGTTCCAAGCAAATTTTAAAAGCTTTCAATTGCAATCAGCAGATGAAGTTACATCTGCTTTGCATCCATCCGTTTTACATCACTGCAGAATTTGGCACTACTACTCTACCAAGTTCTTAAGGGAAAATATTTCATTACTGGCATGCTTTTATTTATTTGTTTTTGCTTGAGATAACACAATGATGAAACAACTGGATTTTATTCATTTACTTAAATGCATTTCTTGGGCCACTCATTAAACAATAACATTAAAATAGCAGGGAGAACCATCTGGCTTTTTGAAGTTTTTTTCCAATACGTTACCAAGCCACAAGGAGTATTTTACCAGGAAATAATGTCTTCCTGGACATTCTGGATTCTTTTCCACATGTATGGAGGGAAATTGTTTATATTTGTATCCATTTCTCACTTCAAAATAACTGGCTATAATGTGGTGAGGAATGCAGAATTATAATGCAGCATTTTGTATCTGTGTATCTATGGGGAAAACAACTGGTCTGGTTTTATGTGCACAGATATATTCCATGCATATTTTAAAATTACTCTTCTTTAAGCTGATTCCTTGCCTGTATATTATCTGGCCAATTGACCAGAGCTGAAGGATGGGAAGAACTCCTGGACTGAATGAGTTACTAAAAATCTCTCATGAAGTCACACAAAACTTGCAGAATCACTGATCTGTCTGAAACCTCTCAAACCCAGAAAAATTCGATTTCAGTAGCTCTACATAAATAACTGCGAGACAGTTTCTTATTTTTCATTTTGAAAGGTAAAGACAAACTTTGAATTCAGTGCTTTGAGCATTCAGGTAATAATATATATATTCATGTAATATTTTTAGTGCTTCGAAAGGGCTATCACCTAATAGAAAGTAGAGTCCTTTACTGAAAACTGACTGAATTTAAGACTGACAGTTCCCATATAACCTTCCTCTGCCAGAGGATATGAGGGAAGGAAGGGAAGAATCCAATAAAATCTTATGTATTGATCCAAAATGGGCTTAGGAATACATTCCAAATTTATAGCAAAATGAGAGGTTAATAAAATCTTCTTGTTCAAAACCTAAGCTCATCATCATACCACTTTGATTTAGTTAAAATAGGAATACATGAATATACTCACCACCGACATCCTCACCGCACTTTCACTTTTCTGACAACTCATTCACCTCAGTGATTCCATGTGAGTGCTTTGGATACATGGAAGGCACTACAGATTCACTAAGTCGATCGAAAAATGGTATTAGAAGTTCATTTATCAATGTTTTACTATCAGACTGGAAGGATTTTTTAGAGGTATATTGGCCGACGCTGTGGATGATAAAATAAAGGCAGGCTTATTACAGTTTTATATGGGGTGAGTTAAACAGAAAGACAGGATTTAAACTCAGAATTAGCAAACTGAGGAAATTATTTGGAAAAAACCAGATTCAACTTGAATGCAAACTTTTTCACATATGCAGGAATAATCAACTCCATAAACTAACTGAGGAATGAAAGGCTGTGCAACAGTTCTGCTGAAAAACACCTCGTGGTTATAGCAGATAACCAGCCAAACCCAAGCCACCAAATTTGTGATGATGAGAAAAAGTTAAGTATCATACTTATGTGTGCAGAATGTCACGTGCAAGCTGCACACTTTCTGGAACTACTGCTTTGTCTTCTCTGGCTGCCTATATCTCATCCACACTAAGGGCCCCGTCTGTACCCAGTGTCTCATCCATCCAAAGGGCCTTCTCTGTGTAGACCAGTTGATGAAAACATCAAGAGGGACATGAAAAGTCAGAGATATGAAAACTACAGCCTGTGAGAAACTGCTCCTGGTGGAGTCAGAGTAGCTTAATTTAGAAAACAAAGACTAAGAGAAATTTACTGAAAGTCTTGAGATATGTAAGCTAGATATGGAGAAACGTAAAATCTAGGTAAAAAGAGGAGAGAGATCAACTGTTCCCTGTGCCTGTATGAACCACATAAACACTGAAGAAAGCCCTGTAGCAGCTGAGGCGCTTACTGCACTGGAGTTTTGAAGAACAATTTGAACAAGTATCTGTCAGGATGTATAACTGTCTTTGCATCTGATACATGGCATCTTTTCCTAATCTATTTTCCTACTACATTATTTGAAAATGCAGCAACAATCTAAATTTTCTACACTAGGAGAGTCCAAACTCTAAAAGGGTACAGTGGTTACTGCTATAGCAACCAAAAATTCCTCCAAGTGTTCATGGCCAGGAACTGCCACTAATGCTGCAGGAACAATTGCCAGCAGGTGACCAAAACACAGCAGGCTCTTTTGGGCCATCTGCTGCCATGTTTCCCATTTCCTCTTTGCTTTCTTGATGAAGTAGACAGCAATCTTTTCTGTCTGTCCCCAAATTAATGTCTAAAGAGACAGTGACAAATGGTGAATTTCCCATTAGCTACTAGTGGCATTTCACTATCCAGGAATTCACACTGGGATATTTATGAATGAGCTTTCAAGTCAGTGAACACACAGCATCTTGAGGTTGCCTAAATTCCAGTCATCACTTGAGACAACTGCAAAATTGCCTTTTTTTTTTTTCCCGAGAAGAAAGCAGAGACCAGTTTGAAGATGTGATCTGTATTTTTGCCTGCCTCATATTTTTGGGTGATGTCATTTGACCTAGGGGGAAATACTGTTCTTTTAGTAAGTGCTTGTAGCATTTCATCTTCCTCCTTATTTTGCCCCGTAAAGTTGTGGGTATTTCAGCAATATAGTATTATGAGTCCTTGGGAAAAAAAGTAATCTAACATCTGGGGGGGGAATAATTGGTTAAATATTGAAAGAGGAGGCAAAATTTGGAAAGTTCAAAATTAATACAAAACACAAAAAGTGGAGTCGTATGTTCTTTTCACAGAACATTTGAACTAAGACCTACTTTCAATTAAAAAATTATATATACATATATATTTGTATTTGTTTTCCACACATACCTGCAGGTCTATTTATGTGTAAAAACTACTGAAATATTTCTACGTGATTCAGATATGCATATTATTTGTATATTAATATATACGTATATTATGCATCTAATTTCAGTTCAATGCTGACCCTTTAATTTGAGATAAACACAATTCCATTTAGTCTTCTTTTACATCTATAAATAGTGCAGATATAAGTGGGTTTTGCTCTCATAAAATTTTTGTAAGCAAAGACTAAGGTAAACACGGATTTTTTCCCCCCTTATATTTTGAGTTAATGATTTTTTTAAAAGAACATCTTTGTCCTAAATCAAAACCACACAGCCTGTCAATGGCTTTTGGTGATTTAGAAAACAACTGTGGATCATATGGCACTCAAAGGAAGAATGAGTTCACTGAAACTACTGCCAAACAGAATTTTGGAAGCAGAAATAGAACTGGGTAGGAAGTGGTTTTCCTGTCCCGCGAAAGTTTTCGAGATCTCGTTTCTCCCATTGTGCCTCAGATTGAACCCAAGACATACCAAAGATGAGAGAAGAGAAAGATAAAGCCCAGCAGGCTGAAAAGGTAAGCCCACAGCATCCTTATTCACATAGCTGGTTGGGTAGGGCACTTCCCTGAGACAAGGAGCACCAAGGTTAGACTCCTGTTCTGACCCCAGCCTGTGTCCTGAACCTCCCCTGGGTGACTGAGAATGTTCAGGTCATGTCAACTGCACATTGGATTGGCAGCACAATCAGTTACTAGAGTGTCAATTATTTTGTTGCAGATATCTTGTTTTGCCCACCAAATTTTAATGGAAAACTGCTCTTTTCAACAGAAAGGTTTTCAATTCTGGGAAATCGCTGCTATTTCAGTTCTTCCAGAAATAATTTTACTCCCAGTGTCCAGACCAGAGGATGCAAAATTTCCTGTCAGTGTTCTAGTGGCTGTGTGTGTCTAGAGATAAGATCTTGGTCCCATATCCTCAAAGGCATTTAAACACCTAACTCCCATTGAGAGACAAAGACCCGACCAAAAAAAGGTGCACTTTGGGTATTGCCCCTGCAAGCTTGCAGACATATGGGACCTGTAATAGAATCCAGATGGACAATTTCTCCCTCAGCGTCTGAAGTACTGGTGTACACTGGACTGACTTTAGGGCTTGTGCTGTCAGAGATCAATCATATGCTGGGGATGATGGAGAACCATTCTGTAATGAAGAAGCATTTCAGATCTTCTTGCAGCTTCAGAATGGTTGTCTATGTTGCACAACAGTGCTGGATGACAACAGGTGGCCCACGTAGTCTGCCCATGCTGCCATATCTGCACTCCCATTAATATTTCAAAAGAGTGAGACCAACGTATTTCTTTTCACCCAGGGCTAATTCAGAACTTGTACTGCAACTTAAGTATGCACAGTGCAGAGAGGAGCACACACAGCTCCTTCGCTAACTCTGCAGGCTTGAAAATAGAATAAGCACAACAACGAAGTCCTCTGGCAACAGAGCTGCTACAACTGCACCATGAAGCTGCCGACTTTATCTTCCCGTTACGGCGCCTCCATATTCAAATCCAAATGTCACTCTGGAGCTGTATTAAGAGAGGTTAGCGGCACTTGCTCCGTCCTCCCTACATCAGAGCCTCCAATTTCAGCCACCCATTCCAGTGCGGAGCTGAGGAAGGCAGCCCATCCGCTAATAGCGAGGCTGACTCCAGCTGATAAGCTAGATCCCTGCTGCTTCTTTTCCGGTGACATCACTGTTTCATGTCTCTAGATCTCTGCTAACAAGTCATGCTCACGGCATCGCTACAGCAGAGGGCGCTGGCCTCAGGCAGTAGTTCAGAGCAATGCTAATGCTGCAGGTAAATGGGGTGACTTCCGGAGAAGCAAAGCGAAATGTGTTTGCCCTCCTTTTTTGTTTGATATCGTTTCATTCCCAAGTCCCTTGATGCCAAAAGATGACTGGATATTTTAAACAGCATCGTTGCCACAAAGCAGAAAGAGAACAAGTGGTCTGCTGCACAGCTGTGTTCAACCCACCCACTGTACGCAGAGTCTAGTTCAGCCTTACTTT
Organism: Falcunculus frontatus; assembly: GCA_013398115.1. Classification (NCBI taxonomy): domain Eukaryota; kingdom Metazoa; phylum Chordata; class Aves; order Passeriformes; genus Falcunculus; species Falcunculus frontatus. The sequence continues at coordinate 1,169,282 of VZRV01010555.1, forward strand.
CTTATGAGGGTAATAAGTGTGCACATAGAATGAAATTAAGAACCCTTCCAAGTTCCGGACCAGGTGCTGGGCAGATGTACAGAGAGGGGGTGGAAGGATTGTAGGGAAGCACTGAGAGGGAATCATCTCTCATAGACCACCGGGCAGCTCCAGAGCCCCCACAAAGAAATCTCACTGAGGCCTGGGGCTCACCTGGGAGACCACCACAGAAAATGGGAGATGCAGACTTCTGCTCAGCAGAGGACTCAGCCTCTTCACACCCATCTCCATTCAGCACTTATTCCGTTGTTCCTTTGTTTTCATGCACAGAACTACCCACTACAACTGGATCTCTTCCCCTGAGTCAGGCTCTGACACTTTGCAGAATGACTCTCAAAAGTGAGCAAGGGGATAGATTTGTCTCCTGGTAGCTGTTACAGACTTTCATTAGTACTTCATTTTCAGACACTGGTATGAAAAGAGCTATCTGAAATCTGCATTTGCTTGTTGGCAGTCAATACACACACTTTCACAAGTGAGATTTAATAGGAGTCATGTAAAAAATATTGAAGAATTGAAGACTACACCTACTTTTACACATTCACTATACAGCCCAGATCACCACTTTCTGTCAATTAGCTACACTGAAATTTTCAGTGACTGATTGAACTTCTAAAGAGAACAGAAGTTAAGCTGCTGTGATGAAGTGTCCATGTAGTTCACTTTGCCTCAAGAAATGCATTGGTATTAACACAATTTACTATTTTAGGTGAATATATTTTTTATGGCATTTAAAATGAAAAATATGGAAATGGTCAAAAAATATTTATTCTCAAGTCCCAATCTTTAAACTAGCTTCAACAGGTTTTTTTTTGTTTTGCTTTTTGGGTTTTTTTGGTTTTTTGTTGTTGTCATTGTTTAAAAGAACAACAATGACATCCAGTGGTTGTAAATTTCTCCAACACTTTCACTTCCATATTTGACGCCCCATGTAGAAAATAGATTTGTTCTTCATACAATTGTAAAATAAGATATGAACTTTAATACATCCTCAGTAGAGGTGCAAAGCCGTAACATGTCACCTTGAGGCATTTTACAGTAGATGTTGTTCTGGAATGTATGAATGCTCATAAGACAGTTTTTCGGTAACATTGAAATAAGTACAATGAATTTGCTCTAGAACTCAGAATCCAGTTAAAACTGGAGTAAAATTAGCACATGTTTTTTAAAACTACTTTAAATCTATAAGTACTTACTAGTAGCAGCCATTTCTTTCCTTCCTGCTATACCTGTTTAGTGTATTTAAAAACCAGGAGTACCTGGTAGCTTTTCTATAATGATATGGACAATACCAGCCCTAAAGATAGATAGGTTAAGGATTAAGAATGTCACTTATCATTATTTCACCCTACCCTGAGAAAAATTAAATATTTATTTCCATAAATATTGGGTGGGAAAAGTGAATTGAGGAACTCAACATTCTTTTCCAAGGTTCTGTGAACCAGGCTGAAAATGAGGAGGAGCCTCCCAACCTGAAGGTGTATTCAACCAACACAATTTAATTTTCACTGGTGGTAAAGATTTTAAAAGTATTAATTAAAATTTTATCGGAGTTTATTTGAACAAATCTTTTTAGCAGATCAATTGCCAGAAGACTCTAGGAGTAGTACCACCCTCTTTTTTTTTTCTTCTATGGACAGTTTTTCTTCTCATTTCTCTCAGTACCTGCACTGTCCACCTTGCAGAACCCACAACAGGAGGCTTCCACACCTCCAGCTCCTGAGTCACTGGGATGACCCAGTGCTACTCATTACCACAGGGCTGCAGAAGCCCTGTGCAATGCCAGCTACTGATGGCATTCTCCATCTTGACTCTGGCTCATGCAGCACACACCACCTGAAATCCCTCTCCTGGTCTCAGATAGCTTCAGGGCTCCCAAGCTCCTGTTCTGCAGTAGGTAAATCACTTTGCTTCAGGAGCTGGAAACAATCTAGGAACTTCCCCAGGGAGCCAGACAAACCTGGACTTGCAACAGGGAATGCATGGATTTCAGTTAACCATCAACATTTAAGGCAAAGATGGATTTATGTGGAGGGAAAGGGATTCAGCTGTCTCTCCTGTGGCCCGTTGGATTTAATGAGACACCTCTTGCTGTGGAGATTTCTTTCCCAATCTAGCAGCCCAGCAGGGATGAGTTAATAGGTGGGCTGCTATTTTTTGTTACATAGTCATTCTCCTTTCCTTCAGTTTAGCTTCAAGTTGTGCACGTCAGTACATTTGAGGACAGTAAAATCAGTGTGAGAAAAATTACCTGTTCTTTAAAACAAAAAAAAAAAAAAATACAAATTACAAAAGAATAGGGATGCTTCTCTTCTCCCAAGACTGTCTGCATTTTGTGCTCTGTGATATTTGCTCAACAGTATATTTTATTTTCACTCACCTGTCTGTATTTGGCAGAGTTACAAACAGAATGCTTTTACAGTTTGAGAACTGTACCTGGATTGACACACCATCTACACTAGAAATCAATTAAACTAATCTCAATATTTTCTTTTTGCTGGTGGTACCTGATAGCTTCTTTCACCCAGCATTACTTGGAATTGTTTACTAGCCTTCATCAACAAACTTCACTCTGTAACCTTCTGAACATCTTGAAAATATCCACAGTAAAAAACTGAAATCATGGCAGTTAGTTTTGAGATACAGACTGCAAAATTCTTTGCCCTAAATGGATTGGGCATGATAGTTTCTCAAGCAAGGAAAAGCATTTGCAATCTTCCCACCTACAGATATTGGAGTAATTGATGCTTCTCCTGGTATAAAATACACTTGCAAATCAAGGAGAAACTTAGCCCTTGATTTCTTCCTAACATGGTATTCATGGTTGGTAAGGTCTCCTCGCAACGGTATTTAGGCTGCAAGTCTCCATAGGAAACAGGCATAGACCTGACAAGTATTGTATATGGCTTGATAGGATTGAAAGTATCATTACTGAGGAAAACCAGAGCGAAGGGAGGAAAAGGCTTGTTGATTTGCAAGGTGATCTTCCCCTCTCTAGTGACCCGCCTTTGCTACACACATTGATCAGTGACGAAAAGCAAAAGCAAAATTGGAATAAAAGTGTTCAGATTATCAAAACATGTGTACCAAAACCTTCATTTTTGCATTTTTAAGACATGATTGTGTTTATGTAAGTATAATATAAAACATATACAAATGAATTTATACTAAAGTTTAGAGGGATTAAGGGCATAACTGTAGAAGGCTGCAAAGTCTCTGACACTGCATAGATCTTGCAGGGAAAGAAAAACCTTCCTTAGTTACACACAGCACAATTCTCTCATTGTTCTTCATTATCCTTTATTTGAGATCAAAATGAAGCCAAAAAAATAAATGCCGGTGGATATCAACTGTCATAATTTTATTGCCTTGAGTGAAATCAATTTACAGCTATCATTTTTAGAGCCTCTGTATCCACTGCCATGTCCACCACTCACACTGGAGCTCACCTCCTCCATCCTCCATCTCTTCTGCTCCCTGACTTGTGCCCTGGAACAGGAGGGGCAGCCCCTCTCCCAACAGACAGCCAGTGTTTGTTATAGAGGGCACAATGAAGTAAAAATTTGTGGTTTTGATAAAGCATGAAGCACTCCAGCAAACCCATGTCACTGGGGAATTAGTTAAGTGGTTGCCCTCATCAGTGGAAGCCATGGGCTAGTTTCCATGTACATCAAAAGAAGAACAACAGTTCTGTGAAAACAGAAGATTAGTTGACTTCACTTGCTAAAATATGTGCTCTCTCTCCCCTTAGGAAGATAAAAAAAAATCCATGCATACTTGCAGACACACAGCAGCAACATTTCACTTTTTATTATTGTCATTAATATTACTTTTGTGCTTGCAGTCCAGGCAAGGCTGAGGAAGAGAAATTTGCAACCACAAAATAAGAGTCACATTCCCATCCTAACAAGTTTGCAATTTAGAGGCAGCAGATGGACCCAGACAGATGGCAGGGTACAGGCACTATGAGACATGACTGATCTCAGAGCATCCTCCTGCCTAATGTTGCTGACCTTGTGTAAGCCTAATGGCCAGTTTTGGGATGGTATTTGAAGAACAGAGAAATAGCATCAACATCTGGAACTTACATCCCCTTGTAATAAAAATAAGAGATAATTTAGGAGCAGAAATGCATATATAAAAATGTGCATATATTAATCACTTTTCTCAGATCATAGTGTCATATGATATACATCCTGTCTTGGTTTGAGACAAATTAGGAGGAAACGTCCAAAATGAACAGGTCCTCTAACAGAAGGCAGGTTTCAGCAGCCCCTCCCCCACCAGGTTCAGAAAGAAATTTCTTGGAGGGAAGTGAAAAAAAAGTTGTTTATTTAACAAGCAGGGTGCACACAGGCATGAGAGAATGAATAATGTTAAATAATAATATTCTCACTGTGGAGAAGACCTGGCAGATTCAGAGTCCTTTCTGTAGGTGTGGCTCTGCTCTCTCCGGAGCTGGGGTGTGGTGTGAGTCCCTCTGGGCTGCAGTGTGGGGCCTTCCGGTGATGGTGTTCCAGGCCAGAGCTGAGAAGTTCCAGGAGAAGAAGAAAAAGCCACAGTCCCAGGAAAACTCCTTGCTTCATCTAACAAACAAGAAGCTAGCTAAAAAGCAAGAGAATGCAACTCTCTTCCCTGCTGCAGAGAGCCGAGACCTGGGGAGAGAAATCAAGGGAGTTATCTGTGGTTTTAAACACAGGCCACCGAAAGAATTCCACCGCCTTCTCCCCTGCTTCTCTCTTGGACTCAGCTCAAAGGCACAGAAAAGCACAGGATTCGTGTCTGGCACAGAGCAGGCGATAGGGGATACAGCATCATAAAGTCACCCCAAGACACATCCATCGACAAAATTTCATAGAATCATAGAATAATTTGGGCTGGGAGGAATCTTCAAAGATTATCTAGTCCAACCTCTCTGCCATGGGCAGGGACACCTCCCACTAGACCAGGTTTCTCAGAGCCCTGTCCAACACGGCCTTGAATGTATTCAGGGATGCGGCATCTACTTACTTATACCTCGTCGGAATCTACCTCTGTTCATTTAAAACCATTACTCCTTATCCTATTCCTACAGGCCTTACTGAAAAGTTTCCCTCCATCTTTCTTGTAGGCTCCTTCTAGCTGCTGGAAGGCTGCTATAAGGTATTCTCAGAGCCTTTCTTCTCCAGGCTGAACAGCCCCAGCTCTCTCAGCCTTCACAGGAGAGGTGTTCCAGCTCTCTGTCTTCATGGCTCTCTCCTGAACTCGCTCCAACAGGTCCGTGTCTTTCCTGTGCTGAGGACCCCAGAGCTGCATGCAGCATTCCAGGTGGATTCTCAGGAGGACAGAGCAGGGGAGCAGAATCACTTCCCTTGATCTGCTGGCCACCCCTCTTTGGTGAAGCCCAGGATACAGTTGGCATTCTGAACTACAAGTGCATATTACTGAATCATATCTGACTTTTCACCCACTAGTACATCCCAGTCCTTCTCAGCAGGGCTGCTCTCAATCTCTTCATTCTCCCATTTCGGTTGATGCTGGGGGTTGCCCTGACCCGAGTGCAGGACCTTACACTCGCAAAATTTAGAATTCCTAACATCAGACCTAAGCAGTTTTCTCTGTCAAGATAATCATCAAGTTAGCTGGTTTTATGGCACAGAGAATAAATGGATATATAAGCTTTCATCATCTATATTCTTTGGAGAGTTTTTATTTTTAAAAACAAGTTGTTTTCTTAAAAAGGGTACAGTTTAGTTTGCTTGTGATGCCAACTGTTAAAAAAAATAAAACGTAAACATAAATCTTTTAAAAGTCCTTTGTCCAGTCTCACTGTACATCCAAGTGCCCTTTAAGCAACTCTGGTTTAGCAGGTTTGTTAATAAATAAAATAATTTGTGAATTAAAATATTTATTTATAAATACAAATTAATCACTTCAAAACAAGCTTCTTAATCTTTGCTGTGAAATCCACATAGGTTATTTTTTGTGTTCACTTGCCCAAAGACAAACAGAAAATTTTACTCAGTTCACTGTAATTAGCTTGATTAGCCTCACCTTATTGAAGCATATTCCTAGAACAGAGACTTTAAGGTGAGTATGTTAACAGCCTTCTACTTTGTAAGACAGTGTTATATTTTAGCATACAAAAGCCTGGCTAAAAAAAAAAAAAAAAAGGCCTTTTTCTTTTGATTTCTCTATGTGCTGCTGTGGAATCTATCAAATCTTCCTTTTTAATGAGGAAACCCGATTCTGCCCATACCCAAACTAAAATTATGATCTCACTTGTGACAAAAAAAAATGTGTGTTTTTATCTCAAGACAGCTCACTGGTCTTATTTCTTTTAATGCAAAACCCAACTGTGGGTACTGCACAGGTGGTTCTCCTCCTACTAGTTAAAGCTAGCCTTATTTCCCATCTGAGGTTATCTTGGGTAGCTATGAAACCTGAGCATTTGTACTAGAACTTTACAACAGGACAGCTTCTTAAGTTTTCAGTATAAAGCAATCCTAAAACACTACTGTTTTCAGCCAAGAGAGCCTAATCCTTTGAGTGTATTATCACCATGAAGGAAAAAAAACTTCACCCCAGCCAAGAGCAACAGAAACTCATTTGTAATAAAATGGAGAATGCATCTGAATCTGGGAATCTGGTCTTAAACAAAAAACACAGAGCACAGAGCAATTCAGTATTTCAGGTGTGTTTTTTGAATGGATTAAGTGATCTGGAGCTACCCAGGTGGGTAAAAAGAGGGTGAGAAGAGAGCTCCCTGGTAGTATGGGGAAGGACAAAGCCTTGGAAAGGAGGAACACCAAGAAGAGGCCAGTTACAGGTCCCACAGCCATTGCTCTGCCTCAGCAAAAAGTGCTCTGTTGAAGCCAAGAACTGGAGTGAGTTAACACACACAGGGAGGAGATCTTGGGGGCCCTAGCAAAGTGGGATAGACAAGACAGTATTTTTTGCAGCCTGGTCCAAGCCAGCTTCAGTGTATTTTAATCAAAGAGGAATATGACTTTCTTCTATTTCTTTTTCTTATTTTTTCTTTTCTTTTAAACTCTGGGGGACATTGTAATCCCCAGCTTCTCTACTTTCAGTCTTGTCCTTGCTGCAGACTGAGAACTGGTGTGATCTATTGTTAATGTTTGAATGGATTTCTGTTTGGGGTGGGATACCAAATGTAGGCCTGCTGAGCCACAGAAAATAAATAATGGACAGGAAAACTTATTTTCCAGGCTGAAGTAAAGAGGGATGGGGAGTAGGGGTTAGTGAGGGAGGGGCTGGAAAGGTAGTTGGTTAAGATTTATTTGGCGGACATGTACAACTATCCTGTTTGAGTTGTATTTGAATTAATTAACTTCATCTGTGTAAACTGGGTCAGTATCCTGTAATTTCCTAAGGGTATGGCAGTATCAGGAAACTAAATAGTCAGCAGAGCTGGTTGAATAGTTAAAATAACTGATTTACAAATATTTCCAGGAATAAAACCACTGAGTTTCATTTCTTATGATTTATTGGGCAATATAGGAAAATTTATCTTACCTGAAAAATGTCCTTTCTGTAAGAGGGGAAGTCCACAGCTCCTTGGGTTTTCCTCTCATACTTTCCACTCTCTGGAGGCAGAGCCAGGCTGGTCAAACGAGGCCATATATCAGCAAATCTCACAAGTTTCTAGTGCAACTCCGTAGAAAGTAGATCTTTACAGCTTACTTCACAGCTAAGCTGATAAGGAAGAAAGGGGAAAAAAAAAAAGAAAAAAAAAAAGAACCACACAATTTCTGCTGCAGAAAAGTTTAAACTTCCCTGACAACTGCTTTTAGGTTCCACAGCATCTCTCATAAAAATACAAACATTTGGGAGACAGAGAAAGTATTTATAATGAAAACATAGCACAGTTTGCAAGATTTCTTGACTCAGAACTGCCCTTCTTGTGCCAGGTGGGTAGAAAAGGTCTTCTAGTTTTCTTACTAGAAGAAATTAAATGCATGCAACCATCCTCCCAGGAAAGACTGCAGTACCCATTAGGTGTCAGAGAATATAAGAAAATTGTGAAGGCAAAAAGTATGTCTTGCTGCCCTCCCTTTAAAAAAGAAGAATATCAGTTCAGAGACATCATGTGAAATGTACTGCTTCCTCCAGATAACGGCAGGATATGAGGAGGTTTGCCTGTATAGTTTTGAGACCCTAAGAGTATAGTGAAAAAAATCTTCATATGTTTCTGAATGTTGGGAGAGAGCTGCCTAGCCTGAAGGCTTTTATGGCTTATGAGGAAAATCCACAAATATTTAAAAGAGAGAAAGGGATTGCTGGCTTTTAAAGCTTTGGCAAAGTACTGACCCAGTAACTGGAGTCTTATCAGCAGGTTACTTTAATTTTTAGTTAATGAATAGGATTATAGATTATCATGATGTCAGATTTCTGAATGAGATATTTCATTTACTTGCTTTTTAGAGTTTTTTCTGACATCAAGGTTTCTCAAAGATTTTTAGAGAATTTTTTCCAGTGTTTGTGGGGTTTGCGTGTTTCATACATGGCTAAATAGAACATGAAAGAAACGGTCCTGTTAACTCGTACTGCTTAGATAAGACTCTAACCTTAAAACACGGTCTTAAGTGAAAAAATTATAAGGCTAAAAGCCTTCAAAGAAAAAAATTTAGCAGAATTTCTGAAAAAAAAAGAAAAGATAAATAATGGCATATTCAGTGAATTTAATTTCCAAGTAGGAACTGCTTTCATTAGCAGAGGTTTGAGAAGCCTTGTATCTGCTTTTGAGAACTGCTCTGAGGCTTTACATTGACTACAGTGATTTAGAAACTGAGCTCATTTATCACCTGTGGTAAATCAAAAGGACATCTTTTTATTTCTGACTGTATCTGTATTTCTAGATAAATGAGAGAGATTGATAAAATCTTTGAGCATAACCTGTCTCCTGATTATATTCTCAAGGCTGAAAAATATGTGGTGAATCCATGTGGATAGCCTGCTTTTCTTCTTCCTCCTATATCTTCTCAATTTTTTCTATCTAAGAGTAAAATTTTGTTGATACACAACCCAGAAGAAATTTTGAGTGCGTCTTGCATCTCAAAGGAATTACAATATGCAAGCAATATTTTCCTTCATCTTACGCCATCTTGCTTTCTTCACGGACTCCAAACACAAGGACAAAATGAAGAGCCTTGAAAATTAATTTTGAAGATGAATGACCAGAAGTTTCCCTATTTTGTTTTTTTCAGCAAATCAAAGCTATATCAGCAACAAGCTACATGGTCTTGCAGATGCAGACACAGATGTAGAGGCCTCTGAACTACTTCCAAAACTGGAAGCAGCACAGTCACCACATCAACATGATGCCCTACCATAATTAACTAATGGCTATATGGCTGCCACAACCCACTCAAATATTGTGCACAGCTCTATGCACTGTAGACAGATTGCATTTTTGCCAAATTTTTTAGGTATATCTATCTATGCACTCTCACTGCAGTGCATGATACCAATAATCTTGCACAGATATGTGAAAAGAATGCATAGATCCTTGCTAAAAATGAAACCAGTGCAAAACAAACCTTGGATAAGAATAGGTTGTTGGCTCATAAACTCCCCTAAGATATCTTTATTCAGTCTAATTCAGAGCAGGCTGTCAGGTCCAGTAGTGATAAAAGGAGCAACTTGAGCAGTGGCATTTAATTAAGTATTCACAGTTAATTTTTCAGATTTAAGCTTCGATTCCATTTATTTTTCCTATTGTTCTGTGATATTTAGTGATTTGTGACCACTATGACAAAACTCCTCAACGTGTTCAACAGTAACCTGTGTGTATTTCTACTGATTTCAGGGGGATTGCTGTCAGGTTCAAAACTGGGCTTCTATGTTGACCATAATACATAACGCTGTATTTTAAGCAACAGATGTGTTTCCGGTTCCCAGTGTTTCCAGATCCTGGATCTGGCAGCTACAATATTAGCTACTAAATACCCCTCTGATCCCTGATCACCTTTGCAGGAGGTGGGCTGCAGAGTTTATGATAGACAGCTTATGTCAAGGCCATTCAAATAGAATTTTGGTTACAAGTATTACATTTTAATAGTAGTTGTTTGAAACTAAAAAATAATTTTGTTTTCTGGGATCCCACAGTGTTTACTTAAAGAGCATTTGAGTTCTATTTGGTCTAACAGTTTACACATTTCCAAAGTCCCTTTAAACTTCTTTTGTGTACTGCAGAGTAATGAAGATCAGCCCACTTCCTCCATAGCAAAGGGTCTTTTGTTTGTCATCCTGCTCTGTGTTCCTTAGGCATTTCATAATGAGGAAAAGAAACAGTGTACAGTCAATTTGTTCAATTGACTGAAGTATGCACGGAGATTTAAGCACAAAAGTAAAAAGCTATTTAAGAAATTGGATCTTTTGTTTCTCAGCATGATGCCTGCTTCTGCTGATGAGTTATTACTTATAAATATTTAAATACGTATTTTATGTATTATATAAATATTACAAATTTATATAAATACATATTATAAATATCTATGTATGAAAGTGGTTGCAAATTATTTTTCTTCCCATCTAATAGGTAAAAGGAAATTTTTCTGCATGTGAGAGACCTGGCATTTAAATCCCTTTACCAAGAACAATTATGGACTTTCTTAACTTTATGCTGAAATTTACCAACTTTACTCCATTTCCTACCGTAAGATCTTTCTTGTGTCCTGCTGGAGAACTGCTGAGCATCCTTCTTTCAGTTTTCTTCGGTCTTTTCTTGATTTCTGAGCAGCTCTACTCTCATATTACCCAGCTTTTTTTATTTCCCTCAAAGAAGATCTGAGAGTCAGCATATCTAAAGGAGGTAAGTTAATAAGTTAGTACACTTAGTATAGGGGATTTTTTTTAACTCTAGGTGGATGAATGAAAAATTGTTTGAATTAATATATTGAAGAAAGTAATGCCTATTCATTATCAAAGTGGAAGAGTACACTGAATGCAGTTTTGCATTTTGCAAAGGGCTCAAGACCTGTCCTGAGCCTGGTCGGCTTCACTGTATATTCCAGTCCCGAGGGTGGTGTCAGAATGCCTGCTAATTTGGACATGATGCAGAAATTATGGCAAGTGTGTTAGAGATCAGGATAAGAATTTAAAAAAAAAAATCCTGACAAGCTGGTTAGTCAACAACAAGCAGTAGGACAAACGGACTCTGAGAAAAAAAACCCACCAGTTATACAGAAGATGATTGAGATATTATGGGAGAATGTGAGTTGAAAGTGAGTCTTGATTTTAAAAAAATTAAGACAAGGTAATGGGACAAAAAGCAAAGATAATGCTGAGAAATGTGAGGTAATCTTTCCACTCTGCTTAGCTGAATTGCTACCTCCACTCTGTGACAGTAGTCCTCACAAAGGATGTGAACCAAGCGGGCCATTCTGCAATACGGCAGTGATGATCACTGAGGGCTTGGTCATACAAATATTGACGAAATACTAAGGTAGTCTTGGGGAAGAATACAAGGAAAAGAATAACTTGAACCATACTACACATGGGTATAGAAGGCAGAAACATTTGGCTTAAATTAAAATAAGAAAACTCAGTCTACATATTGGAAACACTCTAATGGAAGGGTGATAACTGATCCCTGGACAATTCAGAGAATATGTCTTTGCTTCTGACTTTGGAAGCCTTCAAGAACAGCCTAAATATGAGCATCATGAGTGATAGATACAGTTATTCCCTACAGAGATCTTTCCAACACTGTTTTTCTTTTTTCTATGATATATTTGCTATTAAAAGCAACTCTTTATTGACATTCCAATTAACAGTCAAGAAAAACAGATTGGAGTTTATAGTCTATTGGCATGTTTACATATTGATGTAATATAAACTCATGTTTTAAAAAGATTGTATTTCAATTAATGTTCAGGAAATAATCCAGGTCAACATTTTAAAGAGCAACAGAAAAAGACTTTGCATTTTACCATCTTTTTGGTTAGACTGTTATTTAAAAGAATGATGGGAACTAAGAGTTAATGGTCTTTGTAAAACTCATTTTGTTTGCAGCTGTTTGGTTTCTGTTGTTTGATACCCATGCTGAGCCTTTCAAGAGGGTGAACACAATTAAGTTACAACCTTCTGTGTCAATTACTTCCTTCTTATTTTAAGTAAATTCCTTTTAGTTTGTGCCATTCCAAAGATACAGGGTAGTACCTCATCCAGGTATATTCTGCTGATAAAATTTCATTATCTTTCAACGTGTGTTTTGGTACGAAATAAATACATATGAATTTTAAGTTAATTACGAGAAATTGAGTGTGTTTGCTTCAGAAAATTTGAATATTGCTGCAAAGGGAGAAACTCAAAGTAATCATGAACTTCTGTTAGAAATGTTTCAGGCGAATAAGACTGCCTGAACATATCACATCTCTCCATTTGCCCTAAAGTTTCTTTTGACAACTGGTTACCTGTGTCTTTAACCCTCCCTAGGTGCCGTGTATGTCTTTAGTAATGCGTATTGCTACCAAATCTACAGAGGAAACAGGAGAAAGAGAGACTCTGTAGAACTGATCGTCATAGCTGGACCTTACACGGGGATTGTAGAATTTGAGAACACAGTGCTGTGGGTCATTTTCTTACCTGACTTCTGAATTATCTGTCTTTATGTCAGGTAACCAAGCTACTTTTCCTTCTTCTTTTGCTCCTCTTCTGCATTCCCAAAATAAAAATCAAGTGATTGGAAGAGATCAGTGTATAGATGGAAACTTGTGACTGAGCCTTAGTTCACAAGAGAAGGATGCAGAAATGGCTGGAAGGGAAATTAACCAATGAATCAAATAAGTAAATTATTTTCAGTTCAGGGAACAGATGTGTGTTTGCCTTTTTCTGTTATGGTTTAAATGGGGAGGGTTTTTTTGATATCCTGGTTGCAACTGCACAGTGAAAGTTGTTCTGATTCATTTTAATATCACCCACATAATTTAAAAATTCATGTACCCATGTGACTGTACCCATCCTCTGGCTGTAGACTTCACCTTCACAAGGCACTATCTCTGCATGACTTAAGTCCATCTGGAAAATGAAGCTAGTGCAAAATCTGGCTGCCTCAAACCTGGCTGCTCTTCTAAGAAAGTATTGTGCCTTTGTGAAGTTCAGTGCACTTTTGCCATATGATCTCCATTGGCTACCAGTAGCCACTTGGGTGTTTTGACCTTTTGAGTTCTAAATAACTGTGTGCTCAAGAGTCTAGCTTGCTCATGTGTTATTCCTGAACCAGCTGAAAGCAGCAAACATGCTGGATTCATTTTCTTCTACCAAAGAGAAAAATCTTGGCAAAGCATGGGCTATGATACCTCGTTCAGACTGCAAACATAGTCATCTAGTCAGTCCTAACTTGCTCAGTATCCTGAAATCTTTACCGTTTTGGCCTTGATCTTCAAAAGATTGTAGTATTAAGCAAAAGAAAAGAGCAAATATGATTAATGGTTAGAAAGGGCAGTCTATCTAAATCCTTTCTTTGATTTCTTTCTGATTGGGGACCATATGGCATTGCTTCACATTAAATGGTGCATCTTCTCTTATGCAGAAAGATATTTTGTAAATGTGCAGCTCCCTTAATTTAAAATCAGGCTTATTCTGTTTATGTTGTCTAAAATCCATAGGTTTTGGAGCACTTTTTCTCCAAACCCTTGTCCACCTCCCCTCTCCCTGCCTACATCAGGAATTCAGTTTAATAAATGTAGTTCAAAGGAACATGATGCAGTCTGAAGTTGGAGCACCTCTTTGACAGCTGAGATTGGCATGAGAAGGGTTGAGATGAGGCACTGATGTCCTCCAGCTACTATGCACTAAGTTAATCCAGACTCAGCAAGGGCACAGTGAAGTTTAGAGAAGTCGGTTGCTCTGGTGAGGCTGCCAACCTTCAGATTGGTCCTGACCATCTTGCTTCTGAAGAACCACTGCCAGAAAGGCCAAGGTGAACAAGCATATTGACTGCTCTGGTCTGTCCTTAGCTGGGAATAGACAGGATCGGAAGCCACAAGCAGTTTCCTGACAGCCTCTTTTTTGTTGTTATTGTTCTTTATTTTTAATTTTACTACCCTTCTATTCCCAGAGTAAGAAGGCTGAAGAATAGGCTCTAGTTCGAGAGTATAAATGGATTTTTTGAAAAGACAAAATGTAGTTCAAAAGTAGATAAGAAGGATAAGACACTAAACAACAAACACTAACTAGAAAGCTGTTTGTTGCACAATGAGGGAGAATTTTAAAGGAACATGACAAAACACTAAAAGCAAGACTGAAAAAAGAGGCAACAGTTGAGCTGTAAGGAGCATTCCATACTGGAGCGTGGCTGGCCTTGAAATCAAAGGGTGAAATTAGTTATTTATCACATAAGCTCTAAAAAGGGTAACAACTCTAACATCTCACTAGGCATGTTAAACATTAAAGCTGTATTTCTGTTCCCAACTACAGCATGATGTTGCCTTAGAAAGTGTTCATTTCACTAGCTTAGGAAATAGAAATGGTTTTTGACGAAATATTTACCAGAGGCAGGCTCAGTTATATGTTTGCTTTATAAAATGTCATCATTCACATTTGTCTTGACTTTGCATTTGCATAGCAACAGGAGACCATTATCCAGCAACAGGAGACCATTATCCTGTCACAGGACTGTGGGCTCTCCAAGGTATATGGAGTGGGGCTACTCCAACAGACCGTTAATTTAGTTACTTACTGCTGCAGCTATCTGTGCAGAGTAATTAGCAGCTGTACTAATTCACACAAAACCCATGTACACAAGGGAAAGGACATAATGCCAAATAGCATGCAAGACAATGGTATTTAACCTCTTTCCCATTGAATCACAAATATAAATAAAAATAGGAGAAACAGTCAAAATATCAGAGTAGTGAGCTGTGCAACCACAGGATATTAGCTTGTGCCAGAGACCATATTTTGGTACAACGAATGTCAAAAGATTGATGTTTTCAACACTGTAAAAGCTACTGGAGCTGAAGCACTTGCCAATAGCATTGCTAAGCCATTCTAAATTCACTTATGAATTGGAGGCTAATCAAGGAGAAAAACACAGAAACCGAGTGCACATATAGCAGAACACAGAACCACTTTTCCCCTCCTGCTATGTTTACTGGCAAGCCAGCACTGGAATATGAAGTCAGGAAGTATTGCAGTGGGCACACACTGCCTCATCTCAGATTCATACACCTGATAAAAGTCTCACCAAATTCGGTGCATTTCTAACTTTCTACAATGAACATATTATCATAAGATTTGATATGTTGCCAGGCAGAGATAAACATGGTGTCTTGTAGAATGCCAATGACGAAACATTTTCCAAAATTCTGTGAAATTTTCTATTAAATCTCTCAGTGCTACTGTTAAATAATTGGCATATTAGCATGACAGCAGAGCTTAAAGCCCTGTGAGACAACTGTGCTTAAATCTTTAGATAAACAAAGCAGTGTTTGAGAGGAAAAATGGAGACATGGAGAACTGAAGGGTCTCACCAAGGTCCTCTAAACTTTGTAATTCTTTTCTTGTTTAGCATATATCTTTTTGCACTCTGTGGTTTCCCCACAGGCGGGAGAAGGGTTCCCAGATGACATTGGGCCACAGCTGCTCTCTGTGCCATGCTGTCAAGCTGAGAAGTGGCATACCATTTAGGTAAGGAGCATACACACTGTGTGCATTTTCATCCATAAAATAATATCTAATTTGAACAGAATTAGGATAAGAACAAGAAAAACTGAACATATACACCAAATAGGGGACATCTAGCTTCTTTCCAGTTCTAAAATATGTGATGCACGATGGGAGGAGAGGACAGGAAATATGAAAACAACCTGAAGGACAGAATCATTGAGGAATCACTGTCTTCAATAGCCACATGCTGTCCTTGTAATGGTATAGGAAAAATTTTAGTGAAGTTATATGACATGTTAGATGGGAAAGGATAGAAGGACTGGAAAAAAATGGGTAGGGGAAGAAAAATAATACCATGATGAAAAAATTGGTCAGAAAAAATGCTTTGATCAGCAACGTGAAGGTATCATTAAATACATATTATGCCTTTCATCTTAAATTATTTGTGGAATTCTATTACCAGATGGAAACTTGCACCTCTTAGTACTGAGCCACTGAAATAAATAAAAGCTAGAAAACACTGCTAGTCTTCATGCCAAAGACATCTGTTGATCTTTTGTTTTGATACCATTTCATATCATGTACTTTTTGAAGTTTCTTGCCAGCTTAGCTCTCTTTACACTGCTTTGTTTTCTCTTTCTGTTTTCAGGGATTTTTTTTAATGGTAATTTTCTTCATAAGTTACTAATTCTTACATCCACAGAAGAGTAAACCATTTCTTCAGGGAACTGAGGCTAATTTGGGTATAGTCTCCTGCTAAAAGCTAAACTTTCAGACATCTAAAAACTGGAAGGGTTCACAGTCTTATCCCAGTGTAATTTAGAACAGCTGCAGAGCAGTTCTAAACCAATCTGTCCTGCCATTTCCCAGCAAGGAAATTCCTGGCTATGACTAATGGTGGTATACGTGGGAATAATCAATGCAACATAGAAATAAAATCAATTCTTTTTCAAAGTACCTTTCTGTCTGGCTATAATCTACTTTGCTCCAAGACAGAAATATAGGAAATATGTTCTTCTTAGAGAAAGACAACAGAGAGCTCTAAACAAAGGTTTTATCTTGAAAATTCTATGAGTCCCTCATGCAACACAAAATCTCCTGAAAGGCAATGTTCCAGCATGTAAACCAAAAGAAAAAAAAAAATTACACACAGAAAAAAACCCCCAAAAGCCAAACCAGAAGATGTTGCCAAACCAAAAGATGTTACCAAACCAAAAGATGTTACCAAGCCTTATTTCCTTAGTTTTGGGGGAGAAATGACAAATTTTCATGTCAGGACATCTACCAGGCTTGCATGTTGGGAGCAGGAGACATGCCAATCCTGAAAGGTTGGTGCATGATGCTGGAGGAGCAGAAAGTAGAAAGCCAATGAATGTATTGGATCAATGCAATTCATCTCTGAAATCCTCTGCTGCAGCCTGGAAAACATCAAAAACCTCAGTCCAATTGCCCAGCATTGAAAATTCATGAAGCAGAATTTTAAATCTGAAAATCTGGAGTAAAGTGATAATTATCGATGAACAAGGCTTATAATTCAGCGCCACAGGGAGCTGTGATTATTTAGAACCTACCACAATTGTAGTAATACACAAATTTCACTTGTCATTTTCTGATTAAAAGCTTCATTATTAAAATGCTCTATGGTTGCCATAGATGTGTAGTTTTTTCTTCCAAAAATAGCTTCTTAGCCACATGATGTAGAGACAAATGGAGACATTGGGGAGGTTGTGTGAGGACACACAGAGGAAAATATGGGAGGAGGCATGTGGGAAGGGGTATTGTTGGGGATGCAGCAGGAGACACTCTTGGAAAGAGGACCTCCATGGTAGAGTAGGTACATCTCTAAGGGACTGTGGCCTTGGGCAACCTACACCAGGACAGGGACACCCCAAGGGACTACGGCTCTGGTTGAACCACATGAGGACAGGGATATCTTGAGGGACTGCAATTCAGAGCAGACAAAACAAGCAAGAAAGAAGATGCAGGAGAGTAAGAAGTAAGGTGCAGCAGGAGGTGCTGACCCCAGTCTCTGCACTGACTGCTGCATCACCAAGGGGCCTGACTGTAACCTCTGGTTCAAATGATGGAAGTAGAGATGAGCAAGGCAGAGAAGAGAGGCACATGAATTGAAATTAAGAGGATGAAACAACTTTTCCCCAGGTGTGCATTTAATTTACTCTCTTTGTTTCTCAGTATCCAGATCAGTAATTAACCATTTTGGTAACTGGCAAATAGTTAAATGACATAGAATTCCCTGAGTCCACTCTATTTTATCTGCATATTACTTTGGCGTAAAAGAAAATTTAATGTACTTCTTTTTGTTACTTCATGATTTCAGAGGTAACTCCAGGGGTTAAAAGCAGTATTCTCATGATATACATAGACATCTTGAATTGAATTGACAGAAATCCATGAAAAAATATGTCCAGTTATGAGAACTGATATCCCAGTGACACTGAACTGCGAACTAGGAGACAGTGGACGTATTCTAACCTTTAATACAATTTCAGTCTGAATTTGAGCAATTTAATTCACATCTCTGTACCTGTCTTCTCTTCCGCCACTTCTCGGGTTTTCTACTTAAGAGTATAGTTCTTGGGTGGTTTAAATGTCTCACTAAATGTGCATATTGTATTTCCTGTGTCAGAACTGTCATCTGACTCTGGCCTGCTAGATACTACTGTAATGTAAAAGGAAAAATAAAATAACTAAGAAAACTAATATTTAAGTATGCTAATGAATAAAACGGAACCATAAGCATGTGAGACTTTTCAGTCATGACAAAAGACAACAAATCTCTTGTCATAACATGAACTTACAAGAGAAAAAAAGCATATGAACATTGATTTTGGTTTGTCTGTTTCTTTTTAAGAGATTGAGAGATATTTATTCAAGATTACTCTACAATTTCCCATTCAGTCAGGCAGAACAAAAATGGCAATTCTATACAAGAAAATGTATTTTCTTTAGAATTCAAGTTGCATAAGTTGACTCTGGGTGCTTATTTCTCACACATATGTAAAGGTACTCAAATGTTAAGACCATTTCCAAAAAATCCTCTAGGAAAATAAAGTAAGATCCAAAAAACCAGTAGATCCTTAGTCCTAATTTGATCTTGAAAACTCTGGGGCCTAATCTTAAATCCAGCTAAACTCTATCTGGTTTTAGAGTCGCAGTATTTCATCTTGACAGGACAGATCTCTTCTTCAAGGAGACCTTTAGCTATAAGTGCAACTCACGTTTTTTATTTCTACTTGGATGGTCTTGGCTTTAACTGTTTTTTAGGAGAAAAAGACAGTAAAATTTTTCTTCCATTTGCTTTGATGATATGTAGAGAAATTCATCCCTCTCTGGAAATGTGAATGTTACTAGTTTCAGTTTAGTATCTGCTAATTTTGCTTAGATGAATGAGGGTTCAGATGAGGGTTCAGATGAAATGTTTTCCATCTTAATCTTTGGTTCTGATGGAAATATTTTTGTTTGAATGGAATATAATTTAGTTTACTACTTAAATGGTGTCTTTATATTAAAACTATGAATTTTCAGAAAACCCTTGCCTGTAGAAAAATACACAAAACTGTGATCAGTTAGAGAACACCTTAAAGGCACGAGTCTGAGCTGCTAAGGAAGAATTCTAGATAATGGAATGTCAGAGCCAAGACAATAATTTAAAGCAAATTTATCTTTGAGTAAAAACATTACTGTATTTCTAAAGTTATGATATAAAAATATAGTTTCTTAAATTAAGCTCAGAAATTGTGATTAGCATCCTTTAAGCAAATAGCAAGAAAAAAACCAGGTTTTTACAAGTGGTATCATTTAACCACTTTCTCAAGAATTAGGTGTGCTAATTTTTTCTACTTGTTTTCTGAGTGGATTTCCTGCTGCAGAATAACATGAAAGAAATTATTTTTTTTAAATATAATTTAAAAAAATTAGGAAAGGGCCTCCTTATAAGATACATCCATAAACACATAAGAATTAATGTGAAAATGTGTGTGGAGGCATTCAGGCCACTGACACATTTTCCATATTGCCCATTTTTTGTCTTCAGTATCAAAGACTTGGAAATACTGTTCTTTCAGAGTAATTATTGCTTCACTGGGAGGCTTTTCCTAGTGATGCAGTAGTCAGCAACTTACAAATGCAGTCTCTGCTCTTCTGGAACACTTAGCTCACATGTTGCTGTCACTCACTTTGGGCTGTAAAAGCAAAGTATTTCTGAAGGGACCAAATAGATAATGTGCAGCTTACCTGGTCATCCAGCGTGCACAAGGAATCAAGTATGTTTTATTCAGACAACACATAATGCAAAGCCATCAAACAATTTCAGCTTAGATTCAAAACCTTTTAGAAGAAAAAGGTGTGACTGAGAGGCAGTGTTGTAAAACCCCATTTTCAGAAGCTTAGTACTATCAGATGAAAAATACCATTTGGATAAAGTTTCCAATGCTTATTGTCAGTCCAAAGATTTGGAGCGTGTGCTTGTGAGAATAGTTGGTAAAAGTCTATTCATTTACCCTAAGACAAAGTGGTTTTCAGCTGTTTTTTGTTCTTCCGTCTTTTGTATTCCTCCCCTCAGTGAAATGAAGTGCTGTCATCTGTCAAAAAAGTGCCAAATGCATTGTGATAGATGAAGTAGAAATATGAGGAGGAGTTCACACAACATGAGAAGGCAGCTGAAAGTATGAGAGAATTGCTTATCCAAACTGAGGAGAGAGAGTGAAAGAAATTATTTTGGTGTGTTTAAAGAAGAAATGGTTGCAAAACAAAGCAATAAGTCTGTGAAATTTAATCCATATGCACAGTATTATTTTCCCTGAGCAGTGTTGTAGTAACATATACATTTCTGCCAATTCTTCTGAAAGATATGTGGGATATATGTCATATTATGAAATATGAGCTTACAGTTATGCAAAAGAATTCCCAGTTTGCTTCTTGATGCTGTTGTTGTTATTGTTTTATATCAACTGAAACAGTAGCAGATCAAAACCAAGAAAAAAAGTTCTTTTTAATGCAAGTACATGATTTCTAGATTCTGAATTATACCTCTGGAAATCCTGGATGTTGAAGGAACCACATAGTACATGTCTTTGTCAATACTAACAAAACTGCTGCTTATTTTATGGCAAGTCCATAAAGAAAAAGCAACAAACATGTCCTCTTCTCAAAGGAAGATAGATATGGGATTGCTGACTCCACTCTGCAGTTAGGAGCTGTGACCTTTAGCATGCCAGACATTATTACATTGGCCATTATCTAGATTGTGCCACTACACCAGTGAAAAGGAGATGGCAGAGAAGGTAATATTAGGACTCAAACCATTGCAAAGTCAGTTATCTTGTCTAAGTAGGTCCAGCTTTTCCTATTGTCGGAGAAATAGAGAGAGATGAGAAGAGCATCCCTGTAAGGTGAATCATCTAATAATAGCAACACTAAGATAGACACTTGCAGAGAAATTTCATGTGGATAATCAGCTTCAACTAGATCCCTAATTTTCACCTGTTCAGAATAAGACAAAGTGACAGCCATTCTACCTGTACAAGCTTTCAGTGTGATTTATTTTAGCTATGGTGTGCTGAAGTCTGTCATCCATCACGTCAATTTTATTTGCTATAGTTAATGTCAGACATGTAATTGCATCATCATTCTGTCTGATACAGACTCCAGTGAAATAAATTTCCACAGCTTTCCAGTAACCTGATTGGGAACTGATGCTCTATTTAAAGGGAAAATAATACTTCAGAAATTAGAACAGCACCTGGTGTTTGTGAGACATTTTCATGAATGGTTATCCTAGATAAACAGAGTCTGAAGTGATTTGAGTAGGCTGAGATTTCAGCTGTTTCTACAAACCCAAATAACACCAACTTAAGATTCTTGGAGGTACTGAAAACAGACTTCTAAGCTGTTAGGAAGATATAATTAATCATTAAAATGTCATTTACACTAGAAACTTGGAAGGTGGTCAAGAAGTCCTTGCTCTTCCTGTGAGGTATTAATAATTGATATTAATAATCAGTTTTAGATTTGCAAGGAGAATACCTAAGTTAGGCTAAAACAGTTTGGGGAAAAAACAAAAAAGGTTAGTGGCTTTCATACAGCATCCAAATGTCTGTAAGAATCAATGGTTAAATAAGCGAAGCTTCTCTGTCATGCAGCTGGAAAGTGCTGCATCTACCATGCTGCACCTCTGTTTCTGGCTAATGAACTTCACCAATGCAGGGAACACACCTGGGCTTGGTGATTACAGACTTGCAGAGACCACTACAACCACCACAAAGCCAGAATCCTCAATAGTTGTCCAGAAGTCCTCAAATTCTGTCTCATTAAAGTTTCTAGTTGGAAATGAACATTGATTCCATTGATACAGAGATGTAGCTGTCTCTGAACATTTGTCAGTGAAGTGCTGTGATGGGATTCTACAGTGTGCATGCTCATGTTAACAGCAAAAAATCATTAATAAATGTTAATAAGTCATGTTAACAGTAATTAAATATTCTGTATGAAAAATACTTGCAACTATAAAATAGTTCCAATTGTAACTTATTTTAAAAATTGTAGTATTGAGCAAAGTTGGATAGATGAACTGCAAGTAGGAAACTTTTTATTGTTATTGACGTTTGTATTTTTCTTCAACTTTATGGAACACTAATGAGCTATGACAGTTCTGTTGTTTCTCTCCCCTTTCCAAATGCAATTTGAGTATTTTAATGTTCCACCTCTTTTTGTAATTTAAACTGATACCATTACATTAAGTGCATGACAGGGTCAGTACAGCACATCAAGCTTATTTATAGCCTCTGGCAATTACCAACTCCCAAAGTTTCATAGCAATGCCAGATTTCAGCAACACTTTCTTTTTCAAACAACCTTCAATAATAAGGCATTTATAATATATTACAGACGGCCATTAATTTTAAGTGTGGTATCTATTCAGCCGGTGTACTTATTGGTTGCAGCAATTCTAAACTGATATTTTAGCAGGAGAAATAAATCCTGATCTCTCCACTCTTATGGCATTATGACCCAAGTGCAGGGGCAGAACAGTAAATTCTCACATGACTGAAATGCTGCTCTCCTCGTAGACGTGTCCTAGAACTCAGTGACAGAAAGAATCCAATTTGCGGGGTGACATCTCGGCCCCACGAAAGTCAGTGACAGAATTCCCACTGACTTCAACAGGGATTTTACTGATGCATTTCCTTGTCAATGCGGTAGTACTTATTACTCTATATGCTGTAAGGCATCGTCCTTCATGCAGTCCCAAACCACACACCATTTTTAGGATTCAAGATTGTCTTTGCTGGCTTTAAAAACCTTGCCCATTAGTTTCTTCTACTTTTTTTTTTTACTGGTAGCCCCCATATATCCATACTCAGGAGGTATAAATAAAAGGCAGGAAAAGACAGAGCTTGTCAGCAGGACAGGGGAGCAGAGCTAATCCATGGCACACCTGGTTGGTCTATGCGTTCCTACCACCTCTCATACCCTAATCAAATGCACATTGTGGTGACCTTGGCCAAAGGGCTCTATGCTTTCCCCTTCAGCAAAACACAAGCCTAAATCCTTGTAGTGCTGTTTCAGCTCCTATCTGTTGTTCATGATTTGAGTTTTGTTTTGTCACAAATCATAAGTGCTTGAAGAATATGTTATCATGAGAATGAGATAAACAGGTGCCTATATTTGTGCACATTTATGAGGAATTATTTGGAGAGACAAAAAGTACATACTCAGATGCACCTATATACACTGATGGAAATATTTAGCTACTTGTTGTCACATAGGGGTGTTCTCTAGGTTTGCATTAATACCCGGTAGTAAGATTGCAGCATTTCATAGAATCTGCAAGTATGTTGTTCAAAATATTTACAGAACATATATTTAAAACTGCCAGGAACAGGAAGGCTAGGTCTCAATATTTTGTTTGCGGGGGGTTTTTTGTAATTGCGACCTTTTAAAGCAAAGTATAAATTCTAGATGAACTGATGTCATAAAGTTGGCCAAGTAAGGAACTAATTTATATAAACTCACGTACGAGATATCGAGCATCTGGCTCTCGCTGTAAAATGCATAAAAAGCACCTAAACCCGGTATTTATGTTGGACACTAGAGATCCAGTTATCAAGCTTTACAGTGATTGCTGTCACTTTACTTTTTAGCTATTCTTTATTATATATCCTGTACTGAGTCCTGGTTTTCCCCAGGTAGCTGGAATTCCAAAATTTTTGATCATCAATCAAGTCCTGTAGAGTGATAGAAAATAAAATAGAACTCTTTTTGAGGCAGCTGATATATATCTGATTTCCTGCAGTTCCCACATAAACAAAATTTCTTTAAACAGCTAAACTGACTTAAGCAAGAGAAGTGGAAGTTAAGAGTTGCAGCTGTGGTCCTACAGCGGGATCTCTCTGCGTGAGACCATGGCAGGAGGGGAGCTCTGCTCATAAAATCTTTGGAGTGAAAAGATACAACAGAATAGTCAGTAAAGATACAACACTGAGCTAATCTCTGTAATGGTGGGGCTGGGAATTCATTTAATAATGCTCGTGTTTTTAAGAGTGCACTCTGTGAATATTCTTTAGAGATTTAAATAATTGCCAAGATGTCAATCATGATAAAATATCTTTTTTTTCCCTCATGACTGTGAAATAGAGGAATTAGTAAATTTATATCAATTTATCTAATAACCGTAAATGTGAGCAAAATATAATTAGCTATAAATCCTTGATATAAATCTTTGATAATTATATGAAGTAGTCAAATTATTGTAACTTTGTCTTTTTCTATAATTTTATATATGCTGCACCTGTAGGATCACCTTCAATGTGATGTAGCCCAGGATAATTTTGGTTCTTCATAGCTCTGTGTGGCTGAGTTGCCAGCTAGTGTTAAACCATGACAGTATTCCACTGGAAAGAAGGAAGATTTGAGTTTCAGTCCCTTCTCTAGTAGATAAATGATTGTGTGTCTTAATTAAAATAGATAATGCATAAAGGGAAAACATTATATAATTCAATTAGGACATGGACAATTGTCCTTACAACAAAGATAACTTGACCATTTTGCTGACTGTTTTGAAAATCATTTCCGGGCATGTTCTACTGTAAGCTAAGGAGACTTATTCTCCATTCCTACTTGTAGTCCAGAATCATGATTTATTATTTGAGGATTGTCCAGTGACCCCAACTGAAACTTCTCTTTTAGCCAAAAAATGACACTTTGCAAATAGAAATCTTTTCCATTAAAAACTCTTCTGAACTGCAAATGAAAACTAATTCCATTTAAAATATGGAAAGATTCGTGATCAATTTTCCTCTGCTGGTAGAACACCCAAGAGAGACAAACAGATAAATCAAACTGTGAAATTTATCCCTCCACAACACCATCATTTATCTGGGGCAAAACCATGCAGGAAGAAAGTAGGTACTACCTTAGTGCTGACTGACCTTAGTTCTGACTGGCCATAATCTGTTGGGTTTTGCACAAAGGAGTCACAGTCTGGTATGAAAGACCACATTGCCTCAAGTGACTATCAGTCTCAAATACATGTCTCAATCCATCTCATCTGCTTTAATCTACAACCATTGCAGCCATTTATAATGGGATTCTACAGACAGTGAATGGATCACAGGGGATCTTCAGGGGATCAGTATGCCAAAGACAGGCCAGAAGTTTCTGAGGCCATGCATCTACATTTTCTCAGCCCACTTTATCCTGTCTAGAGTTTTCTTGATGCGGTTTTACTACTACTAATCACCACCATTTCCATTCATTAAAATGGGATCCCTAAGGTAGGAAGGAGAACTGAGTACACCCTTGGATAACCAGTTGTCTGAAAGCAGCCAAAAGAAGTGTCAGAGGTTATGCACTGGAATTCATTCTTCATTACCGGCCAACACTAAGCATTTTAAATGACAGGCACATTATCTTGTGTCTAGGCAGGTTTGGTAGGGCCTGCATGGTGATCCAGTGGGCCATTGTCCTTGGAAGACTAGCACAGCAAGTCCTCAAAAGCATTTCTCAGCTTCTGACTGTAAGGTATTCTGATCTGCTCAATATAACTGCTGCCATGTATTTTCTTGAAGGATATCCCATTCTCACATAAAAAAAGGCTAGATTTTTCTCTCAGAAATTCAGAAACTGTTTCCTCCTCCCAAGTATGTGCTGCTTCTACATACACAGTTCCACGAGGATGGTTGCCATCCTCACTGGCCAACACATCTCAGCCTACCAGTACATGTTCTTGGGTGAGCTCACCTCCATTTTTCAGTAACAGTGTGAAGAAAAGCTTTCAGATGAGTTCTATCTCTACACGGACTTTCTACTAAGCGTTTTTCCTCCTTTTTCAATATATATTTTTTGTCCTGTGCTCCATCAAGTATAACATATGGGCAATAATAATCATCTAAATATATATGGGGGAGAGGGAGGAAGCTGCCAAGACATTACTTAGGAAAGAATATGCAGATTTTAGTGGTTCACAAGCTGACATATGTTTGCAATGTTACGCCACTGATGCTGCAAAAAAAAGAAATTGAATTCAAAGATCACACTGGGATGTATAAAAAGGAGGGTAGCTTGCAAAATGCATTAGTAGTAGGGCTCATAAAGACAGTGCACCTCAAAAAAAACTTCATTTATTGAGGAACAGCCTTAAGGAAAAGTGTTAGTCCATATGCCTGCTCTCAGAACAGAAGCTCCAATTGGTGCACTACTGCTTTTCTGGGAACAGTCTTGGGAGACATCAAGCTAAGAGTGACTGTAATTTCAACAGATCTTGTTTTACTCATATTGAGTTTGCTTAATTCTTTATTCTTGAAATGCAGTTCTTACTTTTGCTGGATTCTGTGAATCGCGAATTCTTACCGTGTTCATTGTCACTGTTGTCCAAACTGCTCTTTCTTTTGTATTCTCAAGCACTTCTTTCCAAATCTGCTCTTCAACAGCTGTAGGTCTCTCAATATCGTGTACTTGAGATGAAGTGTTTGAATCCTTAATGTTTCCTTCTCTCACCCCCATCATTCTGAACCAGTTATACTTTTTCTATGAAACTGGCAGTCACGAGAGTTACCCACTACCTTTTGGTGATGCCACTTCAGTCATAGTTTTGGTTGTGCATGAAGCAGTCCAGTGACTCTTGCTTATTTCTCACACTTTTTGCCTCACTATCAACTCATTTAAATTTGATGTATAAATTTAATAATGATAGAACAATGGGAGAAATCACAAAAAGTAGGACAGTGGATCAATCTCCTCTCGTTTTAGATGTTCAAGCTGCTGCTTTCTTCTCCTAGATTAAAGCATTAGTCACTAGATTAGTAGACAGGCACAAAGTTGCTTTTCCTCTTTCCTATGTGGCAGAATGTACTCTTGGTCAACACAATATTACTACATGTACAGGAAACCAGAAGTTTATTGGAGACATCATCCCACTGCATTCATTTTCTCACCTGTGAGAACATCTCCTGAGCTCTCTGTTCTCACTTCTGTTCCTAGAATCAGGTAGGAAAATTCAGGTGACTCCTGAAAATGTTATTAAAAATACACATGTGAAAAAAATACAGCATAAATATTTATAACGCATGTTTCATTAAATTAGTGCTCACAATGTTTATTCAATAGTTGGACTACTCATTATGCATGCAGCATTCATCATGGTGTATATGCACAATTTGTTCTGGCCCTTCCCAGCTTTGAAAATGTGATATGCAAAAGTAATGAAGTTGTTTAATGTGGTACTGTGTAACAGCACACGTCATTTTAAAAGAATATTTTCAAAAGCAGTTTCAGACTTGGTCGTGAAAACCACCCTAAAATAAATGTGCAATATTAGTTGACTTAGTCAAGCAACTTCTTGATATTGGAGCATTCTTATTCTGAACTGGAGCCATACTGGTGTGACCAGAAGGACACCATGAAATTTGGCTACATATTTAAGCACAGAAAATATCAGCAATAATTCACAAATTTCAGGACTGCAAATTCTGGTTTAGTTGCGCATTTTTTTAAAACTCTAATCACAGGGATCAATAATGGAGGCAAAGGAGAAAATCAAGTATCATTTTCACTCAATATTAACAAATCAGTATTGGTCTGTATTAATAGAGCTCCCTGTAGGCAAAGTTCACTGCAAAGGTACAGAGGATGAGGAACCAGTTGAATAAAGTCACCTGCTGGGCTAACAGAATTGTAAGGATTTATCCACTCTGGCATTTAACTGTGCAGGTTCCCAGCCTTCGCTTCTAATGACTCTTGCTCACTTTAGCAGTGCATGCCTCTAACCCATTGGATTTGACAGTCACAGATGGTTTCACAGAAGTTTTTCTGGTATATTGGCTACAAAAGCTGGTTTGGATTGGAATCTAGCTGTTTATTGCTGAGTATGATGTAACACATTGATGGTGGTGAATCAATTATGTGTTTCTGCAATAGCCTGCACGCAAAAATAGCATTTACTGCCAAGCAGTAAAATTATTAAGCAGAAAATCTGGAATCTATTTTTTTTCAGGTGACTAGAGAGAACATTACCTTTTAAAATCATCTGGAGTTTCCCATAAGCCATCCAAATTTACAGCAATGTAGGCAGCATGCTCATCAGCTGATGGATATAATGATGAATTATGTGCTGGTTGCAGTAAATCTGTGTGTACTGTCATACTCTGCACTCCAGTGACCAGATTGTCACAGACTGTTTGCATACCTTTCCTCTTCCTCAGGCCCAAACATACTTTATCTTGAGCACAAAGCTGATGGAACAGCAGTATGTGCTTGTCCCTGAGCTAGGCTGCTACTCTCCTTTCCTGTGGAGGATAATTGAAAACCCAGGGAAGACAGAGAAATTTCCATGTGCCTTAGAGCACACTATTGATGTGGGCTTTCTTTTTCCTACCTTTTGAGCTCAGAAACTTTTGTCTGCACAATTTAATGCTTCTGCCCAGAAAAACCTTCATTTGTTCTGTTCATTGCTTTTCATTACATCTGAACAGAATGAATTTAGTCCAGATTCTATCAAGGCACTATTCCCCATACTGGTAAAATCTAAGATAGCAAAATGTTCATTTAGTCAGACATGACTACCAGAAAAGCAAGTGAACAATCAATCAAACAAATCAACATCTTAATTTGACAGCAAAAAAGAAAAAGTAAACATAAAAGAAAAAAAAAATAAGTAAGAGCACCACAGCATCATGTTTTATGTTTGTTTTTTCAGAATTCCCTTACTTATGCCATTGGAATATCTAGTGAACAGAGTCTGGTGGTTGGGTACAAAATTCAAGCCTTAAAAAATGTTCAGATATTGTCTTACACTTTTATAATAATTTTATGTGAGATGTGATATGTTCTAAGTCATTGTTAAAAATTGTTACCCTCTTACTTCTGGGGAAAAACAAATATTTAGTCGTGTTAATTAAAAAGTGATTTTAAAAAGGTTCAGTCAAAATTGATTTCTTAAACATACTCACCGTGAAAGTGTTTTTAAGAACCCTGCATGGTCAGTAAAATGGGAGTGCATACAGAGAGTCCCTTAACACACACTTCCTCATCCAAACAGGCCTGTTCGGCTTCTTTTAAAGGGCATAGAGCATTTTCTCAATGAAGATAAGACATAGAGATGGGATTTCTTTTTTTTTTTAATTTGGTCAAAATTATGGAAGAGCTAAAAAGACATTCCATAATGTTTCCTGAATTTATATTCTCCCCAGACACATCTATTACATCTCTCTCTCTCTGTAAGCCACCAGGTACTGGTAGCTGTATTCTATGTACTCCATTCTTATAGTACACTGGACACTTGATAGAAAAAATTCCCCTGGCACAAAATCTTGTTGCAGCAGCCAGACATGTTAGTGAGTACTAATCTGCATCTAACATTACTTATATTCAAATAAAATTTGACTAAACAAGCTCGAGTTCAAAATTCTCTTCCTCCTAGTCATTAGTGGCCCAATTCCAAATATGTTGATGGAAAAACTCTCAAGAGCTTTAGTAGTCTTTGGACCGAGCTGCCAAGTAACCACATTATAAATCCTATTCTTTTTTACAGTCTCTTTCCTTTTGACCCAACAGTAGAAAATCAGGCTATTCAAAATGCTTACCACACACAGCACTTATTCTGCAGTGAGAATGAATCTCCATTTCAGATGCAAAACCCTTGGGTAAAAGGAAGGGATACAGTTCACCAGCTTTTATGTATTCATTGGAGAGATGAGGGAGGTTTTGATTAGACCTTTCATTCATCAGAGAAGATGCAATCTAAGGTAGATTTCCGTAGACAAAGCATTTAGGAAAGTCAAAAATCTGTGAAATATGATCCAGGCCACTTAATGTAAGTATCCAGCTACATTATTGGCAGTATATCAATTCTACAGGAAAGACTAAAGTGGCTGTAGCTCCATGAGACTCAGGCTGTCTAGTGGTACAGATACATTCTAAAATAATATCTGTGGTTTAACCTGTAACATGGTTAATTCTTTTAGCAATAGAAGGTAGTGATACAGCTTATGACTTTCTCAATAACTTTGCACTTAGAAGACTTACTTCAGAAGCATAGACTTCAGTTCCAGGACCTCCACCCGTGGGTAATGAGGTAAAACCAATGTCCTCTAAATCCCAGTGTCTGTGGCATTCTGCTAGGAGCAACCCCTGTGCTCTAGATGGTTCTGGTTTTGATCTTTAACTGTTTTGGCCACCATTTCTTGAAGCTGATCACTGCACTTGGTGTAAAAGGATTATAGAGCCTTATTTACTTGATATTTACAGCTTTTATTGGAAAGTCCATTCACATAAATACTCATGAGATAAAATCTGAAAAGTTCACTAGGTCTAGGACTATGGCAAACCGTAGGTCTCTCCTACCTTGTCTAAGAACCCTAAAGAAAAGGCAGGGATTAGGTATCCCACATTCCTGCACCATGATCCTTCTTTACCAGGTGACATAGTGGCTGAACTTCAACAGCAGCACTAGACACTCCACATATCTGCACAACAATCACCTGCACAATTCCCTGGTAGTATGGGCACATACCTACTAAGCTTGAGATATGCCCGGAACCCAGGACAAATGGACAAATGTTTATTAATGTCATTATACAAAGGGTGAAACCTCCCATCACTGTGAGCTGAGGTGTTTATGCAGTAAAGCATCACCGGAAAACATGTGAAAAGTAATCTGTCTGCATCTGGCCTGTTAAAGGGAGATTCATCTCTGTGCTGACTGGAGAGCTTGCCCACTTTTAAAGCAGTCTGCACAGTCTCTTCCACTAAACCTGCTCCCCTCCTTCTCCATTTTGCAGAAGACTAAACAAAAGCATCACATTGATCCTACGCATCATCCACATAAGAAATGCTTATGTGAGTGTGTCGTACTCTTGTCATTTCTGTCAAAGATATTTGTTCTTATATTCAATTATTTCTTGGACCATGTAAAGACACAAAACTTTAAGTTAAACTACAAATCAAATTAATGTGGGGCAAAACATCACATTGTCACACGTTTTCTAAATTAATAGTATAGTACATGTGGTGTTGTTCAAAAATCAGGCCTTTTTATTTGGAAATGAAAAGATTTTTTTTTTTATCACAGTTTTCAGTAATTATTATTCTGCATGTCTAGCTTTATTTGCTCTAAAATATTAAGTGCATCTTCTGAAACATGTATAATGCCCTGGCTACAATTGACTGATTGCAGTTTCTGCTACCGGAATTATGCTAAGACTTGCAACAGAAATTATAATATGTCAATTAAAATCTTCATCAGGTTGCAATTTTTCAAATACTGGGTCTATAACAGAATCTCCTTACTTATTTTTGTAACTATGTTTGGTGGTTCATAAGTCACTGGACTACTGCAACTCTTAATCATGAGAAGGTCACAAGGTTCAGTTTAATTAGGTAGTGTCACTGGATATATTAATTTATTGCAGTAAATTACAGACAGGCTGCATTACTCTCCAAGTAAACACATTTTAGTATTCACTGAGAAAACTTGGCAGGTCTGGAAAATGCTTTCTAAGGCTGATGTCTGTTGTGCAACAATCCATGTCACCATTTTTCTTTACCTGTTTGGTCTTCCCTGACAGACAATATATTGTTTTATAAAAGTCTTGCCTATTATACCTCACTCAAACAAAACCCAGCAGTGGCCACTACATGCAGTTTGAACTAAGCAAGGTAGTAAAAGTTGGAGCTTTGATGATCTAAAATTAAGGGACAAAAAAGTTGTGCTCCGTTATCTCTAGATTATAAAAGATATCAGGTCATACTTCAGCTCATTCATTGACCACCTTGTTTAGTCATAGCACTGAAGAAATTATCACATTTTTACAGAGGATAAGCTAGAGCTAGAGCTTTCAAAATATCATCCTGCTCTGAGACATCGATGAAGTCAGGACACTAGATTAAATTAGCTAATACTTACACTGAAACATGCATGTAAGGGTCATGTTCAATGAATGAAATTCAGAATGCTGCTAAAATGTAGACTACTGAAGATAAAACCACTCTTGAAAACTCTCCTTCATCAATGCTTTTGAAATTGGCCACTTGAACTTCTCAAACCTCTTGCTTTGTGACTCTGAATATACTTAGAAACTATACAGTTTAGATGTGTCAAAGAACTCATGGTTAAGGCCAGCCATGGCTCAAGTTCCAACAAGCTGGATAATCCTCTGACTAAGTTTCTGGAGGCATCTTATACTGAAATTATTTATTGAAGATGGATGTTTATTGCACTGACACACTCAAGATCCCCAGAAAATGTGTCAATAACATTTTTATTTTCTTTTAAATCAGAAGCAGAACTAAAACCACACACTTCGGAAATCACACAATGCAGAAGACATTTCTGCAGGGACAAGAGTTCATTGCTGCTGTGTCTATGAGAGCATTCAAACCATCTTTCTACTGACTGCTTTGGCATAAGAGGCATAGGAGAGAGAGAAACAGAGAAAAGTTTCACCATTAACTAAATTCTGGGATGAGAAGACGAACTTCCCCAGACTTGAAGGAGAGAGAGCACAAAAGCAAGTTTAACTCTGTAAATTGTCTATCAATCCCTGTTTGAAGGGATACTTATATTACAGACTGTCCTCCTCAATAGCAAAAACCCCCAAACAATCTCTAGAACACATACTAGATTCTCCTGAGGGCAGGATGTCTTTGGCTGATGGAGTAATTAGGTCAGTAGCTCTTTTTCCACTGGACGAAGTTAGACTAGTCATAGGACAATTCCTCCAATATGAAGCAACCCTCATTGTAGTACTGGTGTCCTGTTCAGTCACACTTGCACCAGTTCCCAAAAGAACTTGTGTCTATCTCTAAAGGAAAATAACCAGGGGTTGTTTGTAACCTAGCAGTCCTTAGTTTATTATATTCTTTCTTGACAATAAGAGGTCAATCAATTATCAGACTTCATGCTTCACAATCAAAAAAGTACTTCAATTTGTCCTAATGAGAACAATAAGAATAATAATTCACTTTGGAAACTAAAAAAATTTCTTTGTTTTAAAGCAAAACAGTTACACCTCACTTAATTGCCATAACTGGAGCATTTAATTTTAGAATAAAGCCCTCTAGTTTAGTTCTAATTATTTTGCAAGTAAAATGTGTATAATTGGTAACATCATGGACTGTTTCAAAGGTGAAGTAGAGTCTCCCTAAGCTTTTTGCAAGCAGTGTATTTTGCAGAGCAGGTTCTTTGTCCTTGTTCTCAGTACCGCCAGTAACTACTGTCCCCCGCTCTGTGCCAGTAAGGGGACAGCACACAACTGGCAATTCACTGAACAGCAAGAGACAGAAGTTTGGAAAACATGACCAACAAGGTTCAGTGAAAGAACTACATTTGTCTGACCAGCAAAGGAGAGTATTCTTGATCTAGGTCTTCAGGCAAATGAAAGGTTTCTCAGCAGATTTAGTTTCCCTGGGAGGCAGGTGTTACTGTGTGAAGTAAAGCACACAGCTGCAGAAGGCAGAGGTTACAGAAACAATTTGTTTGCTTTTTAGTAAGTATTTAAATCTATGTACAAATGTTCTATGTACCTTTAAGCCTTATCAGACATATATCCTTCAGCATTTGCTGTATTTCTCTAAATGAGTTCCGTGGTTGAATTACCGTATTTTATGTCCATCTTTGCTCCTCTTATTTTATTCTATTCCAGTGTAATGTAATACAGCAGAAATTACAAGAATATATTCGGTTTTTCTGAAGAGCTAAAATTAATCATTAGTAATACAATGTTTTACTTAAGTAGCCATTTAAATCTAAGCTACAAATATAATTGAAAATAACTTGAGTTACTGTAATTTTTACTTTATGTTTTAACATTAGATAATTTTAAAGTATTATACTTTATCTGAAGTGTTATAAAGAATTATGAATGTTAAAATTTCTTTAAACTTTCTAAGAAGAGTCTGAAAAGCTGTGAGAACTATTTATTCTGAATTTTTCAGTTACAGTGCAATTTCCTCAAAATACTTCTGATTTCCAAAGATTTATAAGTAGTCTAAAGAAAAAAAAAATGCTCCTGAACTGAAATAAATTGCTTTCTCCTAAAAGTGCTATGAATTATCATTACCAGATTTATATATAATCTGAATTTCCTATCAAGGAAGTTAATATCCATCAGCAAAGTTAAATGACTGCAGAGCCATCCAAGCATGTACTGCTCGTTAGAAATTGTTTCACTGTTCTTAAAATAATTTTTTACCCTGGGTTTGAAGAAAACCACTGTGCTCAAAAGAAATGCTTTCCAGTTTGCTGCAGACAAAAATCTAAAAACTTATTAACTGCTAAGACTTACAAATCACACATTTAGATGAAGTTTAAAATGCAATTATGATTGTGGTTGCATTTTATCTTTGATGGCAGTTGCCAGCAACTACAAATACTGAACTTTTCTAATACAGAATTACTTTTCTTGTTCTCATTCTTCAGGAGATATTTTCAATATTTTTCCTTAGGATTGAAGAGCCCATTGTTAAGTGCTTAATAATAACTGCTGGTGCCTAATGTTTTTGATTATTTTTTTCAAAATCTAACAAGTATGGTCATATGAGTGCTTTCATGCTACCAATCATTATAGGCAAACACAATTCTGTTCCATCAGAGACTGATTTTGTGTAGGACTGTTAGCTTGGTATTTCAAAGAAAAACAATGTTCTAGAAGTAAAAAACTTTGGGAGAAGCAATATTCCTGCATTTTCAGCAAAGAAAAAGTTATGTCACAAAGTGCCTAGCTAGTTCAAACTCTATACATATCTGTGTGTATATAATTTTATGTGTACAGCTTTCACTTTTCCAACTGCAGTATAAGGCAATAAAGCACACTTTCTTGAGGATTCAAACCTTCTGAGTGACACATTATCACCTCAGTTTCAGTTAGCCTTTCATCCTTGTTCCACTGGCATTCCTGGGCAATTCCACTTCTATTCCATTGCTCGAGCAGAGCTGGCTGTCACAAACCAAAGCTGGAGAGTGGTGATAGGTCTCAGTCATGCAGGCACCTTTGCAAAAAGGAGTAGAAATGTGTGGACCCCTCCTCAAGGTGGAAAATTTCACGCACATCTCGCAACATCAAAAAAAAATTAATTAAGAGAGAAAAATGTGGAGAAGAAGAAAGAGATTTACAAAACTGAGTGCAGGACAATTAGAAGGATGCATTTGCACAATAGGAACTGAAGCTTGATAACATAGCTCTAATGATGCCAAGTGCACACAGTAGGAGGAGCTGGATGTAAACTGGAATTTATTGTTTCAGCCACACAAATGCAGCCGAAAAAGATTGAATTAGCATAGCTCCCTAGCATCTCTACCTGCTCAAATGAAAGCTTCACTTTTTTCAAACCTGTAGCCTGTTCTTGGTTCTGCTCTGTCAGTGCTTGTTGTATCAGTCACAGGAAAAGGAACTTGCCTGCAGCCTAGTCAGCACCTTGGTGTGACTGCAAAGAACAAAATATACTTCCTTTATAGTGGCCAAAGATTCAAACAACCTTTCCTTCAAACAACCTTACTTTCAAACAACCTTTCCTTCAAACCGGGGGGTTTGAAGGAAAATTTTTTTTTCATTGTTTTATTAAAAAACAGTCACTGTAAAACTCCATGTTTGACTTTGCTCACAGGCATGGAACGGTTGTCAAAATGGTTGCCATTGGCAAGCATTGACTGAGCTGAGGGTCTGAAACCTGCTCCACAGGTATCCTGATGCTCCAAAAGGTTAAAATTAGAAGACAGATTGTAAATTTATTCATAAAGACTGTGCTCAGACACTGGCACTCTTCCTTGAACCTTCTCACCAGTAGGACAATATCATCCTGGCTGCAGAAGGGGCTTCATCAGGCTTGTGAGCAGGTAGAATATGCTTGTACAATATTATTTTGGGTGTGCTCACCTGAAGATGGCACCTTGCTACCACAGCCCACAGCCAGCTGGCCAGACAGAGGTTGTACCCTGAAGCCCAGACTGAGTAAGCAGTGGTGGTTAAATCAAATGGGTTGTGACTCTAGGGGGTTCCCTTAAACTCTATAGACCAATTTTCCATGAAACTTTTTTATTTTCCAGGTGTGTTCTGATTTGCCTTATATGAAGCAGTAGCTTGCAGCAAATTTAAACAAAAATCAACATTAAAGAGGAAAAGAATTATAAATAAATAAAGAACTTTTGAAGAGGAACTTTCATGAAGCTGCCAGATAGAGACATAATGAAAAAAACTTACAACTCAAAAAAACCCCAAAAAGTGGCAAAGGAGAGATGTTTCTTGGGCAGAGCCCTAGAGTGCTTGGCTCTGAAGTTAGATTATATATGACTGCTGCTCTGCAGGAAAATATGCAAATAAATGCCGATGGTATTTCTTTGACTTCATGTCAGCAAGGAAAATAGCCTCATCAAGTCTCAAATCATGACTTTCCATGCACATTCTTGCAAGTTTTTTGGTTATAATATCATAAATCATACAAGAAAAGTCAGCTTGAAGGGGAAAAACCAAACAAACCAGATAATTAATATCTGAATGACCTTTTATATTTCTCTCAAAATATTAAACATGGCATAAAAGCATTCCTCTTAACGTCTCTGAAGCCTTTTCTGTGAGAAAAGATCACTAGAAACAGGGGATTTTTTACATAATGTGCCATTGCTCCTAGCCAACGGTAATATGGAAAATACAGACTCAAGCAATAAACAGTTGCCTTGCTGGGAAAACATAAGCTCAAGAAATGTACAAATGAGCCAATACATTTTGAATGTTAATTACAATTAATTAATAATAACAAAAAACCCCAAGTAAGGACACAGAGGAAATTATTAACATTTTGTATCATGTTTTCAGAAATATTTCTCATTGCATCTGATTCTGGCACACACTTCAGAACTAATGATAGCTCCTTGCAATTAGATATTTGAAAGATACGAAGAGCTCAGGGAGGAAACCTGATAGCATCTTACATTAGATGTCTGGAAGATATAAAGAGCTTGGGGAGTAAACCTGAGATTTATCATGTACTACTGAGATTATATTGCTTTTTTACTCTCAGGTACATTGGAGCAGCAGAAGTATCTAAAGGAATCATATAAGAATTCAGATTCAAAAAAGTGCAATCTGCTCTTTCTCTAGAGTTGGTAACTCATTTCTTTATTCCCTTTTAATCATATCTACCTGGAACACTGCTATCTGGGTAGGGCAAACTATTAACAAGTATTTTATTTTATTACCTTTTTTCCCAAACTCAGGATTCAAACTCATTGCTACCCCTTGCTCTCTGACCAAGAGCAGGAAATGCCTGGACCCTGCACACTGCCTTGGCTTGACAGAAGTAGGTGTGAAACATATTTACTTTGTCTGTGACAGTGGTGGTTGTAGTGTTGGCTTGCGAAAATGCTGATGTACCAGGCAATTTGCTTCAGGCATTGATTCTTCTTAGGCACCCAGGCAGAGAGGATGCTCTCCTGCTCTCTCCTCCCCAAAGATAATGGCTTCTTTATAAAACTGAGGAAGATTAAAGCAGTGGTTGGGTTGATCTCCTTCAGACTTCTTCACTCACACGGGGATTAAAAGGACGTGGAAAACGGTGTTTAGCAGCACCACCTGGTGGTAATGACTTCTCGTAGTTATTCCGTGTAGTTTTGTAGCTCTTTTGGCGAAGCATCTTGCCTGCGTGGCAGGGGGAAGAAAATTGTGTCAGGACAGCAGATGGAAACCGTATAGTGATGTATTACTACTCATAGCAGTCCATTTTCCCGGGGAAATGGGAAAGCAGACTGCAGGCATTTAAAGCGTTGTACTGAATGTCCCATGAAACAACAGAGTTTCCTTCTGCGTAGAAATGTGACTGCAATGGAACAGGATGTCCAAAACCAATTCCTTAGGAAAAAGCAGATGTTTCAGCCCTCTTCTCCAATGTGATAAAGAAATCCTGGTCAAGAAGGGGACATTATTTTCAGAGATGTAAAATTTGGTTCGTTCAGCGCCTTAGGAGAAAAAAAAGCAGGCTTATCAGCTGTGAGTTACACTTGATGTTTGCTATTGATTTCTAAAATGTCAGTGAGTGAGAATTAGAGGCTAGGACAAAAACCCTAAATTATCTACTTTTCTTTAAAGAAACTTTGTTTTAAGAGAAACTACCATGAGGAAAAAAAAATTATTGTAACAAGAGCCACAAATTACTATGGGGATGTTAAATCACTGTATTGATAGATAACCTTAGAAAAAGAAGAAACCTGAAGCTGAACTTCAGCCGTCAGAGAATTCTCAGTGAAACTGGGGGTTTTTCTCTCTCTTTTTTTTTATTGCCTTTCTTCTTAGTCATTTCTCCGGTTAATCTATTCAGAAAAATTAATTATTCTCAAAAAGTCATAACCTCCCTCAAACCCAGTTGTGTAAGATTTACATGCAACACATGAGGAAAGCTCTGTGCCAAACTCCAGAAAATGCAAAAGCAAGAAATGCTAAAGAGAAGGGTTTATCATCTGCTTCTCCAAGAGAGTGAGGATCCCAGTACCCACGGGAGGGAAGCAACACTCTTCAACCAGGAAGCACATCTCTAGTGCCACTCATTCCTCTCCCTCCACCCCAGCTCTGCAATCATTTCTGGCTTAATTGCCTTTCTTAGCAGGCAAAGATGATGATCACAAAATTACTCCTGTGATCCTAGAAATGCTGGATAACTCTTCTGGATTTACCAGATTTGGAATAAATTAATTTGTGCTGCCCAGAGGGGTTTGTGATAAATGTGCTCCAACCATGTGGGCACTCTGAGGTAGGAACTCTACCATCTCCTCCTTGTGTTCTTCCACTTCTCATAAAATAACTAAAATTCAGTGTGCCAAAAGAAGAGAGAAAGAAAGAATGAGTACACAGATAGTCCAGGGTACCAGTCTCTGTTCCAATTAGAACTTAATTCACAACACTTACACCTCCTGTTTCTGTGGTGCTCCAGGTAAGCATCCCTCAAGTCATCTGAAAGCCATTCTTTGTCTTTCGCTGCCTGTCCCAAACCAACCATCAGACACAACCTTTTTGTGTGCAGCTCACATCAGTGAAGGGTTTGGTAACTTACACAATGCCAACAACCATGAGTCAAAACTTACAGATCAATAACATCTGGCAATTTTCTCTATTAAATATTAAAAATAGGAGAAAATTAAGTAATGTATGAGCACATAACAATTACGAAAAACAAATAAAACCTTTCACAGCCAAAAATAACTGCCAGATTTTGAGCTTTATCATGGTAAATGATGAACAGTGTGATTACTACCTTTACAGACTGGCAGATATTAATTTTACCTTGGGGCAATTTGGTAGAGATTTAAGTTTTTCCTTTTGAAAGAAAAAACTCTTTTAGAATTGCTCTAGTTATACCATGTCTTCAGAACAGTAAAGCAGTGATAGCTTTCGGTAAGACATAGAAATTTTCTGGTAGCCTGGCCTCAATTCACCTCTCAGTAGGTACTTTGATATTTTGCTGCCTTACTTGATTTAAGGTACTTGGCAACACAAATTATCAAATAATAGAAGGGATTTCCATTCTGATACTATCAGCAAAGTCAAAACCTGTGAATCCGTATCCAAAGCTTCATCCAAAGGGATAAGTACCACACTTCCTAACTACTGCATTATCTTTCTCATAGATTAGAGATCTAGTGCAGAAACTGTGAGCAGTTGTCTGCCATCCTGAAAAATATTGCAAAATATGCAATTTGCAATTAATACTCATTTGAATAAGAATACATATTAAGGAAAAAAATACCTGAATTGCTCTAAGAATGGTTTCAGTGTTGCAGAACCTGCCTTTCAACCCGGTGAGTTGTTTCAGTGACTACTAGACACCAAGCTCTTAGCTACAAATTGATGTCTTATTTACACTGTGTTTTTTCTCTAATTCATTGTTCAGATTTTCACTTTAATTATATTGTCATGTCATGATTTAAGCCCAGCTGACAACACAGCTTCTCACTGAATCCTATCCTCTCCCACTCCACTCCACTGAAATGGGGATGAGAATCAAAAGGAAAATTTGTAGGTTGATTTTAATAATTGGGGAGAAAAAGTGAAGTAATAATAATAATAACAATAATAACGAGAAAGACACCTCCACTTTTTAACTATGAACTAAAGTCCTTGTCTTTGGTTGACTGACTACATTTGCTCAGTTTATTTGGACTTTTCACAGAGGACCAACTTTTCTCCCTCCAGTGCTCATGGAGGAGAAAATACCATGATCATTTCTGCTGGAGCGTTACCATTCTCACTGCCCATCACCTTCCTCCTACCATAGGGCACTTTTCTGTCAGATCTGCAAGTGTTATGTGTTTAATTTCTTCTGCCAGCTTGCTCTGTTGGAGTGATAGGCATTCATTAAAATTCTTCTATTGGCAACCTGATCTTTTTCAAGAAGCAGGTAAGGGAGGAATGAAACCTGCAATTATGTTGGCACATCTGATAAGACAGGTATCTCTAGCAGGAATATCAGTGACAGGAAAAGTAACTGGACTGGTCCAACCGTAGACAAGAGAAGGCAGCTGGCAGCAGGCTGGGAAACATTCTATTCCAGAGCACAGGGCTGGAAAGGGGTATATCAGTGAGAAATACACCACTGAGGCTTTCTCTTTCCTTTGGATGTGAATGCCTTTCACAAATTGATTATGTTTTTCCTAGCAGCCTTTCTTATGTGTCCACTCTACTGAAACTCTTCAGGTTTCTCATATTCCTATGTGTGCTGCAATTCTGTGAGAGGGTATAGTGGGAGTGTCCGGGTTTTAGAAATCTTTCAGATTTTTGGGATAATATCTTCTTCCTACAGGAGCTGAAATGGTAATGTTGACTTCAAATTTATTCAGTTGAGTTGTTTCTTTGAAATGACAGAAATCAGAAATGTTTCAAATCAAAAATAAGTTTCCATCAAATTTGAAATATTTTTGCCAAAAATTTGGTGTGAAAGGTAGGTCTGACAATAATCCTCTGTTAGCGCTACAGTACTGTTTTTTCTTGGCTTTAAAAGTCTTCCCTTCACGTATCTATTTATGAAAATTTGCTACCAAAAAAATGGACTAACCCTACAGTTAAGACAAAGCATGCATTCCTGTTGTTACATGAGAGGAGGAATTGAAAAGAATATTTAAGCAACAACCTTTGCATATCAGAATCAGAAACAGATGTTATAATTTGAAAGGCCTGAATCAGAGGTGTCCAGTCATGTCTGCTTCAATACAGTTCAGCAACTGCCAGGGTTCTTTGACAATTATTGTGATGTTATGCAGATAATTGGCATTTCCCTCTGTTCTTTCTTATTTTAATAGAACGATTCCTTGAAATGTTGGGGGGGTGTCAAATGGCAAAGATTTAAGTGTTGGGGAACTCGGAGTAGGCAGTAAAAAAGGTATCATAATTTTCTCTGATTTTTAATTCTTTTACATGGAGTGGGATTTTGTCTGTCTGTCTGTTTGTTTGGGTTTTTTTCTCCAGGGTAAGTACGGTAGTGGGGGCTTACATCGACATTCGTGTGTTTCGGGATGGGCACAGCAGCAGGTTGTGCGCTGGGAGCGCCTCGCTGTTCCCTCCTGTTCCGCCGAAGGTCGCCGGCCAAGGCGGCGGGTCCGGGCTCGGAAGAGGCCGGGAGAGGAGCTCGGCTGCAGGTGAGCTCTCACAGCGGGTCCCGGGGACAGCACCTCCCCCTCAGCCGGGGCAGCTTTCGGGAGGCGAAAGCAGCGGGAGCCCCGGGCAGGGCGGCGGGAGCGCTCCGCCGGGAGCGGGCGGCGGGACGCAGGGAGATCCCGGGGACAAGCGGAGCGCAGCGCCGGCAGGTGGATCCCGAGGCGCAACGCTGACCGAAGATGCTGCAAGTTTCTGAATTTCGTGCGGTCAGCCACGAGGGGTTTTTTCCCTTTGGTTTGCTGTTCGTTTGGTTTTGCCTGTTGTTTTGCTTGTTTTGTTTTGCTTTAATGATGAAAAGAAAACAGACTACCTTTGGATCGATGTTTGCCTTTAGTGAAAAGGTATGCCCGTGACTTCAGTCAGGGATGAAGAAGTTTAGTTGCCTGGGGGAATGGTGAGAATCTCTCTCTCCAGCCCTGTCTTGGAGAGCAAGATGCTGTGGCATTATTTAAGGCAAAGTGCTTTGGATAGTGACTATAGAAAGAGGTAAATAAAAAGAGTAAGGAAATATTTGTGTGATAGGAAAGCTATGTTTCAAGTCAGTAATTCAAATTTTTGAAAAAATTATAATTTTCCTGTGTTTTCTACTCACTGGAAAGAGACAGAATGATCTTTTTTCTGGTCATTCATTGCCTCTTTGAAGACAAAAATATCTCTAATTTGTGTCAGAAACTGAATAAAAAATTAAATGTAGAGGGGATTTTTTTAAAGGCTGTTGTGCAGCTTAACCATCAGGCATTAACATAAGGGGTAAAAATAAGGTAGGGCTATTGTGTTTGAATACTCTTTCTCCTGACATTTTGCCTTATTTTCTTACACTTTAATATCAGACTCATGTGAAGTTGAGTCATACCACGTGAAGAAAAATATCTTCAATTAATAGTTTAACTCAGATTCAATAAATATCTGCTTTATAGTACTAGCTAAGGAGTAGCTAGAGTTTTTACAGAAAAAAGTCTGTGAAAGTGTTACTGTTACGGAATTTGCATTTGTCTTACATAGAAATCTCCAAGCAAATCTTCTGCTACAATGTCATTAAAATTCAGTGACCTAATGAAAATGTCATACATTGAGCAAAATTTTCAGTGTTTTCTAGCTTTCTGTCATTACAATTCATCTCTACCCCAGCCTCACCTCACCCCCCAGCCAACCTTCCCAAAGAAAGTTATCTATCAAAAGGAGAGATGTTTGTCTATACCACCGTGGTTTGCTAATTCAAGGTTATGGTTTTGGATAGGAAACCTTATTAGGAACATGAAAATTTAAGTCGTTTGGAAAGTTACAGTTGTTCTCTTGGATCAGTACTAGTGAAAAGTGTAAACCCAGATTACCTGCAGTTGTCTCAAATACAACCCAGTAGGCCATAGACTACCTGGGAAGTCAAGGAAAGAAAAAAGGAATCTGTTGTGAGTAAAGCAGGAGCAGCCAGAAGATTTCATACCTCTCCCGGTGGTAGGCAGTGCATCATACAGAAGGAGCAACGAAGATTATGCTTTACAAGGAAATGTGATATCGCTTGGCTATTGCCTGGTCCTGAAGTTTTGTCCATGAGGTTGGTTATGTGGGGGCACAGACACAGTGGTACAGTAATTGCAGTGAAAAAGGGCAATGTAGAAGCGTGGAGGGTTGATGCTGGCTGAACTCCCAATGCCCACCAAAGCCACCCTATCACTTCCCTGCACAGCTGGACAGAAGGGAGAGAATATAACAATGAAAGGCCTGTGGGTAGAGATAGGACAGGGAGGGACACCCATCAGTTACCGTAATGGGCAAAACAGACTCAGCTTGGGGAACATTGATTGAATTCATCGCTAATCAAATCACTGGGATAATGAGAAGTAAAACAAAAACACCTTCTCCCCACCCCTCCTCGTTCCTGGACTCGACTTTATTTCGGAGCCTCAATCCCCTCCCTGCAGCATCTCAGGGGGAGAGGGAATAGGGGTTGCAGTCAGTTCATCACGTTGTCTCCGCTGCTCTTTCCTCCTCAAGGGAGGACTCCTCACACTCTTCTGTGGTGGAAATCTGCTCCTCCCACAGGCCAGCATGGGCTGCAGGGGGACACCTGCCTCACCTTGGTCTGCACCATGTTCTGCAGGGGAATCTTTCCTCTGCACCTCCTCCTCTTTCTCCACTGGCCTTGGTGTCTGCAGAGCCATTTCTCACACATACTCCCGCTTCTTTCTGGCTGCATTTGCTGTTCCACAGTAACTTTTTCACCTCTTCTTAAAACTGCTCTCCCGGAGGTGCTACCACTGTTGCTGACTGGCTTGGACTTGGCCATCAGTGGTTCCATCTTGAAATGGAAATGCCAGCTGGTATTGGCTCTGTTGGACATGGGGGAAGGTTCTGGCAGCTTCTTACCCCTGTAATCACCCTGCTACCAAAGCCTTGCCACAGTAAACTCATTACAAGAAGCATAAATGGCAAGTCTCCATGTTCTGTGATAAAATCCCAGTGGGTTAAAATACCAGGACAGACCCTAAGCAAGGCAAATATTAATGTTTCTGTGTTCTCATTTATCTTGGTGTCCAGTTCAACGGTCATTCCAAAATTTAGTTCTATATCCAAATAATGGGAAGTGTCCTGTATCCACCCTTATAAAATTCATGTCAACTGTTTACATTTATGTGCTGCTTCAAGGTCTTCAGCTTCAGTGGATGTAAGAGGATGACCCAAGCTGTTATATTTACCTATATTTCCAGCACTGATCCTGTCATCGTGGCGTGGATGGCCTTGTTTCTTGATGATGGAAGGGTTTGTGTTAGTGATGCTTTACAGAGCTGAGCCAGATATTCT
Organism: Falcunculus frontatus; assembly: GCA_013398115.1. NCBI lineage: Eukaryota > Metazoa > Chordata > Aves > Passeriformes > Falcunculus > Falcunculus frontatus. The sequence continues at coordinate 1,213,879 of VZRV01010555.1, forward strand.
GCAGTCCAAATTTGTTCTTCAGTTCTTCGGCCAAGTAGGTAGACCTCTGCTTAATTACTTTCCTTCTCCTCTTAAATTTAACACAACTACCCTCACCCAATTGATAATACACCCCAGCCCTGTTTATGAACAATCTCATACATTTTTTTCATTTTATTTTATTTCATTAATTTCATTTAATTTCTTCCTAGAAATAAGAAACAAAGTTTCATCACTTGCAAGAAGGGCACAGTTGTTACACAAGTAAATTGCTATTTCTCTCACACTTGTGTCAGCAAATTAAATTGACCTGTTCCACAGCTGCTATTTATTTTGACTGCTTAAACAATAACCCAAGGGTTTATGCATGGCAGGCTGCTCACAGCAAACAAACATCGCAAATTCTCCAAGGGGAGCATAGAAACACAGTCAGGACTCTCTTGCTAGAAGCACCTCAGCATCCCCAGAGTCCTAGCATACCCATTCAAACCGATTTCTGATACAAGAGAACTGTTTTGTTTGTGTGGAAGATGACTAGATTAGACAGTCCTCAGAGCACACTTATTTTAATAAACTTGTAGGCAAATCTTTTAAAGAGCTTTAACAGTGAAAACTTTACATTGTTTCAGTAACCTTAGACAATTAACCAGTTAATGCTTTTTCACCCTTATTGCCATACCGACAAAAAGGGAAAGATAATTCTTGGCCTTTGTAAAGTTAGAGTTTAGTGATGAACCTCATGAAGTTCAACAAGGCCAAGTGCAAGGTCCTGTACCCGGGTCTAGGCAATCCCGAGCATGAGTACAGGCTGGGCAGAGAAGTGATAGAGAGCTGCCCTGGGGAGAAGGACTTTGGGTGTTTGTGGACAAAAAACTCAACATGACCCAGCAATTTGTACACTTGCAGCCCAGAAAGCCAACTGCACCTTGGGCTCCATCCAAAGGAGCATGGCCAGCAGGTTGAGGGAGGTGATTCTGCTGTGCTGCTCTGCTCTGCTCTTGTGAGACCCCACCTGAAGTATTGTGTCCAACTCCGGGGCTTCAAACACACAAAAGACATTCACCTGTTGGAAACAGATCAGACGAGAGCCACCAAGTTAAAAACAGCTGGAGCATCCCTCCTATGGAGACAGGCTGAGAGAGCTGGGGCTGTTCAGCCTGGCAAAGAGAAGACCCTGAGAACACCTTATAGCACCCTTCTACTACCTGAGGAGGGCTTGCAAGGAGACTGGAGAGGGACTTTTCACAAGGAAGTGTAGTGACAGGACAAGGCAAGTGATCTTAAGCTGACGGAGGGTTTGATTCGAGAATTTGATTGGAGGATTGATTTGGATCACCCCAGCCAAGAGAAGAAGTAGACAGTGCACTTAACTAGAATAAACACTGTGTTACTGAAAGGTGTATTTTGGCTGATTACAAATTTGTTTAAACTCTAACGGAGTTATTACATCACAGATTTAATTTTGAAAATAACATCACCCTGTTCTTTCAAGTACGATCCCAGATGTACAAAATATTTCGGTGATTTTTTTTTTTTTAATTTAGATAATCATTAAACAATAATATACATTTAGATATGAGATTTAGATATTGATATTCAAATTATTAGCCACGAATAATGAATATCTCTTGCTACTACAGAACCAAGTCCTAAAATTGCTGAAAAACGAGTGAATTTCAGCCTTTTTGTCAGAATTGTACCCCAGGCTTGATTAACACATCTTGGAGGGGATGACACCATTACCAGTTCTGATTTCCTTCTGTGATTGGGATTATCTGTTCAACAGGCTTAGCTGGAAATATCCTCATTTTGTTCACAATAATAAAATATGAAGTGAAATACATTTTTCAATAAGATTTATTGCTGAAAAAATAAAGGATGACTGCATTAAGGAGGTGAATTGCCCAGCAAAGACAAGGATAGCAAGTTTTTCATATTCCCTTCAGTTGTTTAATTCTCATTTAAAAAAATAGCTAAATCATGAGTATACATAGCGGTAGTTTATGCTTACTTACCCTTTTCTGCTATAAGAAAGCACTAAAGTGCATGACTGACTTCAAACATATTCAAGAAAATCAAAATTCATGCCTTCTTCCTGTGTTTCCATTAGAATTGGGAGCAATCATCCCTCTAGCACACATAAAAGCTAGACTAATCTTTAAACTTCAGTTGTGGTAATAGCAAGGGATTATAATGTTTTACGGAATTCTTTTAAGATCAGTTGAAATACAGTTTTTCCTGCTTTGAAAACTGCATTTCCGCCCCAGACTATTTTAATAACAGAACTTTATCTAACTTTTGCCAATTTGCAGCAGCTTCCTAGAACCCATTGCTGTTTTCCAGCATTATCTTACTTTTGGAAACAGGGCCTTAGTGCAAGCTGAGGATTCTCACATGGCAGGAACTAATACTTCAAGACATTTTTTTTGTATGCTAAGAAAGTAAAATTGCTGAAGTTGCTAATTTTTGTGAGTGTCATAAAATCTGACTCAACCATCCTTTATGCAAGACCATACCTTCTAATATCTTAATTTTAACAGAGGGGTTTTTTCCTATGTAGGGGAAAAAAACCAAACTGCTGATGCCTAAGTCAAACAAACTCTAAATCCATAAACACGTATTTTGAAAAGTGGCTTTTATCTGTGGTACAAATTTTACATTAAAAATACGGTGCATAAGGCGAATAATCGTCACACTATGCATGGACTAATAGAAGGACTCCACCCCTACAGACTGTGCTTTCGGAGGAAAGATTTCCGAAGACCAACCAAGGACTGTCAGCCCCCAAGTTTTAGTAAACTTCCCTTAAAACTAGTAGAAATTTGGTGTTTACTACACTCAAGAACTCTGTAGCTTATAATTGAAATGTAGAAGGGGACAAATATGAAAACAGTACATCTAAAGTGAACATAATGACAATATGGTTTTTTTAATGTATGAATAGAGAGGGGGGAAAAATTAGTTGTAGTGTCTCTAAAATAATAGAATAGAAGGAAAATAACAAGGAACAAAGAAACAAAGATTATTATTTTCCCCTGGTGAAAAGTCTTTTTCTAACTTAAATAAAAATATGAGAGGCAGAGGGAAAGGATGCAGACAATGACTTGAAATAAAAAGAATATAATTTAAACCATATTTGCTTGAGAAAATTACAAGCATTCAAATTTATGGGCATGAACATTTATACTCAGGAAAAGAATTTGGAAATAGTGTGTTAAAAAGTTAATGTGGTATTTAAAAACACTACAAAAGACAGACAGAAACCTCAGATTTAAATTTTAGCAACATATTAAAAAACAGTGATGTCAAATTCTCACCTTCCACTAACTGATCTGACCGTACTCAATGGTTCTGCTTCTTAGTTGTGTCTGCTCTCTTTATTGAACACATTTTCTCATGCCTACATTTTACTTTTTTAACTTTACAGAGACAATTCTTTTAAGGGAGAAAGAAGCTAGATTATCTCTCTAATAAAGTAGAAAGTTATTTGCAGTAACAAATGTTTTACTGATAGTAAAAAATGATAAAGAAAGGACCTTGGAACTTTAGCTCCCCAATTTCATTTACATGTCGGCCAGCTAGGGACAGACATTTTTAAGTGTAAATTAAAATTATATTATCTGCAATTTATTGGGAGAAAATATTAGAAAGTCCTCATGAACCTTGCATGTAATATATGCCTATGCAGTGAGATTTAATTTAAAAATTTCTAAATGGACCACTTTTGGCTGGCCCTACTCATGCAGATGACTTTCATCCCTAGGGAATAATAGAAGGAATTGAGATGTGTTACTATTTAATTAGAAAGAAAAATGGTGAAGAACATCCTGCAAGAGTTCAATGTCAGCTTGAAGTACCAAATAATCTTCATCCCAGCAACCTAGAAAACTGGTCCTTAGACCCACAGCTCTGGAGACAAATATTTTATGCAAACCCACTGAAATAGCAACTATGGCTTTGTATGAAGGAGGAAAATATGATCCAGACAACCCCATCAGTTGGACTTCACAATTTTAAAAACAAGCAGCTTACTGAAAAATAAAGGGAATCACATACAACTTCAGTTATCTGTAGGTGCTTCTTTTCAAATTAACTTGATTTTTCTAAGGTAACTTAGTACCTTAATACAGTAGCCAGTGGTAAAAAAACATTTCTTAGAATAGATGGCAAGTAAGTGTCACAGCACTCTTCAGCTAGAGAAGGTATACTTGCAACTAAAGGTAGAAACTGGCAGAAAATTTTTGAAACATCTAGATAGAGATAGATTTTATCTTAGAATATAAATTAGCATGATGGAAGTTATTAAGTCTGTTAGAGAACAATTTAATGAGTAGAAGAATTACAACATGATAAAAAAATAGCTCAGGTGTGGAGGGTACTAGGAAACGTTGATTAAAAAAACAAGTTTCCTGAAAAGATTTTCGGGAGAAAATCAGTTAATGTGGAATTTTCAGGGACTGATTGTGGGGCTAGGCAGATATCATATTTTCCCTCAGAGACCTGGGGCAAAGTGTAGGACTGTGTCAATAGTATTCCCAGTGACACCCACTGGGGAGATGTGGCTGATTTGAAGCAGTATGAGGCTGTCAAACAGAAAGAACCAGATGAAGAATAGAGGAGGGATGAGAGCCATAGAAATGTGTTAACACTGAATTGCACAAACCCATAGAGTTTTTTTTGTTACCAGTATTCTTTTATAAATAGGAAGCACTGCTCTCAGAAAACAACAGAAGAAAAGCTCCTGGGATTACTGCAGGCTGTTATTAGGCTAAAGCTGCGTGAGAAGCACACACAGCTGTAATACATGTAAGGCTTTGCCTTTCCAGGGGAAAGAGGGAAATGCTAATGCACTTCTTCAGGCCCATAACAAGGCCTGAAATACAACTCTCACCAGCTGTTTCCAGGAAAGATAAGATACTCACACTGGAACAAGAACAAGAAAAAAACCCAACAGAAAATAAATTACTAGAATCAGAAGAAGGGAGAACTATCCAAATTCACCTAAATTTGTTTTTTTCAAAAAAGGCTCAGAGGTGTATGCTTGCTTTCTATATTTCAGGATCAAAAACAGCAGAATGGGTAAAGGATTGTTCGAATTAAAGGCCAAAACTGGTACAAGAGCAACTGGGTAGAACACAGGAGGTACTAAAATTTGATAACTGGAAGGTGACTTTTACCTTCCAGAATAGTGATGTCCAGTGATTACCTTTGGTAAGAGTGGTGGAAGTAAAAACATTATTTCTGAGATGAAATTACTTTGTTGTGAGGATGTCTTTGCTGATCTTGTTGCCTATGACAGCTGATAAATCGACATTGTGACAAAGGTTATCTCTTTCAATCTGAAGTTCCTGGCTTTCCTACATCTAGCAAAGAAACCACAACATGTTAAACAATATACCCAGTGCCCTGCTACATATCTCAGCTGTTTTGTCCTTCATTCCTTGCAGAGATGGAAAGCTAAGTGTCTTTACAGTGAGACAGCAGGCTGTCAGTTTTCTCTGATTTCTAAGATTCTTTTTTAGATCTCTTTCAGAAATCCAAAATTTTGTGTCAGAAATGTGGGAGTTCCCATGATGATATTTGGCACAGCAGCTGATACACACCTCTAAGTGATGCTATCTGGCTTGACTCTGAGGCTTAGATAAAGAGGAATATATATTTTTACCAGAATATCTTGGACAGATTTCTCTAGATATTGCTAATCTAATGCTAAATATCGAATGATGTTTTTATCTAATAAGCTATGAGATAATTGAGCTATTTGTAAGTATTCATTGCTGGATACTGCTAAATGAAGGAAGACACAGAGGCAAAGATATAGCCATCTCTTTGTTCAGTTTCTCATAAAGCAAAATTCAGTCTCATATGATTTTATAGGGCTTATGCAATTTGAAAAGAGTTCAAGCAAATTTTCTCAGCCTAATTTGGATTGACCAAGACAATCATCTCAGTTTCTCCATGCAGAGACACTACTGGGAGTCAGATGATTCATCTTTGTCATATACCTATCTAAGAGAACACGAATTGCCCCCGGACTTCTGTTTCCCTGCAGGGAGTATAGGAGCCAAGGTGATTCAAAGACATTAGATGTCTAAATTTCCAACTGAGAAAATTAGCTTAGAAGAATCGCAGCCTCAACTGAAAGGAGAAAATTCTCTCCTGATAAATATTGGTACGTTTTTTTCATCCACTAGTGGAAAGTAACACATACAGACATGATCCAAGAGGACACACAATACATCTGGACTAGCAATAAAGGGCTGAAAGATAATGGGAAGTGGTATAGGACTGTTGATGTTGGAACTGCTCTTCTCAGGGACTGAGGATCTAGGTAAATTCCAAGTGAGTGCAGAAGGAAAGAAGACTGTTATTAACATCAGAGCTGAAAATTTTAAATCGCTTCCTCCAACTCAAGCGGGTTTGCTGAGAACAGTTATAATTTTTAGGGGACGATGGGCCTAGATGGGAGGATGACTTGAAAGTTGGTTTTACTTGCTATTGCAGACATAGCCCATAAGAAATGCCATTTTCACCTCTCCTATGTGAAGGAAGGTTATATGGCTGGGCTTTTAAATGTGTGATACCTATAAATCATCTTGTCTTTGACCTGAAAGATCAAAGATTCCAAATTAATACTTCAGCTTCAAGGTAATGAAGACTTTCTGTCCAGGAGGGTCTATATAAATTCTGATGACAACACATAATGCAGTCAGAGAGGCTAAATAATGACTGATGACAACACATTATGCACTTGTCATGTTCCCTGAAGTTTTCACTGGAGAGACAGCCAGTATATGGATTATTACATTGTCATGTCTGCTAAGCACTTATTTTTATAAAGGATTGGGAACATTCACAGCCATTCTTAATGAGTTTAATCCATTGAAATAGAGTTGAAGAGAAGGTAGGACAGATTTGACATATTCCCATATTTTATAGAACAGCAATTGTGCTTTTGTACATTTTTCATAGGGTGGTTCAGAGATGAAATTAACCTTGCATGGGTAGAAGGATGAGAAACTACTTAGAAGCTTTGAAATTTGTGGCAAGGCAGTAGAAAGCACTGAAAGGACAGAAAGAAAAAAATTAAAATTGAGGCTTTCACTATTATTTTTAGGGGGTGGGAAGGAAAGTTGTGGAGGGGTGGGCATCTGGGGGTTATTTTTGTTTTTCTAAAGTCTTAGTTTTAGCAGAAGACAAGCACCTCTGTCTTAACAAGAGATGAAAAAAATTATAAAATGTAGCAAATATTTTTTGAGATTATAAAATTTACTACACAAGTTACCATTTAAATATTGTGGCTCTGAGACACCACAGGCAGCTATACAAAAACCTGTGTGAAAATACATGTCAATCTAAAATGGCATTGCTTTCTGAACCTCAGCATAAAGCATGAGACAGAGGATATTACAACATTTCCCTTTACATCAGTTGGGGGAGCACAGCTATTCAATGTGTAATTTTTGTTGATTAAATTTAGCATTGTGCTGGTTTTGGCTGGGGTAGAGTTAATTTTCTTCATAGTAGCTGGTATGAAGAAAAAGAGTATGGGGAACCGAGGTGAGTTTGAAGGCAGAGACACAAACAAGGATGAGCTGTGAGGTTGGCCACATACTCACACTGAAGTTTCTTGAAATAAGGGTGAGCTGAACCTCTGTCCATCTTCTTCAATGATTTAACTTGCGAGCCCCCCTGAGCTGCATTGATTCACCAACAGGACAAAACAGAAACAAACAAAACCCACAAAAACAAAAATAAAAACCTCAAAGAAAACCCCCAAAACTTTACAAATAGCTGGGGAGTGCTCTGGTCTTTTAATGCATTAAATGAACCATGGAAGGGTTTGATGAGGTTCAGAGCAAACAAGAGTGTTCTTCTAATGCTACATTTTGGGGCTATGTTTTGGACTTGAGCTGGAAACAATACAGATAAGTTATGATCCAATTAGTGAGAGATGCCTGTGCCCAAATTAAGATGCAAATAAGACCATATGCTGAAATCAATAAGACAGATTTTATTTAACAATAAGGTAGAGAGAGAGATCAAGTAGAAGATAGTCACCACCTGTGGATCTAGTGGTGTCCCGCTGGTCCTTCTTCACCCTGGGCTACTCGGTGGTGGAGGTCCCAAGGTCATTCGAAACTTTTTGTTATTTATACATCTTAGCAAACAAAGGAATTAATGCTAATTGTCCACACAGTTCTCTAATGCTAGTTAATCTGCATGCTCCCTCTCCTTTTGAGTCAGTGAATTTCTTGGGTCAGTGGGCAGTGAAAGTTGCAATCTCCCCCTTCCAGAATTACCTTTTTCCCAGTTAGAGTTGATTTCTGCAGTTGTTGAGTTGGTTTTCCTTGTGGCCTGTAAATTCTATATACTTTGTGTCCATTATTAGTAACACATTCTTCTTCCCCATCTGTGTAAACCTCCCACGAGGTCTGAGTTAACACCAGGACAAAAGTAACACCTTCACCTTATTCAAGTTCCTGCTGTGATGGCTTAATTTAGAGTCCAAGTTCCAGATACCCGTATCTGTGGATGCATATGCACATAGGGGGCTTTGGTGGTGGTCACAGATGCCATCTGTCCCATAACTTGGGGTGATCTTTCTTTGACTGGAGGTATGTGTACAAGCAGTTGCTTCTTTACATGGTTTTCCACAGAGGGAATTTTTGTCTGGATGCATTTCCCGGGATGTGTTGGCCACATCCACCAGGCCTGGAGTTAGCACCGTCCCATCGCTCCCTTCTGGGCTTATCTCATGGCAAAGTCCTTCCGTGGCCTTCACAGTGTTTGAGACAGGCAACTGCGCTCTTTAACTCCTTACAATAACACAGGGATATTTTCATTATGCTGAGCAGCCCTTGCACAGCGTAAAGGCCTTTTCTGTCTCTCACCCCACCCCACCAGTGAGGAGGCTGAGGCTGCACGTGGAGGTGAGAGGGGACACAGCTGGGACAGCTGACCCCAGCTGACCAAAGGGATAGTCCATACCACATGGCTGGGGGGAATGTTATCCGGGAAGCCACTGCTTGGGAACCGACAGGACATTTGTTGGTAGTCAGCAAATGTTTTCGTTTGCATCATTTGTCTTTCTTGGATTTATTTGTTATTTTCATTTTCATTTTCATTTTTATCCTTTATCTTATTTTATTTCAATGTCTATTTGTGTTTATCTTGACCCATGAGTTTTCTCACTTTTATCCTTCCAGTTCTCTTCCTCTCTTTGCTGTGGTGAGTGAGTGAGTGGCTGTGTAGTGCTCAGCTGCTGGCTGGGTGAAACCTTGACAAGCAAAAGGTGTGCAATTTGAGATTCCCATTCTGAGTCCAAAAGTAACTCCCAATTTAGCATGATTTTGTCTTGCTAGTATGAAAGAAATAAAGCAGAAAAAAGGTTTTAACTTTCTCCTGAAAAGACATGGACAGGCAGTTTTCAGATGCTTTGAGCATAATGGCCATTTGACGTCTTGCAGGAAACACAGTTTGAGGCTTTTCTTTTCCTGTAGATTTTGCATCCTTCAATGTTCACAAGGCCAAAGGCACTGGAGGAAAAATATCACATATGGGTCATTCTCTCCATGAGCTCCAGTCATTAGTGCCAGTAGATACACTTTATAGCAGTCTGGCTTTGGTTTCAGTATCATAACCAGATGACAGTGAATCATACTTTGTAATTTAGTTAAAATGTTTGAAAACTAGCCCTTTTGTCTGGCCCATTCCCTCTAGCTTTATTTTTTTCTTTGAAAACATAGCTATTTCATAACTTGTAGCATGCAGCGGAGACAACATGAAAAGTGTGAAATTAGGAACTCTTCTCACCCAGGTTCTTTTGGGAAATGGTGGTCATAGAGTTGGACTTCTGAATGTGCTTTGGGGGTGGCCAGGTGGAGTTCTCCCAGCTGCAGGTTTTTCTGCATCTTCCAAAAAGATTGACAACTAAACGGGTATTTTGCAGTAAACTGGGGGAAAATAAATTGATTAGATTCACTGAGAGGCAGCTGAGACAAATAGCTTAGACTGAACACCTAATTTGTAAGTGAATTTAAGTATGGTGGTTTCTATATCGTGACTGTGGATAAGGACCTTTTAAATAAAGTCCTGTAACTAAAAAATTTGTTATAAATATTGGTGCATTTTAAAAGATACTTCACATAAATAAATACTGTCAGAAACACTATTTTAGAGTCAGAAGTTTTTCAGCCAAAAGGTATTTCAAACTAAACATTTTATTCTGCACAAAAATACATTGTTTGCAATTTTCTTTTCTAGTGAGGTTGAATGGGCTATTTAATTTATTAACATCAGCAAAGTTATTCATATTCTCCTTGAACACCGTGATGTTCAAAATGAACACAGGTCTGGTGGACATCTAGAAGTATCAGCCTAGCATAACTAGAAGATTTTGGAGCTTTTCTGCAACGCAGTTTATCCAGGGCTGAATTCTGCTTACAAATGCAGACAGGAGATTCTTGACTCTCAATATAAAAATAGGAACTGCTGAAAGAGGAATGATTTTCTGGAGGGAAAAAAAATAGCATGTAATCAAATATTTAAAGAGAATGCCATCAGTCATGGTTACTGATTTTTTGAAAACTGTAGGAGTTATCTCTGATGTTTGTGGAGGTAGCAGAAATATTTTAAGTCTCAATATGGCATCATATTTTGTACAAGGCCTTAAGGGATCCTGATCTGGGGTTTATCTTTAGAGGTGCAGCTTCTAGTAAAGGCTTAATGTCACCAAAACTAGATTTGTTTTAACCATTCTTGTTTGAAATAAAAGATTGGCTTCCAGGCAGAATGCAGAAACATTTAATATCTGCTATTTTTTGAGACCTTTATTAAAATGTCACAAGAGTACAATGAGAATTTTGTTTTGTATCGTTATCTAGAGGGTTCAAAAACAGCTTCTGTATATTAACGATCTTAAGGAAAGAGTAACTGAATTCAGGAAAGAAAAGTCTACTTTGGACCAAAATCATCTCATATTATATGTCAGAGTGAGCGTGAAGGAAAACAAAAATACAAACTTTCCTGCATAGCTCAAGGCCCTAGTCAGTCATTAAGAAGATGTGAAATTAAACAAAAAGACCCAGTGGGAAGGACAGCTGATATCAAACTTGTAAGAAAAAGGACAGCATGCTTCCAAGGTAGTGGAACATAGTTCTAAAGAGAGGGAGAGAAAAATTATCAGAAAACGGAAAGAAGAAAGTTATAAATAATTTAGTTAGAAAATTGCAAGTTGTAAATAATTATGAAATTTATAAAGTATGGCTATTATAAAAAGGCTACACTAATGCATGATAATAGAAATGTAATTTGGTTGACATGCAGTTTAAAAAGAGTCAAGAAATGATCAGTTCCTTCGAAATTCAGTTTTGAAAGCTCATTCTTATATTTGAGTAATGTGACAAATTACAGTCTTTTCCCATATTCCTAAAGAATTTACACATAGCAGTATCTTTATTCTCGTTCTTTAGAGAAAAACATATGCAAAAGACAGTAACTGTTAAGGCAGGAATAAGACTTGACATCCTATATGAGGAAAGACAGAATATCAAAAACCTTATATGAGAAATAATTCATGTCCCAAGTAAAGCCATGTCTTAAAATAGATATTGTTTTTTTCCAGAAAGAAAGCTTGTGCTTTCTTTTTTATTTTGAGGCAAGTTTTTCCATCTCGAATACACTTGCCTAGGGAAAGCTGTTCAAACTACTTCTCTCCCAGTTTTATCACTGCTGACACCAATTATGACATTATAGCCAAGAAATAAAGGTTTTTCTGATAACAATCTTCCAATCTTCTGTTTAGTGCTTGATAGTTTCAGTAAAGCACTTCTGAATCCACCTAGGAGCTTTTATTAAGTGAAAATACTAAAGGGGCAGTTTTGCCAAAAAACCACCAGTTTATCAGACTGACTTTAAAACCACCCCACATTCACCATAAAAGTAAGAAACATAATTTACATAATTTAACTTAGTAAATTATATGACTAATGCAACATTGGACATCTTCATGTTCTCTTTCACATTTCTCGAAAATAAAAGCCCTTAGAATTGAAGACAGGAGCAGGTCACACCTGAGAAGTCACTTCCAGAAGAAGCCTGAGCTGAATGAAATGAGGACCACATGCAAACTAATATCTGTCATATAGCTGGATAATGCTTTTATTCCCATAAATCCTCTGCTTCATAATGGGAGTAAACTATGTCACACAATGGTCCAACAGAGATTTTAGTATTTCAGCATTTCTTTTTGCAAATAAAATGTCTTTATAGGGTCTTAAGAAGTGGCAAAAACAGCTGTTCTTGTATGGAGCTTTAGAGGTCAATTTATGAGGGGTACAATGTAAAAAAATTTGGTTTTCATGACTCACTTTAATATGAAATAAAAAGCATTAAGAAATGCTGTAAAACTATGCAAGTCAAATATGCATGTTAAAATTTATGAGACAGTTTTCTAAATTGACATCAGACTCTTTTTTTTTAATACAGATTTATATTTATGCCACAGGCAGACATAACATAAATCAAACCTGGATGTAACTTTGGTAGCACAACTTTTGCCTATGGGTTAAAAGAAAATTTTGTAAGAAGCAACTGACAATATCTGTTCTCCAGACAAAGATGAACATAGTCACACACAGACAACAATCCTAATATAAGTCTACCCCGATGTACATGAAGAGTAAATCTGACTGTCCAACAAAAATATCACTATGCAAATCTGGCCTAAGTGAAATCACAACTGTGTGCTGCAGACAACATCTCCTTGAGCTCGTATATTGATGTAGTTTTATGTTTTTGTCTCTGGTGAAACAGGAGAAATTATGAGATGAGTGAAAAAGGGGTCCATTATGATGCCCTACTCATCACTCAGAACATTCCAGTGTGCCACGTGACTTTAATTGGAGATGAACATTGCAATTATGAGTGTTAGTGATTAAAATGGCAAAGGAATGATTTGGCCAATGATATTTTTATAAAAGAGCCAAGACTTACACATTCAAAGTGATTCTTGCTATTTCATGGCACAGAAGGTGCAGCAGGTAAAGCTTATGCCAGACTTTCTTTCTGTGACAGTAGGCTGTGAGGCACATCTCATTCCCTGTAGCATGAATCCACTGGAGCATGTTAAGGGAAAATACCACTATTTGGGTCCTTCTTACAGAGTTCACCTGCTTCTGACTAATTTTTCTATGAACTTAGGTTATAAGAAAACGTGCAATTCCCTTGATAGGTGTAGGTTTGCCTGTGATTTAAGGTGTACTTTTGGTATGGCACAGCTATATAATCCTGTCTCAGAATCCTGAGAAAGTTGCTAAACTCTAAGCTGTGTGAAAGTACCTAGAGCAGAACCATGTGTGCTGAGAAAAGTACGATGGATTGAAACCCAAGACAAGATTGCTGAGGTGGAGACAGCTCTTATGGGGTTCAAGAAGAGAAACACTGGCATGAGGAAATTTAAAATACGAATGAAATTCAGAGGATCTGAAGATGCCTTTTCATTCCCATTGATACCTGTCCAGCAAAGACCTTGGGGTATTATACAGGGGTGGTAGGAGTACTGACACTTAGCCTAGGAGCTTGCTAGTCCTAGCTGTATGTTGCCTACTGTACTAGACAATAAATAATTGCTTTTTGTGAATATCCTGTTCGCAAAACACTTCCGAGCAGTGGAAAACTTTTCTGAGCAAGTTCTTGAAGTCCGAGTCTTAGGTAGGTAGCAGTTGATTTTGAGGGCTACATAAACATTAATTTAGCCTATACCCTTACAGCTGCAAGCACATAAACAGAGAAGAAAGGTTGAGAAGATAAATCTGGAGTAAGTAGTTCTGTGACAGCTGAGAAGAAACAGACAGGTGTTTCAAGCATTTGGAGCAGCCGAGACTGACAAGCATGAGAAATGTGTTCCTGGTTTGCCCATATTGTTGCTCTAAGAAATATTTACCAAGGCAGTATCACTGGTAGGGTGGAGCCACAACTCTATAAAATTCATGGGCTTTTAGTAATTTAGAACCATAACCACTTGATTTGGCATGGGCTAATCCACTTACTCATTCCTCACACTCCTTTTTCAGTTGCTCCTTGCTTCGCTTCACTTCACATGCAGTTGCAAATCCCCCTGCCACAGGAAAAGGTAAAAGCCTTTTTAAAGCTCAATCTCTTGAGCAACCCCTTTGCCTCTGAGTGTAATACACCTTGCTGCCTCTTGGGCAAGCTGAACAGCAGTACGTTTTAAGGCAATTCAGACAATATATTCATAATTAACATTAACAAGAATATTTATAGCAATTTGTGATGATGACAATAATAATAATAGTGTCAGTATACTATATTGTGACAAGATACAATACATAGGAATAATGTTAGGATAGGATAGACCATAGGATGGGTTAAGATATGTCCAGCAGTAGGAAGAAAAAAGTGAGGAAAAATCAAGCTCTAAGACACACTTCCCCTCTCCTTTTCCTATATTCATAACAGAAACACAACATGTTTATGCCTTCACTAGAATGCCGACAAAATGATTCCCAGTTAGCTACTTTAACTAGGAGCACATCCTCTCATGAAATATTTTCTCTATCCAAGTGTCACATTGGCTTTCACGATCATATCGTGTTCTTTGGTGGCTGCTGGTGTCAGAGATGTTCCTCCAGGCAGCATTGTAACAGCAGATCTGGCAGAAAGACCAGGAGGAATTCAGCAATAGGCATGGCTAACAAGTACCACATACCTTGTGCCTTGTACTTTTTGAGAGCTCAGCAAGTTCCATCACTGCCTCCTTCTCCCATTCTCTGTGTCAGGGAGCCATCTCTGTGTCAGACACTCCCCTTGTTGCTTGTCTCAGGTAAGTGCTATTCAGACTTTTCCCAACAAAAGACTTTTTTTGCCGATAATTACTTTGTGAGATGAGGACACGTCTGCCTTTAAGTTCTACTCTCTGTTTGAAGAGGAAATTAGCCCTTACTTGCAAAACAACCTTTTCCCAAATGCACCACTCATGCTTCATTTCACAAATTTATCGTCAGACAACAAACAAGATGGAAAATTACACCCAAATGGAAGGAACCAACAGAAACCCACTGCTACAAAAGAATGGAGACAAAAGCTGCTTGATAGGTGTTTAGGGTGAGATTAATTTCTTATTGTCTAAAGAAGGCTAAGTTGGAACAACAAGCTGGAATAAGTTTGAGTTCTATCAAGAAAAAGAATCATTTACTTTCACATTGAATTGAGTTTGTGGTGGTGTTTTCATTCCACCCAGCCTAATGATTTCCTTTTCATCTTTAAATTCATTACATCACTTTTTTTCCTTTGGTTAGATGAATATTAAAAGTGAGAATTAGAAACCCAGATAAATTATCCTTTATAGACACATATGAACATGTCCTACAAAATAATTGATCCAGGAGGCGTGAAAATTCATCTTACAATACCTGGGGAAATACACGTATATGAAGACCAGATTTGAAGGCATCGTGATGACCCACCCTTTACTTTTGTAGGAATCCTTTGAAAATTCAGCTGTGTACCCAGGAAAATAGAGTCCACGCAGCAAAAGCTGGGATCATCCAACAGACAGGTAGAGATGGGCCTTTCTGGAGCTGGAAGATGTGGATTCAGTAGCACCCCAGGCTAGAGGGTTCCTATGCACGTGCCATTCCTTTCCTTTATCTCCAGTACCCATTTACACACTTCATTTCATTACAAATTGCATTATTCTGATAACCTCTGCAGCTGCTACTGAAATGAGTTACATTTGCTGTTGTTAGGTTTTGAGCTGTGGTGGTCTCCGGTCCTCGGAGCAAAGGCAACACCATCCACTAAGCCACACGTCACACGGTGCCTTAAGAGCCTCAGCCTTCTGCACTGCTAACAGCCCTCTCTCTGAAGATGCATAGCTGCCTTTCAGCTCTGTGCCCGGTCACCCAAGCCGTGGCAGCCTTTCCCAGAGCTTCTGGGGCAGCACTTTCTCCATGTTCCCACGCTACAGAGCTTTCATTGTTATCCTCCTTGCCCTGCACCTGCAGACCCGACAGCACTGTTACAGGAGGTTCTCATGGGAAGTGACTGCCACCAGCGTGAGAATCACCCCTGCTTCCCCTCCCTCTTCCTACCCTCTGGTCAAAACTTCTGCTCGACATTAGCTGACCCAAAAAACGCGCATGCCCAAAACTTAATAGGCAGCCAGTGTGCAACCTCAGCAACACATGCTTTCAGCAACACCAACAGCCTCATGGGCAGGAGCAACTGGTAAGAAGAGAGTCCTGATGAAAACTATGTTGATACTGTAGAAAAATCATTACAGGCGGAAGCGTGAACCATGGCACTGGGGCAGAGTCACAGAGAATGATGCTTGCCTGGAACACCCCTCATTGCTCCTCTTCCGTCTTACACACTCCCTTTAATTCACAGTTTATTTACTGGTTTGTTGGTTTTGGTTTCTTGTAGCCTCCATTGTTACTTTTTCCTGCATTCACTCTTTGGAAGCTGTTCTGTCGACAATTTTAAAAATAGTTGTAGTATCATCCCCTTTCTTTGCAGAGAGATGTTGCTTGCACCACTTAAAAAAAAATGAAAGCTAGCTCAAAGCTTGCTTACACTGTGCTTACATGGAGACTAAGAGGTCAAATTTTGTGTAAAGGAGGAACAATCACAATTTAAGAAACTGAGAAGCTTGTAAATTACTCTCAATTACACAGATCCTGTAAGCAGTATCGGTGTCAGAGGCTATTTCCATGAGGCAGCCAGTGAAACAAAAGAGCTCACTGTACCAAGAACAGTACAAAGTAGTTCTACCATGACAAATGTAGAGGATTTCTATTCTTTCTGTCACCACCATGAGGACTGAGAATAACTGCGTGAAATCAGACATAGCTTTTTAAGATATCATATGCCAGAGGAGCCTTTTGCTGATTCTAGAATTGATGGCCATTACTTTGACCTCATTTAGTGAAAGAATTTGATTGTTGCAAAGCTTGAATAATGAAAAAAAATCTGTTTCATACTCATATTCAGGCAAGGCTGAAAATAATTTATTATCACATGAAATACCAATCTTTCTTCATCTTATGCAACGACTCTCCTTCATCACTGGTCCAAGGGCAATGTTAATAAGCAACTGAGATTCTGCAGGCACCCTGTTCTGACAGGCTGCTGAACCTGATCTGTGAAAAGTGAGGACAGGACATTGAGCAACATCCCAAGGTCTTGCAGGCAACATGTTGCTGGCATCTACAGACAAGGATCATCTGATTTGTATCAGATATTAACATTGTAGAAAGTGTATAAGTATGGTTATGTGTTTGTACAGATACAGCAACACAGGAAAGGAATGACAGATTTGGAAAGTTCGGTGATAATTTCACCAGTATTTAAATATTTCTTAGTTTTATCCTTTCAACTTTTGTGGGTCTTAAGTACTCTTAATACTTGTACACAATGAAGCCTACAGAATAGAATTCGGTAGAGAAGCTGTGAATAGTCAATCATCAAGAATATTATTTCTAAATATTGTTTAAATTCCTAGTAATTTGTATTTCTCATAGCAGCTAGTAAATCACTCATTTTCAGTTAATTTCAGAAAATTACAGTTTCAAAATATTTCTGTGACTAAGCCTCAATGTTTTCAGTCCTTTGAAAGGAACTGAGTCAATCTAACTCCCACAAGAGAGCTGGGTTTCACTGCTACTGCCCAAACATCTTCCAGAATTTTGCATGTAAAAAGACCTATGTAATATAATTGAAGAGAGCAGAATTAAATTTTTTATATACTATTTAGAAACCAGCCTTAGAATAGACATTTTCTACCCCTAAAATGCCCCAGGTCTTCCTGCCTCCTTTTTTTGTGTGAAGTGTTGGCATTCAAAACTGAGTTTTCTCCTTGAGTTACATCTGCCCCATTTCTCTTCAGTGTTACCATTCTTCACACACCTACCAGCTCCTGCTGCCAGAGGCTGGGTTCTTCCACCTGTCCTTTTCATAGGGTGGGAGTTGGTGGGAGTGGGGCCAAGGCAGAACCATAAGCTGGTGGCAATAGGTACAGATGCCACCAGCAGGGCTAGAACTTCAGCAACAGACCTCACATCACCTATTGGGAGGGAACCAGTAACTAATCACACCCTTAAGCTGGCAGCAGAGTGATGAGAATCACCCTTCTGCCTGGGTCTCCCTACTGACAAGAGCTGTGTCTGAGGCAGCCGCCTGTGCAGCCCCAGCGTGAGGTCAGCTGGTGATGGTTTCTGGTTGCCTCACGTGGTTATATCACCTCAAAGCCATCACAGGGCAGTGCTGCAGCTCCTTTCAACCACTTTACAGAGCTCAGTGAGTATGACAGCCAAGAAGCAGTACCAAGACCCAGGACAATAGACATTTTAAGCTTCTGTCACAGCCAGTACCTTTTGGCCAGGGCTATGGCTGGTCCCAGCATTCCAGATTCTAAATGTGCAAAGGATGGACAGAAAAAGGAAAGAATTCCTGAATTTCTTTAATTTATTCTAAGATGGTTTAACACTGATCTTCCAAAAAAATGTTGTTAAAGTGTGAATTAGTGATCATGTTAATAGGTAGTCTGATCTCATCTGGAAATGAAGGTTCACCAGATGCAGGGGACTTTCTATGTACCCTATCACTCCTGACAAAAATAGAGGGAAAGAATACCCCCTTTTAACATCTCTTTTTTACAACATGTGAACTGTTGCATTTAATACTCTGCTTTCAGCTCAAAGATCTGAGGATGGTGAGAGAAACCCTGTGTCTATTTTTCAGGAGCAAGTTATAACAAATCAATCTAATTTCCTTCTTTGGTGGAAGTCACTTGATAAAGAATAAATAGAAACAAAATAATTTGAATTAAACAAAATGCCAGCAAACCAACTAGGAAAGATGGTGTCAATTAAACAACACTCCTAATGAAAGAATGGTTGAAAATCTGTGCTGAGAAGGTGATTATCACTGATCTACTCTCAGACTAGAAAAATATCAGGGGACTAAGCAGAGTATGTCCTGCATAAATGCTTGCAAGAATCTTCACTAACTGTACGAGTGATGGAAAAAGCACACACACACACACAGAATTTGGAGAACTGAGAGGTATAATTTGTAGCTATCTTCTTGTAGTCAACCATATTCCTAGAAGCGCTGAATGTAGACAGCAATTCTTAGAAGTACTTGAAGTTCTAGGTACCTGCTGTTACCATGTATCTCTATTCAAGCATCCCTAATCAGAGACCACTTTAGGAGAAATGTCATTCACATATTTTTACCTTTACGAGATGGTCTTTGTATAATGAACTTGTTTGTTCTGTTGTTTTACAGGCATATACTTTATCTTATCATAACAACTTTCTTTTTTCCTTTACCACTGATACTTATTCGCTATATTTTAATTTTCTGTTACATGTGAGAGATCTATCAGCAAAACAAGAAAGCAGGAAGGTAAAGTATTATCCATGCTTCTCTCACACTCTGCACAGACTGTAAAGGTTTTATATGTAATAGGGCAAAAGCAACAGTCTTAAACAATATTTAGGCACTGTATCATGTAACTTTCAGTCCTCCAGACACTGTATTAGACTCCAATGAAACAGGCTATGGGTAGGATTCAAGGGAAGAAGCCAAGAGAAAGCATTTGGAAGGAAAAACTGTACAGAAAGTTATGCCTGGAGTACACCGTTCAGGACAACAAAAAGGTACAACTCAACCCTGCCCTTCTTGCTGCAGGAGGACACCTGCCCATCTTATGGCTCCAAGCTCTCAGTTCAGGGATTAGGAAACCCTGGGAGAATGTGGCTGCCAGGTCTAGTATCAGCTGTGGTGTTCCAGAGAGCTGTAGATCAGGTGCCTCCAGTTTGCATTTCCCCTCTTTTGAGAAGGAGACTCCAAGCCCCACATGAATCCCTAGCCGCTGTTCACAGACCGAGAAAGTCTAGGAAATAAATAATTGGCACTTGAAACAGGCAAAACACAATTTCCCAGCTTCAGTGAGAGCAGCTCCCGGCCAGCCTGTTTTAGTTCTAGGACAACATGCTTTGGATTTTTCCTCATAGCAATTTTCTGTGAAAAGGAAGTTGATATCCATTTGAGTGTGATTTTTAATTCCTCAGGCAGGAGGATCATTTGCTTCTTTGCTCTAAGTCTCCTTTAAGCTCATAAGAGTCATGTCTTAATTGGATATCTCTGTACCATTTGATAGCAAAAAAAAGGTAGTCACAGGTGAAAAGGGATGCAAAGCAATATAGATCTCATCTTGAAAAAGAGTAAGCATTTTTTATGAAAATAATTGTCAATATTTCATTAAATACATGTAACCAATTCCCAGCTCCTCCTTAGTGTGTGGTACAGGATCATAGCAGAAGAAACAATGATGTGCAAGCAACAGAAAAGTGAAGCTCGTGAGGGCTGGCCTTTGCTTGTACTTCTTGGTCTCAAATAACTGCTGTTCATGACTGTACTCAGTCCACGCCATCATCTTCTCACCTTGATTTTTCACACTAAGGATTCTTTGTTTTTCAGTTATACCACCAGTATCCCCAGGCAAAGAGTTATGAGTCTTACTAGGACGGTGTTTCCTCTGATCAGTGTGTTTGTGATAAGCACTGCCCCCTTCCACGTGATCCAGCTCATGAAACTTCAAGCTTCACAGCCAACCCTGACCTTCTACATGAGCTATTGCACCTCCGTCTGCCTCAGCTACCCCAGCAGCGGTATTAATCCCTTTCTGTACATCCTGCTTAGTGGGAACTTCCAGAAGGATCTCTGGCAGTGCACAAATGTGGAAGATGAGATGGTAGAACAGAATGTCAACATCATTGAATACACCCTCAAGTCAAGTTTTTGAAAGGAGATTCTTCTTCCAACAAAAAATGCACTATCTAGGTGTAGATTTTATTGGTTGCAATAGGTAGGCCTGATTTCACTTCCTTCATGAAACTCAGAGGTTTATTGTTGGCTTTTTTGCTGGAATCACAGCATTTCAAGCTGATGAAAGAGGAGGATCTGCACCACTGTTTCCAAGGTTAGAGTTCCTAGAATAGGGATTCTCTACAAAAGAATTCTTTGCTACTATGGCATTGTCTTTTTTGGTGATGATTTGTACATAGGTTGTCTCCAAAAGGATGGAGACAAAAGTCAGTTTTGAAAGACAGTCGTCCTCTGATAGTAAGAAGAAAAAATGACTGTGGAGGGCATTTGGGATCTGACACTGTGTGTGAAGTCATGGAAACTGTAAGTTAATGACAAAAAAAGAGGCTTAGTTACTGATGGCTCAGAAAAGGGAACTATTGATTTTCATCCTAACTACAGCTGTCTCATCTGGCACTCACTTCTGAGCAATTAAAGTCAAGGGAGAGACATGAAAAGCCCTTGTGGAAGAAAATTACTTTTGAATAAACCTTTGTATATAATCTTGCAAACAAAGAAGCAAATTCACAGTGTGTGCCATTGTAAATTACTAAACCTAAGTTTTGAAAAGAACAGTATGTGTCAGAGATAGTCTTTGCTTCTCTTTTCTCAAACTCCCTCATTCTGAGACAGCCCCAAGAAGGGTGTTCCATCCCGAAAAATTTCGGTGTTGGTCTCACTACAAGCACCAAGAGGAACTTGGTGCTTGCCCAGGATGCACTCTCCCTCATTTCAAAAGGGGTAGAAGAATGCCCATTTGTTGGCAACACTTAATCTGCAAGGTTTCTAATAGGAGGATGTAATCAAGCAACACTATTAGGATCTTGTCAGCTAATACAGAAAATTGGTGAAAGAAAATTCTGTTGAAAAATCTAATGCTTTTGAGAGTTGTTCACATTTTTGGTCTTCATCACAGTGTGTGCTTATCCACATCGTATTCTCTTCTCAGATCACTTTCTCTTATCTCAGGACTTCATTTTTCATTTTTTCAGGTGAAGATATTATTTTGCTAGGATCAGAGATTTTATGGCTACAGTTTTCTTGTTATTCAGAAACCTGATGAATCTGAAAGGTTTAAGATACACCCTGTACTTGCAGTTAGCTTCCCTCTTGTTCATCTACCCCAAAAGGGTCTTTTATTTACTTATTTGCAGCACTGTGGAGGTCACATTTAGTGATAACACTCCATGATATGCCAGCCTACTGCAGGATTCACGACACACGGAAGAGGAAAATGTCTTTCACTGGAAAAATCTGTGCCACACATTCCCACTGAGAACTGAGGCATTGCTGTCTTATCCTGCAATCACATGAAATCTGCTTGTCCTAGAGGGTCTGGCACGCACAGAAAAAGGAGATCAAGCAGTTTGAAATCACTATTCATAGTTCAAAGCTGAAGTATTACACATAAAATACATCACAAAACATTTGTGATGGTGTTATTGTAACCATAGGAGCCATGGGGAATACTCAAGACAAACTTTATGAGTGAAAGAAATATCTTAATAAAACTCTGGAGGATAGCTGCAAAATGGTAAGATCTGTAAGGGTTTGTTCAGATCTGAAAAGTTTTTCTACTTTTCCCAGCTGTACAAATTTGTCTATGAGAAGTTTGATCTTGACCTACAGGCCTTGTCATTTAAAATAAATTATTTAATTAACAGTTTGCACCCAAGGTGGTTTATCAAGTATTACCAAAATACGGCTGTGCTAAGCATATGTTTTTCAGCTCACTGTTCCAGTTTGTGGAATGTGTCACATTTGTTTCTGAATTACAACTCTGACTTTACAGATTTCTCTTTCTTTTCTTTTTTTTCCCTTGCCTGGCCTTTTGAATCAGAGCAGATCACTAATGATATGATATTTAGCACTTATAGCAATGATAAAATAGTCTTTTATAACAGTCTTGGTGTTTTTCTCTCTTGCCTGTCATACCACCATTCTAATGTCTCTCTGCTTCTGAGATCATAGCAGTGAAATGGAACCACAGAAGCACAACATGAAATTATCCTAACTGCAAGGCCGACAGAACATTGAATTTCCTCTTGTGTGGGACACTAATAAAATAGTTTATAGTTCAGTATTTTTCTTATCTTCTCCATATTGTTTAAATTCTCTTTATTGGAAAATAAAATTGATGTATTTCAGGGAAATTTATGTAAATATTAAAACTTTTTATTTACCAGTTATTAAATTTCTAAGTTAATGAAAGTCCATAAAGGAATATGATAGAAATAATTCTTTTATATTTTGGAGCATCTGATCTGGATTTTGTTGTTTCACAGACAACTAGAACAAGCAGTTGATTGGAAAATAAAAACAGGGCGGAAAGGAAGATATTGCAATCCAGTTGGATTTTAAATAGCTCTAAAAGCTGAAAAGTAGATGAAATAGTATGTCTCTCAGTTGAAATAGTATTGATGAAGAAAACCTGGATTTGAAGGAAGAATGCCATAGTGGGCCTAGAGAAAAACTGAAGAAGGCTATGAAAAGGCAAAACAGTGTTGAAATCAAACTGGAACAGTTAGTCCATTCTCTGATGATGATATGTATTTTCTGTGCTCTTTTGCTACTATGACATCATATATAAGCTGCCCAAAAACTATAATTTCAAGAAGTTTTCTTCAAGATGCTTACTTGCACTCTGCTGTGTAGCAGCTACATACAGATAAGGCATACACCCATACCTTCAGATCATTTTTTTATTATTCATTTTGCATGAAAATCTTGCTTAAAATGCAGCATTTCTGCTGTTAACAATCAGGATTGTTAACATTGTGCTGCAACTATCATCCAGTTCAGCATTTCAAGTTTTTATTGTATTTAAATGTGTGGCAATAGGTTGAGGGTGCAAATATTCAGTCATTAAATCAGAATATTATAGCTGAAAGTTTCCAAACAATCAGGAAGCCAGGCCTGACTGTACTCCAGGGCATTGTGGAACTTCTTCCAGAAAATTTAATGTCAAAACTTTGGGATTTTATATTATATCACCTGCTACATACATTGTGATGACTACTTAATCCCATCATCCAGTCTAAAACACTGCATGCATGAGCAAACTGGATGCCAGAGTGAAACTGGATAGCTTAAGAGTTGGTAATGGTATGATATATGCAGCATTCCCTATCCAGAAGAGGCACTCAACAGATTTTTTGCATTTTAAGCATGTAGATAGTCTCACAGAAATCAGTGTAGCATGCAACTATGTGATTTGATATAGTGGGGCCCAAATCTTCTGTCCAAATGTCAGTACCATCTAGAGGTAAATTCACAGGGAATAGTCAACTTAAAGGTATGTACAAAGGTAGAAAAGACAGGAGATATCTGTGCACGGTTTGTAGCAGGTAAGTTTTGGAAATAGTTGCAAGCATAATTAGCACTCCAGAGGTGATCTTGCTGAGAAATACAATCGGAAGACTATCCTTGCCTTCAGAAATATTTTCTGGGGCTGGATTTCAAAGGGTTGAGCTTATATTCACTTTTGTATTTGGCCAGGATCCGCTATCATGGCCGTGATGCTGTAGAGCAGTGGTGCCTCCTGTTCCTTGTGCTCTCTGTCAGCTTCCTCTTGTCTTGAAAGAAATTTGTCACCTGAGTGGCTCTTTAAAGGAGAATAGCACCATCTAAATCAACACAATTCTCAGGAACATGGTGATTTGCACATAGAACACATTTGCACGTGGATATTTATGGGGGAACTTTCCACACAACTGTGTCTTATGTAAAGCTAGAAGTGTGTTTACCATCCAGTAATTCAGCTAAACTATGTGCAATGTAGTGTTGATCCAATAGCAATGACAAATCATTTAACCATTAAGTTACTGGAATTAATCACCTAGACCTGTAGGTAACACCAGAGAAGGTCCCTGATACTGAAAGAAGCCCCAGTTTTGTCCTTATGCAGAATGACTTCTCACTGCTAAACCTTTACCATGTTGCTGACAAGGACTCAGGCCTGTTCCTGGTGCTCAATAAAAAATAATAACTTTTTCTCTCTGACTGGTTCTATGTGATATAAAAAAACATATTTCTTAATTGGGTGTCTTACCATAAAAATTGAAAAGAAACACCTCTGAAAGCAACAAGAAAACCATACAAACTGTTAGGGCCAATAGGTTCAGTCTCAGCTTAGACTTCAAACTTCAATATGCCTTTTTTGTACAATGTTCTATGTAACAGGGGCATGTAAAAGCTAACATGCTTGTTTAGGTCATTGTCTGAAAATCCATTGGACTGAAAAGTAAAACATAGTAAAAGCCTTAGTAAAAGAATTTTTAATATGTTCTTTAAGACAGAAGTTAGAATTGCTTCCTTTTTATGTATTCTAAATATACTGTACTTGCAGCTCTCATTCTGTAAGATACTTATGCACCTGCTTCTGCCTATTCAGTTGGTCTGGATTTAGGAATATGTTTGAATATTTTGGCAGGACTACCTTCTGGTCTCTTGTAGAGAAAAGAGAATACCAGAGTTATTCCTCTCACTATTTTGCAAATCACTCCTTGAAGAAAGTGAAACCTTATCTTGCCTTTGTGATATGATGTACTTCTTTGTCTCTTGCACGGCTTGAGATGGGGAGGGGCTTTGGCCAGCTTTGCAACCTCGTGTTAAGAGAGAACAACCAGGACACTTAAACGTGCACCCATCAGTTCAGCAAACGAGCTGGATAAAGATGAAATTTGAGCAAAGATGCACCTCACAAGATTTTAAGCCATTTGTGTGACTTAAGATGTAGGATCAAAATAGAAGCCATGCCTGTGAGACTGGATTTCCCAATTCCTTCATGTACAAACACCTCAGAAAAAGATAATTTTGAAATAGAGCCCATTGGCAAGAAATTAAAAGCAATGCACATGTGGTGTAGAGAAAGGAGCACAAGGCCAGCGATATTAAATGTTCCAGGCAGACAATCCTTCCCAGTGCTTCCTCCAGACACGGAGGAGTGGTGAAGTGTTTTTGGGCTGGGAATATGGCAGTGGGCAGCAGTGCCAGCTCTTGGCAAGGAAGGACCTGGGGACTGGCCTCTTTCCCTGGGCTCTGGGAAGAGAGAAGCAAGAAATGCCTTCCAGTTCTGTTTATCCACCTCCTTTTTAGCTTCAGCTCCCAAGATTTGTCTTCCTCTCCATTTCTGTGGTTCAGAAAAGGACAGGAGGGAGCAGAATAGACAAAGCAGAAAAATGCATTTCTTCAGTATTAGAAGAATCAGAGCATGGTGTTCTTGAAAGCATTTTCACTAAGGAAGAGGGAAAATACAGAAAGAAAATAATTAATAACAAATGTGTTCATTTAAACTTGAGGATGATTTTTTTTCCATTTTTTTTTCATTCGTGGTATTTTTAACTGCTGACATCCATTAAGCCAGAAGCAAAAGAGAACAAAAGTCGCTAGAATAGTCTCATAATCTGCTCTATTTAAATTAATTGGGGTAAAATCTCACCAAAAAAAAAAAATAATTAAATTCCTGCTTTCAGCTGGAGAGAGAACTAACAGTTGCGTTCTTGGGACATAAGCCATTTTCTCTAAAGCTTATATATATAGTCTAAAACTTCAGTAAATATTAGTGGCATAAAGAAAATTGAGAGGAGAGTAAGGTCTGGCTTTTGGCAGCACTGTGCTCTACACCTAATTTGTGTGGATGTAAACTAGCAATTTAACTACAGAAAAAGAGATACAGTAGAGCTGTGCAAACAGAAAGAGAAATTAATTTTTTTTTTCCAATGATATCTTGTACAAGAAAACCTGCAAGGTTTTCAACTTCAAGGCCTAACACTGACAAATTGACAGCTACATCAGTGAAACATTTAATCTTGCGATTTTTCCATTCTTTTTTTCGGGAGAAAAATTAATTACTGAGTTGTAATCAGATTTTTTTTTTAAATGTACACATTGCTTGGCATTTGCTGCATTTCCTTGCAACCACCATATTCACCAGAGTTTGCCTTTACTTTGGCTTGTACTACAAGCAGAGACAACTGGACTGATGTGGGTGCCAAGCTGCAGCAGCACTGACTCTTCAGACATATTTACTATGCCTTTTGGCCCTCTGGATCACTTTAAAAAGGTCTCTGATAGAACATATTGGGGAAAATTCATATGACTTTTCTATTCCAGCAGGAGCTCCTCCTTTTCACTGTATTTTTACAGCATAGAATAGCTTTGTGTATTTGCCCAACTGCCTTCAGCACAAAGCACAAATAAAAATGTCCTAGTAATCCTTTTTCTAAATTCCAGTATCTCATTAGTGAATTCTGAAATACAAGTTTTTAAAATAAATTACTGTAGAAACATATTTAATTCACCTTTAGTAAGAAAACTAGCCACTTTTCAGAGCCTCATCTACATAAACAGAAAAGCAGCACAATATATTTCTAGAAATCCTTTACAGATTCAGATGTCATGAGTTTAGCCCCCAGTTAACGCATCATGATGGGGATTGTTATTACAAGTTTCTGAGCATTCATCTTTTGCAGTGAAAGATCCTTCATGTGGACAAAACTCACAGTGCACACACACATACCTCCCCTCCAAGTTATCACCCCTTTTCTTTAAAAGATTAACATGAACGAAAACATTTCAAAAAGTTGAGCATTTACAATGAGTCAGCTCAAAACAACAATTAAATGAAAAGCTCCTGTAGCTTGGTGAACTGCTCTGCTTTACCAGAACAGGTTCCAAAATTTTAGTAATTATTTTGTGTTGAAAAATATCGTCTGTTTCTTGGAAAATAAACAAGTTGTAATGAAATTCACTGTGAATGCAAGCTGCAAGGAACAATAATGAGCAGTCTGGTGATGAGCAGCCGGTAAGTCAGTGAAAAACTCCTGTACAATTCCAGTTTTCAAGATCTGTTGGAATGAGCTCAAGTGATTGAGAAAGGGAGTCTCGCTTTTCTATTTCATGTTTAAGTACTATTTAAACACTTAATTTCCTCCAAGGAGACCTGAATTTGTGTTTCAATACCTAAGATTCACCTAGGTGTATGGGAAAGCCACCCTTAGCTTGTGACCACCACTACCCAGAAGACTTAAACCAGGATGCCATCCCCAATGAAAAGGGCGAGTAAACCAACAACAAATGCAATTATGCAGCTTATTCTCAACTGCAGCTCAACAATATTTTGTGAGTAAGCTGATATAGCTGGCCATGAGTCAATTAATGCTATATTGCATGAATGATCCTATTCACATTAAGAGGTCTATTCAAACTACAAGTCAAAGTCAGTAACACTGGGAAATAATTGTTTGCTCCTAGGAAAGCTGCACTGTACTTTGAATCAAACCACCATTTGTTATTTCACACCTCACCAACATGTCATTTAACATCCTATATTAAATTTGTGGTGAAATCAGCAAGAAGGTTTTGTCATCCTTCTGCTAACCTTTGAAAGCTAAGGAGGGGAACATCAATGTCTGGCACAATTCAAATGGTTTACTGCAGACATCTGTATAAGAATGAGATGAATCATACCCATTTACTGTTCCTCCATTGAGTATAGTCTAAAGGGTCCATTCAGATCAGACACATCCATCACAAATGCAACATTTCGTTAGATGAATCACACCTAATAAGTCCATTTATGAGTAGTACATATATACACTACCCATATGTACTAAATATTCTGCCATTTGTTGCACTATTAGCATTCAGGTGCTCTCTTGAAGACATTAAAATCAAAATAGACTAGAATACAGTTGATGATTTATACCAATTACTCAGCTGTGATCACAGGGGTTATGGTGATCCAACTGAAACAAATGGTGGGTCCTGAAAAAATATAGTTAACCAAAATAATTGACTTCTTATCTGTTCGAATTATTTGATCCTTGAAGGCTGGGGTTGGAACATAGCCTGAGAAAGCAGATCTCATAGCATCTCATGTCACTTTGTGAAATTTATTTCTCTATGCATGTAAAAAAGACCAAAAAGTTTTGAAGAATTTACAAAGTACAAGACTTCTGTACTGAATAGTATAAAATATTTCTTTTTAATGTAATTTTAATGTAAATTAAGGAAGTACATTTTAAATATTTTGTATGTTATTACAACTTCGGATGAAGTTAGGTGCATGTAGGGTGACAGAAGAGAGGGCATACGTCAATCTTTTTCACCTGGACACCTAGAAATACACATGTACATTTTAATTGGTTATCTAATTTAGAAATAACTTGGTTTTAAGAGCTGATGTTTTACACTAGTATGTATTGTTATTTATTATGATCTCTAAGACACCCTGCTGTGGTTCAGAACCTACCCCCAAAATAAGAGCTAGTTGTGCATAGACTAAGGATACATGATTAATGAGAAAGTACTAAATCACATGCTAAGCAGTAGTTTCAATGCCACAGCTCACCTGAGAATCAGTTCACATTTTCTGCAGGTCTGATGTTAAGCACACTGAGCCTGTGAAAGACACTTCTCAGTTTTGCCTCCTCCCCGCTGCATGATCACAGCAATGAATATGCTTATTGCTACACCTTTGGTTTCAGTGCTGCTGCCCTGCTTGCTTCAGGGCCCACAGGTGCTGCAGGGTTCTCTCCTTCCTCCGGCAGAAGGTGCCGGTCAGAAACAACACCCAGACTTCTGTGAAGAGGGCTGAGCTGTTTGTACCACGGGGCAAAGGAGGTGCAGCATTACAGATTTATGAGATAAGGCAAGTTACCCAAAGAAGGAAGCCTCAGAAATATAGTTTGTGATAATATATGCAACCAGTTGAAAACTATAAAATGGTGAAGTGAAAAGAAATCCTACTGCTAATTCAGACCTTATGAAAAGCAAGCTGTATTCAGTGACAGATGGAACAAATGTCAGAATAACAGCTAGCATGCACTGTGGATGATCATAAGCCTTACCTCAGTGCGCCCAAAAAAAAAAAAAAAGGGAAAATAAATATTGGAAAAGACTTGTAAAATTATTTCAATATCTGTTTGAAAGAAACATTAAGATTTGAGCTGATTGTGGGGACAAACCTGTAAGATATTTAAAAGTTAAAAAGTATTTCTTGACAGTGGGATATGCAGTATATACAATAATCTCATTCAGACTGCCCTGTGCATCTTAAGATTCAAGGGACACCAGTCTTGCAGCTGCACCTGGATCATACCTTGCTACATTTCATTCCACTTAATGACCAGTCACTAAACAACTGGTCAGGTTTGGGGCTTCCTTCTGTTGTCAGCATGCCCTGGCAAAGGCCACCAGATGGAAGTGTAGGTTGTTAAGTACTTGTTCTTTTTAACCGTCCTGTTCTGCCTTGTCCATTTTCTGCCATATCCGGTTTTTGTGTTGTCCATTTGCTGTCAAGCTTTGTGAGTTTCCTGAAATTTATAGCCAAATGCAAGATTGTCATAAGTCAGTTAGATGTGAGTGTTTCAACCTGACATTTGATGATAAATGGCCAGGGCATCCTCTCTCTGTAAAACTGAAGATCTGGAACAAAGATATTTTGTCCAATTTGAACCCAGGAAAATTGGTCCTGCATCCTGACTTCAACTCAGCCAAAGTTTTTATTTCAGAAAAATTCCATGAGAGGCTATAAAAAATGAGGTAAAAACATTTAAAGTGTGCCCAGGTTTGCAAGGGCAGATTAAGTTCATCCTTTTAAGAGTAAAGAATTATGACACCCTCAAGCAGGGATTGCACATGACTGCCCAGGACACCACTGAACAGCTTGACTAGCTGGCCTACTGATACCACTAAGCTGACAAAACCCCAACTGGACATGATTTGCAGCAGTAAAAAGGTCTTTCTACCTTCCTGGGTTATGCTGTTTGGAATGACTTTTAGCTGTGCTGGAAAATGAGTTCCTTTTTCTATATAAGCCACAGGTCTATTAAGCAGCTTTGCCATCAAGACCCCACTGTGACAGACACACCAATGGTGTGCAAACTGACCCTGGAGCTCATGTAGGAAAGACAGCTCTTAATTTGTTCAAGCAATTCATCTGTAGTCCAGAACCACCGAAGATGTGACCATTAAGGTGAGAAAGAAAGGGTGGATTTATAAAGGAGTTTTCAAGATATCTGACAGTCTTCTTTTCAGAAGTCTTGTGTTGCTCAAGCAAGCAAAATAGGCTCTGAGAGCAGGGGATGCAGAAGTGCAGGCAGGGATTTCTTTCATTTCTCCTTTAGAAATGCTGGTGTGTTCTGCAGAATAATTTTTCAAAAAATTAGTTATTCCAGGAGAACTGATCATGATTAAGTAGTGTTGAGATCTACCACTTGTCACTAATTACTTGCAGCATTATTTTGTTAAAGCTAAGGGGCATTATGAATATCATAAAGCTGAGCCAGGCAACACAGTGTCAAGATTTCTGCATCTTAATTAAACTTTATTTGATCACCATGGAAACTCCCCATCATACAGGGATACCAAACAAGGTGAGATTTCACTATGAGCTTTCTTTAAAAAAGTAAAAGTACCAACTAATGTAATTTCTACTCTAGAAGACTTTCTTAGAGAAGCTGTTTCTTCCCCAAATTATATCTACTCCTGTGCCTCCCTACTCACATGGAACACGGAAGAGAGGAATTGAAGTTTATTTACTTGAGATTAGTCAAAACTCCCTCAAAGGGAATGCCCTATCATCAAGTTACAGACTTTGGGTGGGATTGGGTGTGAGGAGCTAAAAATGAAGCTTCAGAAATATGTAAAGTCAAAGATAAAGAGAAAAGGAGCACAAACACCAGATCTGGTGGATTCAGAACAGCTTAGGGCTGAGGTATTTCTCAATCTGTTTGATACAAAATACACCAACAGTCCCAGAAACAGATGCTAGGATCTAAGGATAAAGTCCAATTGCCAAAATCTGGAATCAGATACAACCAAATGATTGACTTGGTACACAATTTTTGTACTGAAGGTGACTATTGATTGGATAGTCTAGAGAGGCAGTATATTTTCTGTCTCTTGACATCTGCATATGAGTGCTTCTTACCTTTTGGAAAAATGCTTTAGCTGAGTATAGCTTACATTTTGTCAAACAGAAGCTACAGATGTAAATAGAAGTAATTTAACCCCTCTTCCCCCAGTCTAGCAGTCCATTCTTGTTTTAAATTTTAGGAATCCAGCATCTTCCCCGTGTTCTCCTCACAGGAATATAGTTTCAGTACAGTTTCTGTACTGAAAAAACACTAAACTCATGCAATACAGATGATTAATAATAGTATAAGCTCATTTCAAAAATCATACATAGTAGCTTTGCACACTCATAAAACTGCTCTGAAGCAAATCTCTTTCCACTCTGACAGCATAATATTTAGTGAAGTGGTATGCTGTGCCTGGTGTAACACTGATATCTCATTGAGCGTGACTCCAGGCAATGGGAATTTAGATTTAACCTTGACATGGCTCAGAGCACTGGAAAAATAAAAACATTTTTATCAGATTCACAGGAATATTTTGTATACTACTTATATATACAGATTGTACAGTTGTGAAGATGACACTGCAGTGCAGATTTTTTTCCGTGCTGAACAATGATAAATTTAAATTGAGCCATCATAGTTCAGTAGACCAAATTTAGCTAAAGAAGCGGTAATTGCAGTAAACTTTTGGAAGCAGAACACCTTTTCTCAATAGTCAGTCTGGACTTGGATATCTAAATCCTGCAACCCTTACTCAGGTCATTGATGAAGGTGGTCTGGGCTATTAAGAGAGCAGTTAGTTACCAAGATATCAGCCGAGGAAACAACCTTTGGAAAACTGTTCCACATGTTCCATGGCCTTGGCAGTCCACAGGTGGCAGGTAGCTCCTTTTCCTTCTCTTCATCTGTTGGAAGTCCAGCTCTAAACTCTGAAAGCCAATGTTTGGCCAGCCTCCCTGGCAGTCTTTTGCCACATTTCCCAGTTTCCATTAACATCACCTCATTGTCAGGCTGAGACCCATGGAGCATCAGACACATGCACATGCCTGCTTCAACTTGCCAGAGCAAAGGGAGGGAAACTGAGCTTCATAATTCTTTAAATTATCCTGCCACAGTTGTGATGTTTTTTCTGAAAGTTTTCTTATTCACCCAGTTAAAAGAGTGCATCATACAGAGATACAGCAGCATCCTCTTCATATTCAAATGCATTTAAACTGTGGTCTAGGTTAAATCAATGCCAAATTAAAGTTAGTGTTGAGGGGGAAAAAGTTCCCTTAATGGGAAAACAGGATCTGCTAGAACTTCTCCTGCATTGTGCTTAAAAATTGGTGGCATACCTTTGGATAGATCTGTATTGCAATAAAGCATAAATCTAGTAACAGTGCATCCTGCCTTCTCTAAAACAGACATCTCTATACAAACAATTCTTTTGAAGGCTGGCATTGAAGACAACTTCAGCTTCAAAGAGCAAACCACTGACCCGGGTCAGTGTAGAACATTTGAAGGATTTATTATACAAGCCTTGATAGCAGCCTTAAGTATACTTGAAAACTCTTTTTTTCTGGAAGACAAAACAATTAAACACTACATGAGTAAAATCTCTATGAGTGAAAATTACAGGTGTGGAACATCCCTTGTATTCTTTGTTATACAGCTGAGAAAAAGCTTGCCAATTTTACGGCAGTGGTTCCTTCCTACAGTTCTGCTGCTGACTCAAATCAAAGACGTAAGGAATTTCTCTTCCAGCAGGAAACAAGCATAAGATTTTAGAGCCATCTGTGTTCCCTACACACCTACGCTTTTGGGTGTTGCCTTGGTTTAGTCTTATACCTGAAAATTACTTCTATTTTTATTCTTATAATACAGAAGTGGTTGAAATATTACTGTTATGGCAGCTTCCATTGTAAAATTATTTTGTTCTAAATGTCCGTGGGAAATCTTTGTAGCTTTTTAGGCAAATCAAATCTCTCTTACTATCACTTTCTGATGCAGAGAGGAAGGATGAAGAGAGGAAGATTTTTCAAAAAAAGCATTTGAATTTTCAAAAGAAGAGATGAAATATTCCGCTGATTTCATATCCAGGGGAAAAAAAAAAAAAGAAACCACAAAAAAAAGAAGGCCAGGGGTAAAATGGAAAAGACTGACTTAAAAGCTAGCAGTGTTTCACTTGAAACCAAAAAAAGTTTGGACCATCTATTTTCATATCATCCCCAGCGGTATCCGAAATGCAAACATCTGTTGCAAACATCCCTCTTTAATTATGTCTTTGGTTATTTTTAACTAGACAAACTTATCTCAGACATTCAGATCCATGCTAAAAACTTTTCATCTTAGATCTTTGCTCATATCCATACTTGAAGCACACTGCCATGCCTTCCTCACTTTTAATGTACCTACAGTTACAATGATGCTTTGGGGTAGGGAAATTTGCCCATGTCATTCAGCAACTGGTTTCTAGTCAAGATTTTAAAAGAAAAGGCAGCTGTTAAGAGAAATAAGGTAAAGGAATGTGGCATAAGTAAAAGGATGCAAAAATGAGCATGCTCTTGTCTTGCAAAACTCCAAAGTTAGTTACAAGATAAGGTAATCCCTCTGGTTTTTAAACTGTTGCTGTTAGTAGCTGAGATGCACTTTATATACTCGTAATTGCTTGGGTCCAAAAATCATCGGACGCAGTTCCTTTCCTATTGTCTTTACAAAAATACCTGAAGAGGAGTAAAGTAAATTCAATGTAATTTGTGTTGTCCCTTTAACATGATGAGTTACCTGTGAGTCTCTTTTACTATACTTGCCATTTTTATTACATGATGATGATTTTGATCCATCTGTCATTGTGCCCGTAAATTCATGGAAGGCATAAAATTACAATTCCAAGAATTAATAGTTTAAGCTTTCTGACATGAGGTGTTTTCTTCATGCAGTATGCTCTCAACTATTTTCAGTTCCCCTGGGAACTTCTTTCAAGCCTGTATAAAACTTTTGGATCAATGCTGCCTTTCGTACCTGCACATCTGAGTTGTGTCAGAGTCCCATGACTCACCTCCTGGAGCAGTGGACAGAAGTCTAGATCAAATTAAAGACTTTTATGCTTAAAATTGATATCAAATACGAGAAACGGTATTGTAATGACAATGGCAAATCTAGACAGCCTTCTGTTTCCTAAAAAGTTAAAGATGAATCTGCAGCAAGTGAAATCTCTGCTCTTAAGCACTGTCTGCAACAGAGAGCTTTTTCTTCGTATAGTCAGTGTCCCTTATCTGTTCTAATAAACTGCTGCACTTTGTTCCAACTTTTATGACCCTTTCAACTCTCATCCTCACCCTCTTACTCCTGGAAACCCTGCCAACCTGAGCTCCACAGCTTCCCTTATCAATTTTCCATATTTCCTAACTTAAAGCTTTTGATTATTTCCACATTTCTTTTCTTCTTATTATCTGGGGGAGATTTTATAAATAAATATATATATATATATACATATATATATGTATGTATGTATGTATGTATGTATTTATGGCTATGAATCACTGTGCAATGACTCAGAGCAAATGTGCTCTTAAAAGTGGAAGTGGAAGTGCATGTTATCTGGGAAGAGAGTATCTGATGATTCAAAAATTGCAAGGAGCTATCCTAACATGAATGGATGAGAAATTTTTGTCCAACTCATTTAAGATTACCTCATAATCTAGTAAGGCTTACAAAAATTGTATGTATTTAACATTGAATGCACATTGATATGCATAAATGAAGCAAGCTAGTTGCTTCATTTCACAGGCAATCTGCATAGTTTTAAATACATATGCAAAAATAAGAATGTCATATTAGAAGTTTTCTGTTGAAAATCGGAGAATGTTCCCTACTGTGTTCTGTAACTTGAGGATATGAAAAGTTTAAACGAATTTGTATGCCACAAGTATGTATCCAGAACAGTAGTTTTTGATCAGGAAACTCAAATAAATTAAATTCACTTCAAAAAGGCCATTTGATTTTCATCATACTCACAGAATCCAATGACTTGTAAAAGTTCTAAAGACTTGGAAAAATAGATAAGTTTGGTAAAAAAAAACCCACTAGGTACAAGAATCCAAAGTCCAGCTTCAATAATGATGAATAGTAGCCTGTACGAATTTCAGAAGACACAGCTGGTAATTATTTCAGACTTTATGGAAGCAATTTTTCATGTACAGACAAGCTTTTGGCATGGCTTGCTTCTCAATAAAGTGAGTTGGACTGCAGATGCAACAGGAAAACCCAAAGTTAGATGAACACTTTGCATAGCATGAACAAGATGCAGCAAAAATTGCTATGGAATGTCAATAATGCTCTCCCAATGTGTTATCAATGGTGGAGCTTTATGAAAGATAAGAATTTAACAGTAGCAAGTAGTTATTCCTGAGTTGTGAAGCAGGTATAAGGTACTAAGTCCTCCTGTTTAGCAAAGCATTTAAAGACTTATTCAAAAACAAATTAACTGTTCACCCTGAATTTTAGCAAGCTCTCTGTCAGACTCCTCACCAGTTCTTCACTTGAAAGAACACGATTAATTCCACTAATCTCAGCTAGACAATTTCACTATGCCCTTAACACTGTTGTTGAGTCTCAGTCTCATCATGTGCCTATTGATTGCTGAAACCTTACAAAATGTCTTACTCCATTTTCTATGCTTCAGCATAAATCTGTCATTTTAACTAAATCATCACCATTTAAAGCCTAATTCCAGAAAGGAAGTATCTGAAACTTCTGTAAAATTCAGACACTGAGGAAGAGAACAAATTTTTTTTGTCTTCCGTGCAATTCTAAATGAGGGATAACTGGAAAGCTTAACCCATTCTGTTGTGCATCTCCCTCCAAATGCCTAAAATACTCATCCTCTTTTGAAGCAAGTCCTGAATTTCTGGAGTTTGCTGCCTGACATGATAAGCCAAATAGATCAGAGGCAGTTTTACTAGCAGATATCCATGCAGAGGTGTTAGAGTTCAGCTGAAGGTAGTAATTTTGCCCAGGAGCTCCATGTGAATCATCTTGACACAGCTTCACGTAATCACTTTTTTATCATTACATGAACAGCAGTGAAGATATCTATTTTCTTCTGCAGGCAGCTACATGGGGAATCAAAACAATCATAACTACCATTTGACTGGTAGTTACTTTTGTAAGCGTGCATACATGCTCTGCTATTACAAAGGACAATTACTAATTATTTTGTCAGAAAAAGATATTGTGTAGAATCCGTATCCAGTGGATTCTTCCAGGAGTGGAGAAAAGATTGCACAGCACATGAGACAAAAGTATTGTAGTTCTTAGATAAAACTGAATCCAGGAGTCAAGTTAATCTCCATGTTGCTGAGAACTTCAGGGGGTTTAAAATGTTTGTCACAGAGGAAACAAAAGTGTGTGGTTTTGCTGTGAAAGAAGAGATCAGATGAAAACAGAGAAAAGCTAAATTGAAGTCTATTGAAAAGTTTAAAATATTCAACAATTTTTGTCCAACTTCTGTTATTGCTCAGGTGTTCACAGTAATTTTATCATTTGTCCCAGAGCAATTCCTTAGCTGAATCTACCAGCAATGAGGCTGATGCTCAACTAGAGAAAAAGTCCATTTATACAGCCACCAGAAAAATCCCTCAGGATTGTAGTTTATGTACATCAATTTACAGAATCAGAGAATATGCTGAGGTGGAAGGGACACACAAGGATCATCGAGTTCAGTTCCTGGCCCTGCACAGCCCCATCCCCAAGAGTCACACCACGTGCCTGAGAGCATTGTCCAAACATTTCTTGAACTCTGCCAGGCTTGGTGCTCTGGCCAGTTCCCTGGGGAGCCTCTTCCAGTGCCCAACCACCCTCTGGGTGAAGAACCTTTTTCTAATATCCAACCAAAACCTCCCCTGAAACAGCTTCAGGCCATTCCCACGGGTTATCGGCGTACAGCTAGATTCAAGTCCATAACTAGCAATTGGGTGCTCTAGTCTAAATTCTTTTCTATCACAGACTATAAAAATCTAGCCAGATGCCCTTGAATAGAGACCCACAGCTTGGATTGACTGATTCTCTCTGTCCACATGAGCTGTTCAAACTTTCAGACGTGTAATTCACCAAGTAAACCTGCCTCCTCTGTCAGTGCTAATTTACCAAAATATGTCAAACACTGGTTTTGTTGGTATTTCTATGAGATGCAAAGATTTGTGGTGAACTGCTCAACCTTTCTAACCTATGCAGAGAATATCTTGTAGGACTTCTGCTGCAGTGTGTTATGTGGCAATTCATCCTAATTTAATGTTCTATATTGCACACAGGTTTTCTTTCTCCCTTCTCCTTTTCTTGTCCCCCTACTCAAGTCAATCACATGCAGTGGCTTAGTCAGAAAGAGATCTAAATGTCTTACAGATATTACTGAGAACACTCAACAGGGACACCAAGGACAATTAAAGACAAATGTAGCAGATATCAAATGCTTCCCTACTCTTGTAGGAAACACACAACACTTTTTGAAGGAGGCCTACTGCAGAATGATGCAACCATACCATCTTGAGGAGAAGGGATGGCTTCCAGTGATGTCAGAACCATCATATGAAGGACTGGAGATTTACAGAGGTATATAAAGTCTCTGTCCTAACTCCATGGTCCCACAACAGAACTAAGGTCCAAGACCAAAAATAGAAATGTTTGCTCTTGTTCTCTGGCAAGAGCTACCTAGTGACCAGTGTGTTTCTGTCTCTAACAATTGCATTGGATTGAGCTGCAGGCTTTGGGTGCCATTATCAAAGTTGTTTCCTTACAGGCTTTGAGAACAAGAAATATACCTCAAACAGCAACTGTCTTTCAGAAAATGAGATTGTTAGTGGTAGGCCCACATTTTCCTGAAGCCACCATATTTGTTGTGCATTCTGAGGAAAAAATGCATTGTGACTGCTCAGTGGACCCAGTGGTTTCCCAAAACAATAGATCAGTGCAGAAGTATGACACAACAATTCTGTACATACACAGCACATGTTGCATTTCCCGCTCATAATGGATTAATTATGCTCTCACAGAAAAGCAGTATTAATACTGGTGCATCACAGGCAGTCTGTGTGCACATGGTCAATCTGGTGTTTGAAAATGTACTCTGCCTTTGTAAAGTCTCTTCTACACATGTACATCAGTAATGTGGTGGGAAAGATATAGCAGGTAGCAAGGAAGCTAAATATAATTGAGTAAATGACACCACACATGTGGCAGTGCAGGTGGACAAACCTGCCCAGCCCCTAAGAACCCCACTAACTCAAAGACTTAAGCCCCTTCTCTCAGTCCTTCGTTAGGGTGGGAGCCCACAATCCCCTAGTTTCATATTTTTCATACTTATTTATGGTTGGTTCATGTTTTCCCCTCCCTGTTTTATGCATGAAACTTTTAATATTCCTTTCCCTTAATTAATATGTACATGTTCTAGAAAGTTTCTGCATTATTCAACACCCCCATTGGTTCCTCCTCCAAGTCCCTCCTATGTTTTATCCCCATTGGCTCCCCCAGCTGTCACCCTGCCTTTTATCTCTTGCCTTTCTGGCTGTTTCCCTTATCCCCGCCTGTCCTGCCCTCCGTATATAAGTTTAATCCCCTCATTAAAATGCGGCTCTTTGTCCCTGCTCTCTCGTGTTAACAAACCTTTACGTGGATCATCACACGAGGAGTCCCCTCTCTTCTTTGCCTCCACCTGCGTGCCCGATCACCTGCCCAGAGGAAGCTCCCTCAGGTGGGGAGCTGGTCCTCGGACTCTTTTGTCGCCGCCTCATTGGGGACACCCCTCGAGCTATCCAGCAGCGTGGGCTGGTGTGCATTATACAGGAACAAATAACCTAACTTGTTACTGGGTCCCCAAAATTATATCCGAGAAGTGAATTTTTCTGGCTGAATAAAGTGTGTTTATAGTCCTCATGTGGTCTGCTTTTTGTAGGCTGCCTTTAGTTGTCGCTTAAAGTGGCCAAGAACGAGCTTGGTACAGCAAGTAACGGGCAGGGCAGATTTATGACATTATAATTTCTACTCTTGAACAAACCAAAACCCTCTTTCCTTAGAGTTACATTGGTAGGGATGGGAAGATGTGACCATCTTTATTTTGGGGAACTCCCCTTTTTTGCCACGCTTTCTGAAACCAAATATAAATAACATGTGACAGTCCAGAAAATTCACATACTTGCAGTGACAATAAAGTCAGCCTGGAAAAGCCAAAGGCAAGAGAGACCTCTCTCCACGTCACTGTATTCAAACGAAAAAACACTCTCCTCCTCCTAGAGATGTCTTTTCCAACCTAAGAATTTTCTCTCTATGCTTTTCTGAGGCATTATCATCTGAAATGAACCTGGACATTCAGGTTTCTTTACCCAACATGCTCAACTAGAGACTACTTTCCTCTTCAGTACAGGGTCCCAGGGTCAAGAGGAAAAGGAATGGCATATGTGTTTACATTCACAGAGGCTCAAATATCTTACTGATTTGACATGCATATGGATTGCACATTTCCCCAGATATATTTTTCTTTTACAAATACGAGTTTTTCTAACTCCTGTATTATTTGTAAGCTGATTTTTTTACAGGTTTTAGATGCATGATATTAGCTGACTGTAAGGGTATGACTGATTTTTTACTCATATGTCATTTAATAGATCAATGTGTCAGGTGAGTTCAGGGGGAAATATCCCTTGAAGTTTTACAAATACCTGATGGAATTTTGTTATGATTTCACTGTGGCTGGAGGCACAGTTGTTGCAGTCATATTTTGACACACAATACTCCCTGCAACACTCTGTAAAAAGCTCCCATTATAAAACCAATTTTTTTTCTTTTTTTGAATGCAATCTCAATGCTCAGTACTTTGCTGGTAACCAACTTAGAGACCTCTGCCTAGCAGGGCATGCTCATCACCAGCATCCTCTGTGTTACAGCCAGGCTCTGTGAACTCTTTAGCACACTCCCAGAACTATCTGGCAGGAAAGCTGCTATGGATGGCTTATCATGACACTAACTTATTTCTGCTACTATTGCCAACCTTGTGACTGGATCATCAAAAGCCTTTACATGCTTCCTGTCCCCTACTTCAACACAGTAGAAACATCTCAACTTGGCAGAAAGATACAGATTTAAACACTGTGGGGTAAAGGGCAATACCTACTTCCAGGAAGTAATGGCTTTGGGACAGAGGAGCTGGAAATTACAGACATTATACCAGACTCTACTTATTCTAACATCAGGGATATCAGACAGTGCTTATTCTGATAAATACCGGAAGGAATAGAAATAACAGAGTGTTCTGCTCAAAAGTACAAGCCCAAAAATTACATGTACACAGAAAAAAATTATTTGAACATTTGAAAAGGGACACCATTTTTCTGGTAGA
This sequence comes from Falcunculus frontatus, assembly GCA_013398115.1. Taxonomy (NCBI): domain Eukaryota; kingdom Metazoa; phylum Chordata; class Aves; order Passeriformes; genus Falcunculus; species Falcunculus frontatus. The sequence goes on from VZRV01010555.1 coordinate 1,254,991, forward strand.
CTTGGCAGTGAAGTTTAACATTGAACTTGATGATCTTAGATGTCTTTTCCAACCTAAGAAACTCTATCATTCTAAGAAGGTCTCCACATTGCTTCTCTTGATAGATTGTTCAAATAGCGATCAACTTTGCTATGATGTTCTTGACGGTTCTTTAGGAGGACAATCCTAGAAAGATCATTATCATGTTCTTTTTTATGAGTCTATCAAACTCTTCTCTCTAAATACAGAACTCTTCTCTCTAAATAAGAATAGTGATTGCTACTTCTGCCCTTTGAGTCTTACCATCCCCTACAATTCCCTTTATTATTTTAGGGGTTTTTTTGGTCCTTCGGATTTTTCTCTTCCTTCTTTTTGGTCCTATAAGCCATTGGTTGGGTTTTGGGTTTTTTCTTTCTGAAATCCTAATTCCTGCCGCCAAAGCCATAACTGTATACTGTGAAAAGAATTTGTATCGTTGTTCTATTTTTTACAGTATGTCTTTAACCACCACTGTTGATCAGTGGAAGAGCACTGTACTATGTGAGTCCTTATCTGAATCAAAACAACCATTTTTATTGCCTGTTGAATTAACAATTTTTTGCATATCAAACCTAGTAAATTACAATGTCTTCTTTTGATTTCCCCTACTTCTGGTTGTGGTATGTGGATTTGCACTCAAATTTCTGTCCAACTCATTTTATTAACAGTCTTATTGTCATAGCTGTCCTCTTTCCTACAGGAGCTACAAGACAATGCAGAAAGTTTGTTGCTTTCTACAAATGTGTCCTTTCATGTGGTTCAAAGTTTTCAGTGGTAGCAACCTGCAAACTTTCCTATGCAAACAAAAATCAGTTGAATGAACTGTGAATGGGAGGGACTATGTAAAGGTGAATCTTCCCAGAACCTTTCAGGCATCCTACGCTTCACTTAAGGGTGGGGAAGTTCATGCCTTCCTGGAGTGTTACATTTATACCAAAGGCATAATCCTTTCCTCATCTAAGATCCACTCTCTTGAAAGGGAATTGATCTAGTTTTGTGTTCTAATTTCTCCTTGGCAAAATATTTTAGGAGCTCTCACGATGACTCTGAATAGACTTAATTTATTTACTTCTGACATGAGAACTCACAAACATACCATTTTCAACACACCTACAGAACCTTTTTCTGCAAATCCCATTGTCAAAAGCAGATCTGACAGTGGTCAGCCTTGTGATGCTTTATGAAGGGCCTGAATTTGCAACTTAAACAAGACAAGTCTCAGTCAGAACGAGATAGGTGTTTTGGATGTTCCCATTTCTATGGCTGTCCCATTTCACTTTGAGTTTCAAGTGGGATATTTAAAAACTACTAAGTAAAAACAGCAGGCTGGTTTGGATGTGCATACAGGTTTGTTCGTTGATTGCTTTTATTTCACCTCTTTTCCCTTCAGTTTCTGGGTGAACCAACATTTATGCTCTCAGTACGTCAGCCTTGCTAGAGATGCCTTTTACAGCCATTAAGGGTATGAAAGTAAAGGAAGGAGCAGTGGTACTTCTCCATTCTAAAAGTTTTTCCACAGTTGAAACAATTTCCCAGTCTAGAACTCAAACACTTGTCAAGGAACCTAGACCTGAAATCAATTCTTCCTACAACCTGTGGAGACAGAAGACATCTGCTAAGATGGTGCCCTAACAGCCAGGCTGTGCTCTTTGCATTAAAGATTCACCATCCTTATTGAAGCTGCATCACTACACAAAAAAAAAATCATGATTCATTGGGCCAGAGTAGTCTGGCCCCTGTATGAATATAAGGTACTATTTCTTTTTCCAAATGCCCTTTAGAAGAAATGGGCTGCAATCACATTGTGCAGGGGCATCTTGTCCTAGTGGCTGGCAAGTGTGCAGTTTGTTCTGCAAACAAGACCAAGAGATGACCAAAATGAAGGAGAGTCTGGGTTTAATTCATAACTTGATTAATATTTTCTGGATTAATGATTAGTTGTGGATTTGAACAAGTCACTGGGATATTTGGACTGGGGCAGGCAGAGGTGCAACTGCAATTTCAGCAACAAAGTGAAGGGTTGGTGTGTTTCAATGCTCTAAGGATAATCAGTTGCTGAAAAGGCAATATGGATTTTTTTTTTCATTTCCCCAGTTCTGGACTCTGGTTGACCAAATTATCTCTTCAAGAATTAGGGGACAGGGTTTGAACTGCTTTTTGGGGGGCATGGGTTGAATTTAGGTGCCTAAATTCAGGAGAACAGCTCAGCAAGTTTCATGTCTCATATACCAGTGAAAGTTAATAGGACAAGGCTCAAGATTAGAGAATACTTGACTGCATGCAGTAATTGTAGCTGATAGCACTTCAGGGAATTGCAAGAAGGCAGCAAGTGTGACTCACAGCAGTGGGCCACTAGGCAGGCTGAAAGATGTGAGAGGAAATGCATTTTGGAATCACAGTCTTGTCACTTTGAATTTTGTTCTTTCCCTTCACTAAATTAGTATGAATGTTTCTCTCATGATTTTTCTGACTCATTTTTTTCTTATATGTTTTTATTTCCAATTTTGTCTGTGTCATATTCCATCTTTCATGCTCCTTTTTTCTCTTTTCTAATTTGCATTAATTTGTCTAGCTATATAGCAACTGCCTTTTACAGTGCTGGCATATGGGGCTTTTTTCTTTCTTAGAAAGCTGTATAACGGGCTTCTAAATTTCCATTTTTAAAGCCTGCAATATTTCTAACAGCACTAACTATGACTCACCAGCAAAATGTCTTAGCAGCTCTGGAACACTGACAAGAGATCCACTTCCAAAGACTGGGTTATGGTTTAGTTCCACAAAATTTGCAAACTTTTAAAGCTCTGAATGTGTTCAACATGTCATTCTTTTAGGAGGAAAATGAACAGATTTAGACCATTCCTTGGACAAATTACAGTAATACATTGCTGTAAAGTGCAAAAGCCTCACAAGCCTTTACAAGCACATTTGGTCTTGCCAACATCATTAAAATAGCATCATCCAATTAGACTGTGAGCATAGAGGGTCCAGTGACAAAAATGAAAACAAAGCCCTTTAGGAGTTTTACTGCACCAAAAGTCTAGCACAGAGTATAATTTACATCATCAGTGTTAGCCTGTGACCCAACATTCATGCTGGCCCATTAGCATGTGTTATGTGAGTGAAGTGCTCCATCTGCTGCGTGCCCAGGCAGGCAAGCCAGGCACTTTGGGATATGTGTTCACACACCCCTCAGGGCTCCAGCACTCTTTATTACTGCATTTGCAAGTGCAAAACCTGTGAGTGCTCAGAGCCACCTGGTGTTCAGCCAAAAAAACCAACCAGACAAACAAACTAAAAAGAAAAAAAAGGAAGCACAGATGATAGGGTTGCTCATCTTGTGTAGGCAGTTCCTACAATGCTTTGCAGTCAGCAAACAGGGCACTTGGGAGCATCACCTACCTGTGTGACAGAGGTATTTTAGCATTAACAATTGACACGTGATGTCAATGTGCAGTGATTTGAATATGCTTAATTATTTTCCCGCTAGATGCCATTACATCATCCAGTACACCAGGTGTGCAGCAACCCAAACTTCGATTAGTACTTGAGCTCCACAAAAGTTCAGAAGGCTGCATCCCCAAAATTTTTTTCTTTATTTTCTTTTATAGTTCGTTGCCTTTAGATCTAACATATATATCAAGATAGATCACTTGATTTGGTTTATTCTGAAATTCTTTTCTACATTAGCAATTTCTGAACTAGCAACTTTTTCCTTTGTCACAGCAGGTTCTGCTACATTTTCCCCTTTGGACTAGCCTTGGTGAACATGCAAACACACTCATTTGGTCTAGATAGAAGGAGGAGATTCTTTCATCTTTGCAGTATAAACTGGTTTTCCCATTTAAAAAAAAAACAAACTACTATCCCTCCAAATAAATACATAACTGAAGTGCCAAACACTTAAGCAAATAGTTGTTTCCCTTGAAGTTAAAACTGCTAAAATGTTCATAGTGGAAATAAAAGATGCATTTTGTGTTTTGTGGTCATATTGAGGCTTGGGAAATATGACCTACTTAATAAGGCTAGAACAGGCAAACACCAGCTGGTTATTCCAGATTTCTAAGGTTTTTTGTTTGTTAAATACTAGGTGGTGTCTAAAACGTGCTGAGCAAGTAGTTGACACTGCTGAAAGCTCACTTTTCTAGCTTATGAGAAAGAATTGTGATTTTGAAAATAATTGTAATTTTTTCATGAGTCTAGGTAAAATAGAGTTTACATTTGGAAAGTCCTTGCTATGGTTATGCTTACATTTGTTGCCTAGTTTTAAACTAAAGGGGGAGAGGCTTAGATTAGACGTTAGGAAGAAATTACTTACTCAGAGAGTGGTGAAGCTGAACTGGAACAGGTTGCCCAAAGACGCTGTGGATGCCCCATCCTTGGAAATGTTCAAGGACAGGTTGGATGGAAATGTGGGTAACTTGGTCTAGTGGGGGTGGCATCCCTAACATCGATGGGTGGGGGGAAAGGGCAGGGGGTAGAAGGAGGGTGAGGGGCACAGGGATGTAGCAGGGAGGAGTGGTTGGAATAGATGAACTTTAAGGTCCCTTTTTAACCCAAGCCTTTCCATGATTCCATGATTCTGTGATTTGCCTGCGGGGTTTTTGTTTTCCCTTTGATTTTCCTTTCCACACAAAACAAATCTCTAATAAATCTTCTGTCTTTTGAGAACTTAGAGGGATCAGAAATGCACAGGATGCCAGACAATATTCAAGCCAGAAAGCCTGCTTACAAGCCAGAGTTTGGTACAGCTCTCCAGTCCCTTGGAAAAAATGGATTGAGTAGAACTGACCTAGTGCCCCAAGGGTTCTTGCTGGGCCTGTCACAGTATTGACAGGAGAGGTTCAACGCCACCTGTGTAACATAAACACCTCAATCTGAGTGCTGAGGATAGAGGAGCTAGCCAAGTTTTGGATGTGTCTTTGACAAGGAACACGGTTGCAGAGAGCAATGATGGGTACTCCCCTTAGAGACCCCTTAGGTGCCTGTGGTATCAAGTGTTCTACTCATGTTTGATACACAATAAATCAGATATAGGAAGAAGGAAATACAGAATGGCCTGGCTGGAAATCTAGGACTCTCACTCTTCTACCACACCACAGATTGCACTTCATCCCCTCTCCCCCTCATCCAGACATTACCAGCTTCCAGCTCCTCTCTCATGTATCTGTACATCCCAAGAGCCTGCAAGCTGTCACTTCCAAATGGTTTAGCAGGATAACCAGCAGGCTTCTTCATCACCACCAGAGAGTTCATGTGGGTAGCCAGCTGGTCTGTCTTCCTAGTTAGGCTTCAGAAAAGGGTGGGAATTTCAGAAACACTTAGCAACACAGGAAATATTTGTACATTATTTGTCCATCCTGAAAGTGATTTTCCCTCTATATCCTTTTAGATTCAGTAGCAAGATCAAAATGGCTATATTGATTCTTGATACTGGCAAATAAATTGTTCTGGGGCTAAATAAGACCCAGAAGATATCACAATATAGTGAATTCATCACAGTGAAACAACTTGTTGGAAATTACTCAGAGCTTTTCTTGGAGAGCAGTAGTTCAAACCTGAAGGAAACATGGGCTACATCTTAGCAGAAACCCAGATTTTAATAATTTGACTAAAGGACTCCTGGATCACTGTGATCTGCTCAGTAAATCTGTAACAGCCCAGGACTACCAGACATGATGAGTTTGCTGTTTCTTGAATTTCTAAATTATTTAGAGAACAAGAACTGAAGTCTAGATCTCAGATCACAGGTGTTACTAATCTCATATTTTTATAAACAACATGAGGGTCCTTCTCCTAAGTTAGCATGACCCAGCAGACATTCTTCTTGTCTCCCCATAAAGTTTTGGCTTGAATCAGATTCCTACTTGGAGGAAAATATTTTTTAAAATAACAAACACTACAAATAAAATCGTGTTAGCTAAGAGAAACTAAATAAATAACATGCAAGCTATCAGGCACCAAAGTGTCTATATACTGTATACCGTTGTGCCTGTCCTGCAGGGAACACAGTTGTGAGCTGATTGTTGTGAAGACATAAATTTTTCATGAAACAAAGATTTGTAGGAAAAATAATTGTCCACTAATTCAGCTGGGGGGGGGGGAAACAAAATAAGGCAGAGAAGTATTTGAATATGCAAGCTTTCCTTCAGATTTGAACATCTTTTCTCTGTTTCAGTAGAATTTTGTCATATCCAGTAAGCATCCCTAGGGAGAGCCTGGGGTGAAAATCTGAGACCCACAATCCCAGCACTGCATTGCCTGAAGTTAACTGGGTTTGATCACAGCACTATTAAAGTCAAACCACCACACAACACGTGAATGGAACTAATTCTCACCTTGTGAGATGGTGGTACAGCTGTATCCTTCACTTTACAGTAGAGATTTCTGTTGTTTCTGGATCTTAAAGCTTCAGATAAAATTTTCAGGTGGCCAAGGCTCACACAACACCACATGCTTCAGAGAGAAGGAAATCTGGACACTGAAAACCATGGATCCACACTGGAGGGAAGGTGTCCCACCACACATCTGACAAACTGTATTTTTTAATACTGATTCACTTTATGCTGAAGAAGTTCAGACGTCTTGCATAATCAGAGTGACTAGGAATGTGTATCCTGTAACTGAGACAGCACACAACTCGATGGCAGTTAGTATTGTTGGTGCCATTTGTCTACTTTGGAAGGGGTGAAATGGAGAGAGTGTTCAAGTGTGATACGAAAAAGCTGCTTAACAGTTACAAGAAAGCTTCTGAACAGCACTTGATTCAATTTAAGGTTAAAACACCTAAGGTTGTGTTTCCACATCTAGATATCCATGTGTGATTCAAGTGCCTAAATTCACATCATGATTTGCAGATGAAGACCAACAGCATTTAACAGTTACTGGGGAGAAATTTAATTGACCAGCTACAAAGAATCTTATCCTGAGATTAGATCCTACATAATGAGTTCAGGAAAATATGGGGTTTGCTGATAGGGATAAAAAGCTGGTCCTTGCTTATGTAATACCTCCAGGAACCGGGACCTCACAGCAGTACAAATGCAATAGTAATCACCATTCCTGAGAAAATACAAAGTGTGCTCTTTGTCTCTTCCTTTCTGACAAAAGTGCCGTGACAGGAACAGAAAAAGATACACAATCTTTGCTACAGGCATCTGAAAAGTTGGCAATATTCCCAGAAAACAGGGGTACTCTGGGCAGAGACAGCATTGCATGACCATGTGTGCCATGAAGCAGAGGATCCCAAGGGATGCTCTTGAGGCAAGAGGCTCTGCACAGCCTGGAAGGTCAGCCCCTATCTGAAGCAACATAAGGCATTGAACCTGCTACACATCCCACAGAAATCAGTGATAATCCTTTCACTTTCATGGGTTTGATATGCCATTGCTGTCATTGCCCTGTTTCTACACACTTCATCCTGCCTTCTCCCTGCCTGAGCTGCATCCACCCACTGATGCCTCCCAGGAAAAACAAGGTTGCATGAATTTGCAGGCTCATGCTTTGTGCGAGGAACTTAGACATTTAATATGCAGCTTGCAGTCATTGCTCCCAGCTTCAATAGCCATCTGGAGAAAAGTTTTGAAGCTCACTGACATGCTGGAGAAGTGGACCTGATTGAGAAATGATGTTCAACAGCTGCCAGAGGGGAGGGGGATTGGAGCTGAAAGTTTTCACCGATGGCTCTGGCATTGCCCCACAGTGCTACTAGCAAGTAAATATATGTCAAAACCTACTGATCGTGCCCAGTTTGCATTTCATAAATTAAAATGTATCAGCTGTTTCTTAACATTTTATTTTCAGTCTTCTTTTGGTCATAATTTGGCCTAAGGACTACATCTGTGATGAATTCCTTGTAACAGGACCTTGCCATTTGGACTACAGTTGTCATCAAAATATTCTAGTGTGCTCACATAGGCTGAGAGAAATATATTTTTAAAAATATTCTATCACTCAAAAATTAGTTTAAAAAATCAGTATTGCTTATTGAGTTGAAAAACAGTCTGTATTGAAATTCAGTTTCTGCCTTGCTCTGATTGGAAATGTCTATGTGTCTGAGTCTATATATATAAACATAAGCACAGCCACAGAAGAGCAGGGATATGTATAGACAGTAAATAAACCCATGTAATGTAGTTTTCCAAAATGCAATTTCTCCTCAATTTTAATATTACATAGCAACTTGAAGACAACCCCAAGTGTTTGTTTCAAAGCATTATTTTCTCAAATCTGATTCTTATTTATATTTTGAGATCAAGGCTTGCTTTTATCAAGCTGTGTGATTGGTGCTATCAATGGTGGCGATTCAGTTGCAAGATTCTGGAGAAAGATTTTCACTTCACATTGAAAGGTCCCACCTCCCCTCTGAACACCCCTGTGCCTTTCCCAGCCCTACACCAGGCCATGTGTATATCAGTCTGCCCAGGCTGTTGAGAATGGTGGCCCACCAAGGCCAGCACCTCGGGAAGAGCTCCACTTCCAGGAGCTGCAGCTGAGGTCTGCTTCAAATGAGGAGTTGCAGGAGGGACAGGGAAGCTGTATGAAATGGAGATGGCTCATCAGTACTGAGCATCTAATGGATTTTGGGAGGGCTGTCCTTGTGGAAAATGAATAACCAAGGTTGTCAGGAGATCAAAGACAAGCATTAAAGCCAAACAAGGATGGTTGTGACATTATTGTCTAACAGACCACAGGCCAAAGCCACCCATTGTGCTGTCCCCACTGGCTGGAATCATACTGACAAAAACTTGGGAGCTGTGGTCCATGTGGAATGCAGGGGTGAGGCCATTGCTTTGCCTCTGTATGGCTGAGCAAGTACACTGTTGTCCAGCTTTCTTATGATTCCCTCCCGCCTCAACAAGTGTTTTTCCTGAGTATTTGTGCCACAAGAGATCCAAAAAGCCCATGAGCTTTCTCAGTCTCCTTATTCCTATCCCCTATGTCTGTCCCCACTGGGGAAAGGCAGGGTGTGAGAGGCTGTGTGGGAGTTTGGCTGCCATCCAGGGCCGATCCACCACACACTAGAGTGGAGGTTCCAGAAGTTTGATTGACTGCTCCCTAGACAACAATAGGATTTCAGGTGTCACCACTCCTGCTCCAAGTATAAACAAGCAAGTCAGCCAGCAAATATTAGCTTTTGCTTTTCTAAGTGCCTCTTCGGCGCAGTGTCACTTCTCTCCTATTCATCTGCGGAGACCTATAATGAAGTGTCAAGGCAAACACAGCATGATGTGGAGAAGGGCTGAGAACCAACATCTGCCCAAGCCCTGTTCTTCAACTGCTTACCTCAATACCTGTGCAGAATAAGGAGTATGAGTTCAGACTGGCAGAAAATGAAAAGGAGGCAGGAATTGCGCCTATTTGTTTTTCTTCTGATAATAGATGCCCCTACCAGTGAGAGCAGTGGAATGGGACAGCATCCTCCCATTGCTCCAGGGGTGTGTTTACACTGCCAGGTAGCTCTGTGTTGTGTGTGCTAGCTCTTCACAGACTAGTTCAGGTACTAGTCCAGAGCTCTTGAGCTGTGACTACAAGGCTAGCAGGATAGATTTGCCCCGTGGAGCTCTTTGGTGTGCCTAGGCTTACTTGCAAATCGCAACATCTTTGCCCCTGTCTTTATCGCATAATTTTTTTAAGGCTTCATGCTATCAGTGCTTTTCCCAGGAAAGTCAGGCCCCACAAAAGCACAAGTGAGAAGGAAAAGACAAGAAGATCTAGGCCCCGGGGCACTTTCTAGTATGTGATACCAGAAATACTTTTCTGAGGAAACATATTTCTGTTTCAAAACTCCATAGCAGAAGAGACCTGTTTGTCTCTTCCAGTCCCCTTTGACTCTACTAACCACTCCACAGCATTTTTCATACTTTGACAGCTTTGACATCTTTGCTGCTGTCATATGCTGGTATGCACAGTAGTCCATAGGTAATAGTCTCCCCTTATCCAAGGAATCGTGTCATTGCCAGGGACAGGGGCAGGGAGCCTTTTCCAGCGACAAGGGGTTCCTTCCAGTCAGGGTAGCATGGCCCCGGTTCCGAGTCAGAGGGGAGTGGTGGGTGTAGCACAGCAGCGGGAGGTGCAGGGTATTGCCTATTTTCGGGGGTTTCCACAGTGAGTAATAATGCTCCTTTCCTTGTGCACTCTGTCGTTAGTATTGTTGTTGTTACTATTCCTTTTCTTATCTCGTTGCTGTTTGCAGTAAATTGTTCTTATCTCAACCTGTGATCGTCACCTTTTTTGTCTCCAATTCTGCTCTCCATCCCACTGCAGGGAAAGGGGAGAGGAAAGCAGGGGGAGCAAGAGAGCAGCGTGTGGTTTGGAGAGTTTCAGTGGGGGCAATGAATTGGGAAGCACCATTGTCAAAGCACAACACCTTTCTAAATGAGAAAGAAACAGACAAAGAAAGAAATGACAGCCATCTCAGGAATAGTCATCTGAGACATGGAAAGCCCAATTACACAGTTTTCCTCTTTTGCCATCTTCAGCTCCTCAGCTGTGTCAGCACTTTCCCTTGGATTACACTGAGGTTCAAACATGCTCAGTCCTTTCCTGTCTTCACTGACACATTTTACTGTCTGCAAGCAGTCACTGCTCACGACATTCAAACAACTGATTTTTCTTGGTTTCTCACCGGCCCAGTGAATATTTAACATTTGATACAAGCTATTTTTTTACAGATCCCAGAGGAGGAATTAGGTAGGTAGGTACACCTTCAGGGCTTCCATTTAGGTGTATCAGGTTCGTCTGAGTCACATGGGTGTCAGACAGTCCAGGCATCCTGGTGCTGTTCTATTAGACATCTATCCTAGCACTGAAACTCCTTCACACTGAATATCACCACAACTTCAGGATTCCTGTGCAAATTTGAGGTTTTTAAAAGAATGAAATCCTGATCAAGTGCTTCTCCTGTGCACTTTCACCTTTCTGGCCTTTAATAACTCTTGGTAGCTGGGAATTGATTTGGAAAATCTGACAGCAGATAAAATTGCTTAGTTGGATGAATGCTCAACTTCGGCTTCCATTTTTTGATCAAGCTCTCATTTATCCTCATAGTCTCTGAAGTTACTGATTCTTTGAACCTGACTGCTATTCCACATAAGCAGTGTTTTATGTATAATCAACTTCTTTATTACATAACAACCAGTAACATCTGAAAGCTTTAAACATATACTAACATTTTAATGATAGCAAGGAAAGATTTATGGGCAGAGTAAATATCTTTTATTGGCCCAATGATGTAGTTGGAAAAATGCAGACTTGCTTTTGGGCACCCAAACCTTTTTCTGAATTTGAAACAGAAGCTGCAAAACTGTGGCTTGATGCTTGCCGTTTCTTTTGGTTCTGAAGCAGATCATGGATGTCTGAAGTCTTGACTGGTTTCCCAGCAGTACAAGTAGACAAAGTATTAATTCCCTGCAGACCTTAATTTGGTTATACCCTTAGATCATCATGGTTACATTACACAACTATTTTAGAATATTATCAAATTCATTGTAAACTGAAAGAGTCATATACTTGATGATCTTGCCTTTGAATTGTCATATTACATTTCCTTGATTTTGAGTAATACCTTACCTCAAAAGTCTTTCTAACCAGCCCTTGTGGATACATAATGTTGTATGTTATTGTCTAAGTTTTATTTCTTTTTTTAAGCCCATAAAAAATGTTTACTTGCTTTTAGGTCCCCTCTGTGAAATTTTCTCCTTAAAGAGAAGGAAAACGCACCATCTGTGGCATAATTTGTAGCTGCTTATTTGAGGCAGACTGTTCAGAAGGAAGTAAATCTTTCCACATTTTAGAAAGCTTGTGAGGGAAGGAATTTATCCACATTTAGCAGACACTGGGGTAAGTACATTCTTCTGGAAGCCGCAGGTTTGGGGGGCAATAAATCCTTCCATTGCTATTAGACAGGGGGCAATAAATCCTTTGATCTCTATCACACTCAGTGATTTTACTCCACTCAGAATGTACATTTCATTGAGGTACTGTCTTCATTTTCCCATTTTCCTGGGATTAATTTATCCTCCTTTTCTAGGTTACTACCCCTTTTTTTAATTAATCGGTTGTACTTCTCAACTGTTCACTATAAGGGCATGGCATTCAGTTACATTATCTGTTAGGAGAGAAAATACTTTTTTTTCCTACTTTCCTTTCATTATCTGGGTAAAAGACTCTGAAGTTGTACCAGTGTACTCCCTCTCTTAAGAGCCCTGAAATATTTTCTCTTTTAAATAAGCAGATGTCCTTAAGCTTTTTGAAAGAAGTTTTTTCTTGAAAAGCTTTTTTACACTTTTAGCCAATTTCACATCAGACATTTTCTCATACAGCTAGCTACAAGCATCAGCAGGCTTAGTGCTGGCCTGAGAAACACTAGAAATCTAGTACTTTACGTTGAAAATCTGGGGGAACAGGTTTTCCATATTAGTTCAACACTATTTTTATCTGCATCTTGGATTATGATGACAGTAAGTAAATGTAATTGACGAATTTTAGCAGCACAGCATGCCTCAAGTGCCCAGAAGTTACCTTATTTTTCTCATTTTTCCCCTGCCTTTGGTATTTATATTAAAAATGAAAGCATTTTCCAAAATCCATTTAAAACAAAAGCATCCCACTCCAAAATATCCTTTAAAACTCCGTATACTGAGAGGCGAGATAAGGAAGAGAATTTTAAAATGAGATCTGCATCTTCTAGCACACAAGTCGAGAAGGTATCGGAAGGTTTTGAGCCCAAGTTTATTTCTGTCAAACAGTGACACCCGGTGGTCAGTCAGACTAAGGCATTAAGCCTTACAGCCCCAGCCCCAGTGCCTGCCTCTGCCCTTGAGATGGGGCAGAAAGGAGGAGGGTTTCTGGCAGCCAGGTGCCTAATTTACAATGACTGGGGCTGAGTAGCAAATGAAACAAGCACATGGTCGGATACATAAAGCGTAAATACACTGAAAGATCCATCTTGCATCTTTTTTCTTCTGGTGTTTAATAGCATCATATTAGACTGGAGATGCTTATCTGTTCCCCTAAGGATAGGAAATAATTTAAATTTTGCTTATAAATATGTCAAGTATTCCCTTCTGTCACTGCATTCTTGTACAGCTGGTAAGCTGGGGACAGTTTCCAAAAACTGCACTATGGGGTGAAACAGTGTTGTCAGACTTTATAAACCATCTGGAACAGCAATCTGCTTTTCATGCCCTAAAATTCCCAAGCCCTGGTTTTTTGCACCATATGTAAAATTGATATCTTCCTATAAAAGTATAAGACTTAACCTATGAAATTATAATAAGAAGTTCCAGACTTTTAATTAAGTTTCTGATCTTATTACCGAGGTGGATGGCATGTTTCACACATGAATAATGGGACCAAATGTCTTGCAGCAGCCTCAGCAATACTTCAGCAGTGCCAGTCTCCAGCTCCCCAGGGCTCTTGTCTGCCCATCAGTGCCCTGACACATGGCATTAGCAAACAACAGTTCTACAGATTAAACTTAGGGTCCAGTTTACCATCTTGTCTAGAAAAAAATTTGAGAACGAGACAGAGACCTTTCCTGACCTTTTCCAGAGAATCTTCTCTAAACAGCTTGGAGGAGGTAAGACTCTTTCATCCAATACATCCATCACTCCTTTATGAAGGGTGCTCCAGGTTAGGAATTAGGTTGCTGATGACAAAAGTGCCTTTCAAGTACAGCCAAAGGGGGCTAGTGAGAGGTGGGAGCAGGACTGGTGGGGTTTTGCATGAGCTCTGCTCACACAGCCAGTGGATTGTTCACGGAAAAATAGAAAGAGACTCTTCCCTGGTTCATTCATTCTTCTACAAAGCTCTATTTTTATTCCATGTGCTAAAAAAAACATTGGGAAGATCCTGTTTTCTGGTTTCATCAATAAGGAGAGCTAACGTTCTGTTAACTCTGCTTTACCCTATGAACTCTGCCCTTTCCTTCTTTTATATCCCTAAATGAATGGCAAGACCAAGTGTGGTTATAAGACTTCTTTGCTACTGTGAAGGATCTACAATTTTCTCTTATTCTTTCTCTTCTGATTATCTCAATCGAAGTTGTGAAATGGAATTAAAGATGAGAGGCTAGCTGAAATATACATAAATATATATATATTATATATATTATATATAATATATATAATAATATTATATATTATATATAACGTATAATTATATTATATTTATATTAGATATATAATTATAGATATATACATATAAATATATATATATTTGTGTGCACGTGTGTGTGTGTATTTAACAGGAAATTTCTGATTTTCCTTATAGTCAAGATTCTGAAACATACTGTTATATTCCAAAGAAACTCAAATATGCTATTATGATAAATGCATAGTAAGACACTCAGCAAGCCATACATACTTCATAATGATGCCAGGCAATGACATGTTACTGTAACAAAGAGATGCTTATAGCGTCTGAATGGATTTTACTGATTTAGACAACTTTCATGTAGGTCAAAGTCAGTCTTAAGAGTGTTTTCATTAAACTTTAGGAAAGGAGGAGAGCCATTTGACATTAGTATGGTTTGTAAATATTTTCTTTAAGTCTTTCTGACCTGCAAACATTAAAATCATGTTATAGCAATAACAAAAGCCAGATACTCAAAATTCTCTGTCGGTCCACACTTGAACTTAGTTCCTGAGGAAATAATTTGCTGCATGACATCACCAAGGCAAACAAGGTAGCTTTTAAAATTACTTCCAAACTAAATGCAGGAGCTGGTTGGACCGGTGTTCTGAGGTCCAAATTTCCACCCAAAGTAAAACATCAAGTCAATAAAAGGCTGGTTATATCTGCAACCAAAAGAAAATGAATGCTGATATATATTAGTTTGGCTGTGCTAAATCACTGTGGTCTTGATTTCATGACAGTAACACTTCCGCATGGAAATACATTGCTTTCAGGGAAAACTAGAATATATATCTTTTGAATTCATACTTGGTTTACTCTTTTTTCTGTTCTTTGTTACTCTTCAGTATTCTTTCCTTCATTGTTTCTCCCTTTTTTTTTGCTACCAGATCCCAAATTTGTTTGTCCCCTTAGTCTCTATACTGTAAATCTGTCTTCCCTCAGTTTCTGTCCCTCCCTCCTTCTTCTATCCTCCCTTCAGTCCTTCCCCCTTGTATATCTCGTTATACCTCTCTTCCCAGCACTAATTAATGCTTCATCCTTCTTTCACTTTTTTTCTAAATCCCATCAGGCTACTAGCTATTCAGTTATTTTGAATGTCCTTTATAGCCTGAGAGTTTCTAAACTTTAGTTAGTAGGTTTTTAAATGCCCTCAGTATAACATTTTTGTCTTCATTTCTTTCCCAGCAGCTGAAGAAGGAAAGGTTCTTGCACATAGAGTCAGCATCTATTCAGTCAGGTCTGAAAGGAGCGTAAAAAAGATGGAAACCTCTGCAGCTACTAGAAATTTTTGGAGTCCTTGTTTAAGAGTGTGCTTGCAAATATGGCTGTTCCAACCAGGTTCATTTTTATTTTTCTTTATTAATTTTCTGCCCTTTGTCTTCATTTCTATTGTCATTTGGTGTTAACTAGTTAGCTGAAATGTTTTGTGTAATTGGACTAAGCAACCACATTGATAATAAGACAGAGCCCTAAAGGTCCCAAATTCTGTAGCCTCAAAATACTTGCAAATTTTCCTTGTCTACAAATGCTGCCCCTGGCAGACAAAATTCATTTTGTGCTCCATTAGGCTCTGCTGCCTTCAGTTTTCTCTATCATGCCTGCCTCTGTCTTTCCTTAGCTGCCTTCTACAGGAGCTTCTGTAGCACTTAGCATCAAAAATGCAGTTCTTCAGAAAAACCTGTCAACGCAAGAATTTAAATCTGAAAAAATTACACAGTAGTACCAGCTTGGGGCAATGTACCCTGTACATAAAGAGATCTTTTTATCTTTGGATGTTGGTTCTTGTGACCAATTACCAAACCCATCTTTCCAACTTATTTTTATCATGACATGATAACATCGTGGCTGTCACAAAGACCTGTAACATTTCCAGCATTAATTCTGCTGATGCACAATTTTGCTTTAACATGCAACTCCAAAATTTCTTAAAGATGCCAAGAAAATAATACATATTTTGCTGTAATTCCAAGGGAACATTCCTCCCTTGGATTTTTCTTTTTTCTTTCAACCAAAAAAAAAATTGTTTGAAGAGAGGCTAGGAATTTCATGTGCATGTTTCACTGTCTTAAAATGTCAAATAATTTAAATTGCATCGTTGTGCAGACCAAGTGCTCTGCTGAGCTGACTGCATGTTTCTTTCTGTTCATGATGGTGCAGCCATCTCACTTCTGTGATGATTTTAAGCAAGGGGTTAGAGCAAGAATGGCTCTAGGGGCAATATGAGAATACCAATGTTTAATAACCTTGTCCCAATTCCAGGACAGAAGACAAGGGAAGGCCAGATAAACCTTTTGGATTGGACAAAGGGATAGATATAGATACAGGTATAGATACGGATTATAGAGATATAAATATAGATATAAAATATAGATATAGTGTAGAAAGGTAGAAGGGCAGCAAAGAAAATGGCTAGTGAAGGTTTATTCACTGTTTATAATATTGAAAATTTGTTGAGTACTTATTCATTGATTCTTTCTGGAATTAGGAACTATGAAATTGAATTAGCAAGTAACACTTTTTTTTTAATAAGAACTTTTAATCTGCAGTTCGGCCACAGAGCTCATTACCAAATAAAGTCTATTTTTATGCTAAAAGTATAGATGGATGTTAAGAGCAAAGAGACAAAAGCATGGAAGTAGACCCTACCTGGGATGCAGCCTTTAATTCAAAAACTTGGCATCTTGGAATGAGCATAAACAGAAGTGTCTCTTTCTGTTTAAGTTGTTCTTGCGGGTTTTTTCCCAAGGTTCTGCTCTTGGCTAGAGACAGGATACTAGGCCTCAGTATTTGCTAGATGCAATATGTCCTTCCCACTTTCAGCCATCACTCTGACTTCAGTACAGCTGTTCTTGCATCGGTATTTTATCAGTATAGGTCTTGTTTTTGTCATTGAGCATTTGAAATTTGTTGCTTTTTAAAACATAATATTTTCAACACATTTCAAAAAATATAAGAGAGAACACTGCATGACTGTTGAACCAGGTCAATTTTAAATCAGGAAAGAATTTCCCAAATCCAGACAAGAAGTGCCTGAGCAGGATACCTTTGTTATACTTCATAAAATGTAAACCAAAGGGATGTTATACTGGTTGATCGAGATTTAGAAACCATGATGTGCCTAGGCCAGCCATAACTGCAGACCTACCCCATCAATTGCCCAGTGAATTCACATCAGTGGTGTAAGCGAAATACTCGGCTTCTTCCGCACAAGTCAACTTCTCTCTCTCCAAAGGAATTCTATGAATGTGCTGATGGACTCAGCAAAAGTGGCAGGTGGCTTGTATTCCTGGGTCATGTGAAAGACTCAGTTGAGTCTGAGGACACCTGATCCTGCTAAAGAACTGAAGAGGGTCTTCAGACTTTATAGTGGGAGGTACAGGATTTCCAAATATTCAGCTCTTGAGAGCTGCAGTTTAAGAGAAGTTTCCTTACCATGGCAGAAATGACCCAGGGTGCCACAGTGCCCACTGCTTCCTAAATAGAGTGAAGAGTTCTCTCACAGCTGAGAAAGCTGTATCAGTTTTCACAGCCACAGGGCATTAAAATCAGAAAACGCACAGTAACCAAAGAGCAAAGACTTCAGTGAATAGGCATAATGGCTCCATTTGTTCCTGCTTTGCTACTCTGCACACCCTGCAGGAGAAACATCTATAGAAAAGAATGAAAAACACATATGCTGTAGCTTGTTTCCACATAGGGAATTATCTCCATCCTCTTAAATTGAAGACTGTGAGTAAGTAGTGCCTTGGGCTAGCACATACCTTGATGAACACACATTGATCCACTCTGAGGAGATACCGAGACAGTTTGGTAAAGGTCTGTGAGTGTCTCCAGGGTCAGCTAACTACGTCTCACTTTTTCTGTTTGAAGGCAGAGCTGAGAACTGCTAGGGATGGTCTATGATCTTCTGGCACAGACTTGTTGCTGTGATAAAGACTGAAAATGTCATAAAATATAGATCTCAGATGTCATAATATATCCATATAATGTGTCATTCAAAAAGAGAGAAACACAGGTAGAAACAATTTGATCAATTTTGTGCTCTTGAAGTTTGCTGCTACTTGATGATCGACTTTGAAGCAAAAATCCTTTAACAAAAATCGTTTCAAAATCAAGCAGGGTTTTCTATCATAGATCAAGCCCACTATTTTGTCACATCAATTCCTACGTTTGAAGAATCCTCTTCAATAAATTTCAAGAGCATTTTCTCTATTCTATTTACTCTTGGCTTCTCAATTTAGGTGATTGCAATAATAGTTCTCTCACAGAGGTTGAGGGAAATTGTTAGCAGGGAGAGAAATTGTGATGTGATTTCACTTCAACACGTGGATTCAAAGCAGGTTTCAACAGCTGCTGGTTCCAATTTAACTTCCAGACATCCCATTCCTCAGAGGAAAGCTTTAAAGTATACATAACTCCATTTATACAGCATCTCTTACAAATTTGCTTCCTTCCATAACCAAAACAACTACTTTAGCCCAATGTTCTCATTTTCTACCTTTATAAAGTACAATTCTTGTCAACTTTCATTATAAATGAGTAACAAAAAAAAAAAAGGAAATAAATAATAAAGGATATGTCCCAAAGGAAAAATAAATCAAAGCATTCCATCTGAGGCAAAATTACCATACGTAGAAACAATTACATTTCTGAAGAACAATACATAAGGCATCACTTCATAAAAATTAAATTGATGGAAAATACACTTCTTTCTTAGTAGTTTGTTTCAGTGCTATTCACTCTCGCTGCTTGCATTCTGCTCTGTTCCCAAATTACATTTTCCTGGTTTCAGCCTCCAGTCATTAATTCTTATGACCCTTTTTCTCTTCTGGATTGAAAAGATCTTTACTAAAATCTTCATTAGTCCTTCTTTCTGAGGAAAAACTTGGTCTTCTTATTGATGAAGCAAATAGATTGACCTTCTTGGCTGTAAGAAATAATCTTCAAGTCTTGAATTATTTTTTTCTCCTTTTTTTATGTTCTACATAATTTTTCTTTCTTGTGTAAAGTCCAGTAGTGAGGTAAACTGAACGCCCAATTCTTATTGCCACCACCTTACTTGTACAGCTATAGAGGTTTTTTTCTCTGCTGAGTTGGACCACACTGAGACACAACGTAGGCCTAAACATATAAGATGCACTGCAGTAAGAATAACAACAAATAACGCGGTTAGTAAATAAATCTGTACCTATCCACAAGGCCCACCTCAAGTGAGTGTTTACAAGTACAGCTGTGACAGCAAACACTTCATGAAAATATTCCCCTTGTCCTTTCCCTTCCTTTCGACAAGATCAGCACTTTCTGATGAATGCATATTTCTAAACTTCAGATTATCCCTCTCTATGTACTCAGCTGAGGTTACAGTATAGCATGAGCTACAATTTATTTTGCTATAAATTGTATTAATTTCTAAAATGATACTGTCAGAGTATGTCAGCCTTCTGCTCACTTTTTAGAATGCAAGGAGGTTGTCACTGGTAGAGAGGATTCTCTGGACTCTGTCACTGTAAAGAGGATTCTCAGTTTTGCACTGAACCTGGCAGACAGCAATACTGCCTTGTCACCAATATGTCCTTATTAAGCAAGGTACTGGGTAACCAAAAGGGAGAGGAGAGACATGCTGCTGAATGCAGAGCACGAGAATAGTAGACAGAGTATCTGTCAACTGCAGCTTTTACAAAAGACCTTCACTCACTAAAATGCAGAAATAAACTGAAGAGACAGTAAAGCCCAAAAGAGGCTTGGGGTTATGTCACAGGATTATGGAGGAAATTTTTTCTCATACATTTCGTTATGGAAGAATATCGTGCAAGTGCTAGGAGTGATCTCTAGGTGCCAGGTCAAAAACAAAACAAACAAATAAAAGAGGAAAATTAAAGTAAATTGACTGGAAGATAAGAAAATCTTTATTCTATCTATAGGCATTCCTTAAAAGTATTCCAGTTCCTAATTAACAACATCTTTACAATCCCAGCTCGCTGTGGCCCTGCAGAGGCTGAGCCTCTGCCGCGCCGCAGCCCAGCAGCAGATGGAGCTCTCGGCTTGCGTTTGAGCTGCCTTTTCCAGGCTTGGTTTCACTTTTTTGTACTTTTTTTGGTACCTTTCCTTTTGCCAATTAAATACATATATTGCAGTATTAGTCCACTGAAATTTAGAAAAAAGTTTAAATAGGAAAAAGAAATTTGAATAGTGTTTTTCACACTAAAAACTGTATTTCCTTTGGGGTTTTCATGCCATATATGTCTTTTTAAAAGCCACTACTGCTCTTGTCCAACAACCATAAAAACAGTTTTTCTATAGCTGAATCAGGCTCTAAATGATATCACACCTGAAAAAATCGTATTAAATGCACTTCTAATAAAATTCACTTTTTTATTAGAAGTTAATTAGTCATTAATTAGTAAAAAGTAACTATATTGTTAGTATTCTATTATATTAACTATATTATGTAATTGGTTTCATAGCAGATTTCATCCAAGGTTTAACCTGGGTTGATTTTCATTTAAAAATACTTTTTTAGACACTTTTTTTTAATTGCCATTCTTATTTGGACAAAATAGTTTCCACGTTGATTTAAAGTTAAAGAAATCAGACACATGTTCCGTTCAAGACAGCTGATAGAACAGGTGGCAGCATCCTTTTATATGCTGTCTTAGCCAGCAGAAATCCTGAATTTCAGGTCCACCAAAGTCTTATCACTTGATTGTTTGCATCAACTGATTTAATTCCGAGTAAGATGCCGTGTTCCCCAGCTCCAGGGATATAGTCTGGCACAGGGCATTTGGAATGAGGAAGGTGGGACATGGTGTTTGCAGATAGGAAGGGTGCAGGAAAGAAATCCAAGAGTTATGGGATAAGGTAAGGAATTAATACAAAGCAGCTTGACTGTGATGCCCTTACCAAGGGTGCTTTCCAGAAATGACTGAGAGGAAAGGCATCGGGTTTCTGCTTACAATGGTATTTAGTTTACCTGTTTTATTTTGATCAGAGATACATAAGCCATATTCAGGACAAGGATTACAGACCAAGACTTCCATATTTACAAGGGGAAGTAAGGGGTTTGCTCCGAATGTGCAGGGAGCCTTTTGCAAGCTACAATCTCTTATCACTGGACTGGTTTCTGCAATAAAATGAGTGTATTGATTCCTCTTTCTCTGAGAGTCATGTGGCTTTACCAAATTTTTAGAAGCATTTTAGCAGACCTCATCTTAAAGCACCCTTGCAAAGCACACTTGTTCTATTATCTAAATATGTTCTATTATCTAAAGACAGGTTGTTATCTCTGAGGAAAACAAAACTGCTTCCTTTTCATTAAATTAATAATTCCAAAGGCACAATAGTGAAAGTCATAGACATACCATGTAGAATTCCTGCAACATTTGCATTTTTACATCTTGGATCTGGTAGCAGAGAGCAAAATGAAGTCACTGTGTACCGGGAGAGCAACCTTAGTGCTTCTGTAAACTCCTTTTTCCTTCAGCAGCAAATAGACTGTGGTCAATCTGTCTTAATCTCTCAGGAGCAGAACTGCTGGGAGCAGTATCCACTGCTTCTGGGATCAGGTAACAGACAGAAGTCATATAACCAGCTCGGTCATAAATATTTCACAGAATATACTGGAGAGGTCCCTTAGCTTAACCATTTTGATTTAAATTTGTAAAGAAACTCCAGACTCTCTCTTTTGACCTCTCGGGCAATTATCTGGTGTAAAGAATTTCCAAAGAGTAGAACCTGGCAGAGAAGGAAAATCCAGCTGCCAGGAGCAGGCTGCCAAAGGTTGCCAAGCTCTGTAGTGGGTAAAGGGTACAAAGAGAGCATGACTGGTAGGGAAATTGAGCTTTTCAGCCTAGAGAGACAGTTATATAAATGCTGAAGCCAAACATAAAATTGAAACAGATAATTCAGCTCAGAAAAGCCTCCTTAAGTACTATTACATTGGACTCCCTGAAAGGAGAGTCAATTTTGAAAGTACCTGCTGTGTGGGGTTTTGAGCCAGCACAGGGAAATTCAAGCAGCAAATGGGCATGAAACAGGATTATGTGTTTTCTCTTCACCACCACCATGCTTGTGCTCTCCAGCTCAGTCTGTTTCTCTGTAGAATATTTGTTTCTGCACAACAGTTTGCCTCTATGAAAAGAAGCATACACAGCCAATAGCTGAACTTCACATTAAAATAATTCAACATAAAGTTTTCCATTTCTTCTGGTTTCAGAAGCATTGAGAAGCTTTGAGTTATAGCTGTATTTGTGATTTAAGATTCACCTCTGAAACGTTTGAGCAGAAACATACAATATTAAATCCAACAATCTTAAATTGTTCAGGATATATTAAATATATTACAACAGTGAAGAGGTATAAAAACACTAGAACTCTTTATAGAGGAAAAGTCAGTGTAGACAGGGATGACTCGATGTAAGAATCACTGAAAAATTATTTGAATGACTTATTCTGCATTTTCCTAGTCCAAGAACCTGTGGTTAAAAACTATCAGCAGTTTTCACACAATATTCTGTACAGTTTCATGAACACTACTCCATTTACACAGAATATCCTTTAAAAGCAAACCTAAAACATTTCTGTAAATAGATATAGATTATGTGTTACCAAGATTGACTTTTACATTTGTTACCTGATGATCCAACCAAGCTGTTTATGTACCTGCAGTAGGGTGATGCATCTATTTTTGAAACCTCTGCATAGATATAGACACAGATTAGATGTATCAAGGAAGAACTTGAGTCCTTAAGTAAGGGGCAGCAAAAGGATGCTGTTCAAGAAAGACAGAGCAGCAGCATGTCCAACTCCAGGAGTCTTGCTCATTGCCCCCTTAGGAGCGTTTGGCCTGACTTGCCTTATGCCAGGGGCCAAGCAGGTTCTCAGCTAATCCTAGGACAGACAGCAGTTTGTACAGGTGCCTCTGACTTTCCACAACCATAGGTGAAGTCTTTTGACATCATCAAAATCCTTCTGTTAACACGAGGGTGAGTAAAACAGTTAAACAATATAATTGCTTTTGAGACAGCCTTCTCAATTAATTCTGTGCTGTCCTGAGTTTGTGACTTTAATGTGCAGCACATCTGCAGGTCTTCAGAAACATCAAAGCATCAGTAAAAACAAAAAAAAACATTTAAATTAGCATCCATAAATAATACTACATCTCATGAGTGTTTGAAAACTGAGAGTTTTCAGGCACCCACTGGGAAGTACAATTTTTAAAAAATATTTCCATGCCTCTTCACACAGGGTCTTTTTAGCTTGTTGTGAAAATGCATGCTGTAGTACACTTTAGTTCCCACTTATAGCTGGCATGGCTTTCGTCTTCCTGCTTGATGCACAGTGGCTTTTTTCTCCGCCTTGCTTGTGGCAGAAAAATGTTGCCTGAATTTTTATTGCCTTACCCACTTGGCAGCGGTTGCTCCCGCTTGCAACAAGATTTACCAGTACTTTAGGAAATTGGCCAGTAAGCTTATAGGTAGCTCTTGTTGTAAGAAGTAATAGGAACTCAATTGTGTAATCAGTCAGCGTCACTGTTCTTTTTGACAAAACGGAAGAGGGGGAAAGAGCAAATCCATGGAAGTACAAACAAACTGACAACATTTACCTCTGCGTTCATTCAACTTGTTTCCTCAATTAGAGGAAAAGCTCTGACGAGTCTGCCTGTACTAGGGGCTCACCTAAGTAGTGAGACAATGAGAAACTGATCCTTGTGCTTGGAAGGATGATTTCTGAATACATCCCCAAGGTTTCCCCACATTCTGCTATCACCAAGGACCATTTCCCCAGTGCTCAACCACAGAGCAGAGTTCTGTCATCCTACACCTATATCCCCTCCTTACATCTCAAGGATAGTGGCTGTTATGAGCACTGGACTTTAGGGCTAGAGCTAAAATGTTCTTCTCCAAGAGATGACATTCACCTTTAAGCCATTTAACACACGCAGTCTATAATTATGAGAAGAACCTCAGACTGGCCTAGAAAATGGTCATGAGGGGAGGAAGAACATGGCCTTTTTCAGAGTGAGAAGACACAGGCTTAGAAAGTGATTAACTAGAGTCACAAAACCATACATCATAAAGAAACCTCATGTGTTCTAATATATGGCCTCTTTCAAGTCCTGGGGATTCCTGCAAGCTGTGAATACATCTGAAACATCAAGTGTGATTCCTACCTCAGCACAAATGCCTCCTCCCAGTGACTAGTTGCCTTTCCTGAAATAGTGCAAGTAGGGGAATGACTTGGACAGGACTGTAACTTTTCCTCCTCTCCTTAGGAGAGAGGTTGATATTATACAGACCAGATTCTACGTTTATCCTTTTATCCTGTACTTCTCTTTTTTTCCTCTCCTTGGCCCTGAGGAATACCGCTCCTTTCAAACTCTGCTGTTTAATTGGCTTTTCTTCTGTTTTATGCCAAAGGAAATAAACTTGCACGGAATCCCTGTCAGTGAAAAACAGTGCACACTGAGAATCTTCCTCCTGCTCTTGGAAGAGCTCTACTTGATGTCAACGGCATTTGTCTGTGAGATGAAGATCCCTGTTCAGAGCCCATCCTATTATCTCGTAGCATGGTGGGGGAGAAGCTGTATCCCTCCACAGCTTCCTATCATCACTGAAGTTGTAAGAGCTTCTG
Organism: Falcunculus frontatus; assembly: GCA_013398115.1. Taxonomy (NCBI): domain Eukaryota; kingdom Metazoa; phylum Chordata; class Aves; order Passeriformes; genus Falcunculus; species Falcunculus frontatus. The sequence continues at coordinate 1,279,774 of VZRV01010555.1, forward strand.
CAGCCTGTTGGTGCCCACTTATAATCTTTGTGAATGACAACTGGATATGAAAACAGTGTTTTGTTCATCATCATTTTTTACATATATTGATCACATCAACCCTAACAGCTTGCTGAAAATCACCTGCAATTGTCAGTGAATATTTCTAATCAAAACCAGCAAGAAAAAGTTCACCGTCAGAAATTATTTATAAGCTACCACGAGAAAACTTTTGTCCCCACCTTCTATTCTTCATTAAAATGACTGCTTCTGTTGGACCTTGAAATTCCTTAGTTCTGAAACTGGAGCCTAGCAAGATAATAATTATCTCCTATCAATTTTCTACTGGTCCTTTATCACTGCAAATGTCACATTTGTGTAGAAGGACAGCAGAACATAATGCGTACAGGGAATGCTGCGACAAAAGCCTACTGCAGCTCATTTCCCAAGGCTGAAAGTGAGCACCTTGAAACAAGGCTCTAAAGGCACCTGAACAATGAAAAACGTTCAGGCACTATCTCAGCATAAGAATGGCCTCACATTTTGGATTTCTGAATGAAAAAACATTAAGCCATGTCCATCAGTGTCTCACTGGTTTGATGATTATAGTTTTTAGTCTGTTTAGGGGCTACCACGAGCATAAATCAGGAAATAAATACAGCCTTCAAGGAATAGGAGTTTTAGCCTGTCCTCAACCTCCATCATATCCACATATCTATAAATTTTCAGGCACCTGCCCCTGCCTGGAGACTGGAGTAAGGTGGAGAGAGGCTGAATAGGGGTGATCCACTGCAAGAGCAAACTCTCAGCATGGCAGCCCATTATCAATTGGGCAGGGTAGATGGTAAGTTGGGGTGGGTGTCACCTCCCACCCCCTGGATTTCTTCACCTCTTTATACAGTGTTATGCCACTGGAGACATCAGACACAAATGTGGCAAGCAACAAAAAAAGTGTTCTGCTGTCAGAAAGTTGGAGGAGGGTTCTCTTCCCAATGCTTTAAGTTAAGCTGTCAAGAAGTCTAGACTGAAACATCAATAAAAGGTGAGGCATTAAATGTGGGTAATCTCAGAGGTCCTCAGGGAGAAGTGTGTTTGTTCTCTACCTCTGTACAAGATCCCTGTTTAGTGTCAGATGGGCTAATGGCTGGCACCCACGTCCACAAAGATTTTGAAGACTTTCCTCATGCAATATTAGTTATCCACATCACAGCCAGCTTCTGGCTCCTGGCAGAGTGATCAAGTCCTCTGGCAAACTCCATCACTACACCCACTCTGGATGTGCAGAGAACTGTGCTGTACTGAACCACACGTACCTAGCCACTCCCCTCTTAATGTCTGGGCTTGCATTTGTGCTCAAAACAAACTTCAACTTGTGAAAAAAAATGCTTGAAAAATTTTCTTCAGCACAGAAGTCTCAGTTTTCCACAGACGATGTAACAGTAACGCAGCAAAACTCCCCGAAGAGATGAATGAGGAGCTATTCAGCTCCCAGCAACTGCTTCCTCTGCAGTTGGCTCTGAATGCCAACAAGCTGGGGTGCAGGTGTGCATTTCTGCTTATGACCAGAGTCTTAGACACAAATTTATGTGGAACAGAATGGCAAAGACAAACAACTTTTGATTCAGGCTAAATCTGAGCATTTTCTAAGGTGCCTTTCCCACACTTACTTGTCTCCCAATAATGCCTCTGATTTCTGATTCCAAAAAAGCTGAGGCTATTGCCTGTTTTCACTGTCCAATAAGTAATGCACTAGTAATGTGGAAAGGATGAAACTTCAGGGTCACAAGCCACGCTAGATCTGTGCAGAGCTGACATCACTGAGAGCTGTGTGTGTGGAACAAGGACAGTACGTAACGGCGCTCTCAATGATGACTTATAAATGTTTCTATTGGCTTTTTGTGGATAGGCTTAATGGTATTATCTGTGTCCTTAACAGAATATTCAACAAATGAAAAATGTGTCTGATAACCCACTCTACTGAACAGAACATCCTGACAGCTAGGGACTACCACTGCACCCCCTCAACTGAAACAAACCAATTTTGCCAATGTCATTTTTCACCAACTGAAGCCTTTTCACCTCATTTTTATCTCAGTGACAGCACATCTCCAGTAACCACCATTTACACTGACAACAATCTCCTTCCACCACATGCTCCACTTGTCAACAACAGCCACTTTGTTAATATAAAAGTACTTTCTTGGAATTTTGCTCAGAGTCTCACTCAAGTGTAACTGTATAAGATGTATCTTCCTTCCAAATCTTCATCATCTTATTTTGCCCTGCTTTACTCAGCCAGCTAAGGGTCTAGGAATTAGAGCCACATTTCCTCTTCAAAATATATTTATTTGTTACCATAGAATCATAGAATTATTTGGACTGGAAGGAACCTTCAAGATCATGTGGTTCCAAGCTCCCTGCCATGGGCAGGGACACATTTCACTAAACCAGGTTGCTCAGAGCCCCTTCCAGCCTAGCCTTACACATCTCCAAGGACAGAGCATCCATAACTTCTCTGGACAACCTGTTCCAGTGCCTTACCACCCCCACAGCAAAGAACTTCCTCCTAATACCTAATCTAACCTACTCTCTTCACACCTTCTCAGTGTGAAGCCAATCCCCCTTGCCCTGTCACTACATGCTCTTGTGAAAAGTCCCTCTCCAGCTTTCTTGTGGGCTCCCTTCAGGTACTGAAGGCCTCAGTTAAATGACCCTGAAGCCTTTTCATTTCTAGGCTGAACAGATCCAATTCTCTCAGCCTTTCCTCATATTAGAGGTTCTCCATCTCTCTAATCACCTTGGAGGCCCTGCTGTCCTTCCTGTAGTGAGTTCCCCAGAGCTGGATGCAGCATTCCAGGTGGGGCCTCACCAGAGAAGCAAAGAGGGACAGAATGCCCTCCCTCACCCTGCTGGCTACACTGCTTTTGGTACAGCCCAGGATACAATTGGCTCTCTGGGCTGGAAGCGCACACTGCTGGCTCATGTACAGCCTCTCATCCACCAGGATGGGTGTGTGCTTTTGAGGATAATGCAGGAGTGGTTCTCATTTCCGTATTTCTTCTTATCTTATGATTTCCATTTAAATTCCCAAAAACCAAGGATGCAGTCTCATTTAACATCTTTCTGTCTCATTATCCAGTTCTAAACCAGGCAAACCAAATCTGGAGTGGAGCTTCTGTGCATGTATTGTGAAAAGAGAAAGGGAAGGAGCATGGAAAGGTGCATATCTTCTGGTGGAGATTAGTGGATCAGTGAGTAGCCTCTGGACACTGGGGACATTTACAGGGATGAAGGTTGTCCAACAGACCGCTGTTATCACAGCCACCCATTAGGGACACCTGCTCCATATTCCACTGATTAATTTGGTCATCCTGACCTTCACCTATTTTATCTGTTGTACGTCAAAGAGACATTTCTTTGCATTTCAGAGTCCAAGACCAAGTACAGCAGTTAAAAGGAAGTCAAAGCAGGACATTTTGAAGATTTTGGAGGAAGATTAGATAGCTATACTGATAGTGTAGAAGCATGGGAAGGGCAAAACATGGGATTCTTATGTTGTCTGCTAAATCATGGAGCCTGAGAAGCAGAGACCCTCAAAGCAATGAATCATGAGGAAAAGGATCCTAAAAGCAGCAAAAATGCTTGGTGCTCCTGCTTACAGTCGATATCAACTGCAATGAGAGCCTATACACATAAATAAACACTCTGAACATTAAACAGAGGGTTTCTGTTTATCACACATTTTGGCTGGCAGTCTTTCTGCTGAATGCAATAAGAAACTTGCCTATTGCCCAAAGACCTGGATCCCAGCAAAAGCACAAAAGCCTGCTTTGAATGTTTCTAAGGTTTTTGAAGAAACAGGGAAATTGAAATTGGAATCCATCAGTGGTCAGCTTTTTCCCTCCCAAAGTCTCAGGCTTCTGGTCTTGTCCAGGATAGTTGCGCATCAGGAGGTATCTTCCCCTGGTCCTGGTGGATGTAAAAAGGAAAGTAAGCATTAGGCTACTTTCAAGACAGAGGACTAGAAGGGAAAGATATCACTGCCAGATCTACTAACATAACTGTTCCAGGCTTGGATTACTTACCCACTTTTGTATATTAATTCACTGTTGCAGATTTGTGCCATTTTTTTTTCTCACAGTCTCTGTTTTATATTCCCAGTTTTCTTTCTTCTCTTCCTCCATTTTTTTTTCATCTGCCATTTTTGTACTGTTCCTCCCAACCTTTTCTTGTCCTCTTCTTGAGGCCAGAAGTATGTGCAATGCAACAGTTGTTTTCTCTGGCATTTTCAATCATACAGATATACACAGACAGACAAATTCATATACTTGAGAAGACAAATCCAAAGCCCTTTATTGCTTCTTCATTAGGAGCAGATGATGGTGGTATTTGTGATGATTGTCATGACTCACTTAAATCTGGGCACTGAGAGCTCTGTCCTCTGTGCAGACAGGTTTTGTCTCGGTGTAAATGATCCACTAAGAGAGCACTGCAGCTCTTCAGTTGGATCCTCATCCCAAACCTCTCTGTATTTCAGGCTGTTGAAAGTCAGTTAGAACATAAGTCCAGCCCTGGAAGTAGGTCTGATATTCTACAAAGGTGTAGTGTAACCTCACAGAGGTGTAATATCCTTGTAGTAGGCATCCAGAAAGATGCTTCAGGGCTCTGTGCCAGCCGGAGCATCAGGCCTGGGAAAGAAGACTTGTATTGCACTGTTATTTTTCAAATGGCCCTTTCATTGCCTAACCAGAGAGATAGGCTCTGGTAGATAATTTGAGATAATACAAAGCTTTGCTGAGGCTACGAGAGTGCTTGGCATCAGCAAGAAAGTCTGTTGGAAACTGAAGGGTAAGCTTCGGGTGAGTGGCAACTCGGTGCCTCACTTGATAGGAAGAATCCCATCACTACCCATCAACCAGGTTCGTGGAAGGACTCACATCTCTGTTGCTCCTCTTGGCCCTGTCATCTTTCAGATGATAAATTATGGAGATATTTAAATGAACACATGGATGTTGTATGAGGAAGGAACTTCACTTATCCCAGACACCATGTAAATATGTCTTGTAACTTTTCTGGTCAGTGCTTGTTCCTTCTGGTACGTAATGCTGTTTAACTCGTAAGAAGGGGTACTAGCAGATGAAATAAGAACAATTTGTCTTAGGTCATGACACAATTGACAATGTCACTGGACATAACATTGAAGCTTATAAAAGGCCTAACAACAAGGTGGAGTAATGGAATAAATAAATCAGAGATGACTTTTAAATCACACAAAATGAATAACAATTTTTTTTCTTCTAGAATACTAAAGCCCCTGTTCTGAAACAAATTTACATGAAAGGCCACAAAGGACTGTTGATATTGTATATATGGTAGTACCCACATAGAAGACTACTTTAAAAGCTCACAAAACCAACACTCTCAAAATTATGCAACGCAGAATTAAAGTTTTCCATATACCCTTAATTTTATCTGTTTATGAATGATACAGACGTTAGTTAAATTTTGAAAGTTATTTTTTCCACACAACCCAGTCTTGGTTGGTGACTGAAAGAAAAGCATTTTATTGGACTCTTTAGCTTGGTTTTTCCGGTAGAGGTCCCAGACACAGTTTGAATATGGTGTTCACAGTCTGTTCAGTTCGGCATTATTAATTTCCAACTGGGATTTTCTCTAGCACTTGCCCTTTACTGTATGAGGGCTCAATTTCCACAAGAATTTAGCATTGCATGATCTCTTCTTGGCACCTAATCAGCAGGACTCACATCCTCTAGTTTGGATTTAAGTATTGTTCAAATTACTTTGAACAGTACAAATTACACTGCTAGATCTAGGGATTAGTAAATGGGAGCCACAAAATCAGCATAAGGGTATCCAGTGAAAAATGCCCAGAACATGCATAAATTCATTCCTAAATGAACTTTAAGAGAGCGTTCTTAGAAGTTAGAAGATCCTCAGACTTAGGGCAGCCTGCCTGTCTGCACTCAATTTAGTAAGATGGAAAGGTGGATGGGACTTCCATTTGGAGTTCTTCAAAGACATGTGCCACACTCCAGTATCTAAGCAGGGAATTATGCTGTTTATTACTGAAGAGCATTTCGATAAAGTGCCTGAAAGGTGTGCAGGCTCTTCACCCCCCCAGTTCATGCCTGAGGATTTACTGGGGAAAGATGAAAAGTGGAGCAATTCAAAGACATGCAAGCACTTTTTCCACATTTCATGCAACTTTGTGAGACATTAATTCAGATCACTTTACAGAAGGATCTTCAACTCCAGTCTCTATAGATTTCTGCCTGAGTTTTTTAACTGCTACTTATTTTAAAAAATCTTTCTCTGAGAAGTCTATTGGATTGAGCCTCCAAAATGGGACCAGCATCATACAGGCATATTTTATGATTCTCTGCAGGCTTGGAAGACAAAGGGGACAGAAAGAGGACGTCGTTATATGACTGTATATGTCGAGGGACAAAATTTAGATACATAAGTCACAAAATGATGAAAAGAACTATATATACATTTAGGCATTTCCAAGACAAGGAATCAACTCAGTTGGTGGGATGGGGATATGGGTACTGAATTTATGCACCTAAATTGGCAGGTGGCCATTATGTCTTACCTATACCCCTTCTTAAGTCCTTCTGTGCTATACATGTTTTCCAAAAGAACAGTTTCTCAGGCAAACAGAGACCTTGGTGACACACAGACCATGTGAAAATATTTGCATCTGTGCATGGTATTACTTACATTTTTAACTCTGTGTACATGAAAGACTGCCGTTTAATTAGTAAAATTAATGTCAGGAAGTGGACTCAGAAGATATTAAATCATCTTTACGTTTTTTAACTTATGTGGTCTAACTGAGGCAGCAGGGAATTCAGAAGTGCTAGAGGGGAAGCAGCAGACTGATAATACCATATGCTTTGGGGTATTCTGAAGGAAAAAAAAAAGCAAGAATATTTTTTAGAAGACCTTATCGCCTTTCTTTTCATGAAAAAGTGCATAGAACAAGGCATAGTGAAGCAGCTCAAGTTTTGTTTCCAATGCGTGCCACACAAAGCACATTACTCTTCATATAAACACTATTCTTTATAATGCTTCCTACAGTTTCTTTTTTACTATCTACTCTCCACCATGTCTACAGAACTTCCATAAATCTGCCATTTTCTACTCAATGCATTGACGTAACTGAGTTTTACTTTATTTTGGCTGTCACATAAAGTTCATGTGGTTCTACCAAATAACTTGTAGGTCAGAATTTTATCAACCCATCCAGCATTACACCTTTGATATTGTGTTTCTGGAACAAACTTACATAAAATCATTAAATACTGTTAGCTGTTGAAAGAAGTTATATTTATATATATATATAAAACGAGATCTAATGATAAAAAATACTTTTGCATGTGTTTTATTTTTGTTAAATACATTTTTATTTTTGTTATAGTTGCAAAACTGATGTCTTTTTGCAAGTATGATGTTCCATTGTATTTTAAGGTATTCTTGCTTAGGACGAATGAGGATAATGATTATATTATTATATTAATATAATCAAAATATCTATTTGGAGGAAGAAAATCAGCAGCAAGTATCAGGAAAATTTTTACATAACTTTTAAAATACTTACTGCAGCTGGACATAGGAAGCTCACTCGATATCACTGCTGCAGGAACCAGCATATTGACAGTCCTGTGTCAATCTGGCTAACTCTATAATACACTATATAATACACTATATATACTAACAATATAAGCATCCCCTTAGTGATGCTCTTTCAGAAATGGATTAAATAGTCAATCAAGTTCAATGGTTTTCCATGGTATGGAATTGTATACGGCATATCTGCCAAAAGTCATTGCTACATATTCAAAAGCATGTTATTACTCCCCTGTTAGGTCTTGAGGACAGACTAGTGTTCAGCTGGTTTTATCTAGTCCATCTTTCTATTTATATTATATTAAGATCTAGAATTCCTATCGCAGTTTGTTTTTATCATCTGAAATTGTGGAATGTAAGCAATCGGAATCCTTTTGAGTCTCATTATTTTTAAAGTTTTCATGTTGATTTTTGTTAGGCAAGAATGGTTTGAGTAAATTCAGGACTACATCTTTGCCTGGTTGAAGCTAGTCTTCAATTGCCTAAAACTGCCTTGATCTCACAACACTGCAGCTTAATCATAAATTCAAGGAGGCACAAGTCCGTAGTTTGTTTTACCACTGGTAGAGATATCATTTCTTGAAAATACAGTTATATCTAAAAGTCTACTGCACAAGCTTTGTGGAATTTTAGTTATCACTTGAGTAGGTGATACTTACAGTTTGACCATTCTATATCTTGCCATTCAGGACAAGGATGTATAAAATGACAATTGGAAAAAAAAAGTGAACCCGTGCCTGCTTTTAAATTGTTTACAGTGCTTTTTTTTTTTTTTTTTTTTTTTTGCTAAGAAATTAGAGACATTTCCAGGTCTGAACAGTCCAGGACACATAATGCGACAGCAACCAGATTACTGAGGAAGACATCTGCGAGGAAGTCTTATTTGTATATCAGCACATCGGGGATGCTGGGATTTTTCTTTAGCAGGGCTGAGTAGGAAATTCCTTTCTGGTTCTGGAGGGTTTTTATGATACCAAAGACAATATTCTTTGACAATCTCTCTCAATCTCTCTTTGAATGATCAACATTTAAAAACTCCTTTTTTTTTTCCACAGAGAGATTATCAGTGAAATATTGGCTAAAGTCAATTGAAGCAGATTCATTTCCACATTTATTATCAACCATTTTATGGTTTAACATTTTTTAATGCATTTTTCTTCATAAAAGGAGAAATTATTACAGGAAAACATGCTTTGAAAATGTCGAACATGAACATTCATAATTTCAGAAAAAATATATAAATTGTCCAAACAGAACTCTTTAATGTTGATTTCAAAAGGCTACGTTTCTAAGGAAAACTTCCAACTATCCTCCTTCTGCTCTACAGCTTTGTGTCCCATTTTTCCCATGCAAAATCTACTAACACCTCTGTAATTAAGGTGCCCGTTAGCAGACTGGCTGATTCCATTTCTTTCCCTTGTTTAATCAGTCCTCTGATAGTTTGGTCCAACGCTTCCAAGGCCTTTTCTACACTAGGAAACTGAGCAGGGCATGGTCCTGAGCACTGCCTTGCAGTCATGCATGCTGCTTAAATCATTAGCATCTTCCCCAGCATGGTTTTTGTCCCTGCCAACCAGCACTCTCCCTGGTGATGCTGCAGCATGAACAGACAGATAGCTTAAAAACATAGGTATCTAATGATCAAGAGCAGGCTTGGGAACAATTCTAATAGCAATTCTGAGTAGGGATGCCCTATTTTGCTTGGAAAGAATCTTATCTTTATGGATTAAAAACCTGTTATGTTCAGCTAAGTCTCACTCAAAGCAGCCAAGGAAACCTCCCAGTCAATGCTCTTTCCTAAAAGTGTTCCACTACTGAAATAGATCATTTGGGTATGTAAAGAGGCTTCATTCATAAATAGGTTTTTGTGTAGACACTTTGTCAGAGGTTGCTTTCAAAGTGTTAAACACAGTCTGCTCTGTTACTGTCATGTATGTTTTTCTGTGAGAGTTGAAAGGCCAGGCTTTAGTAGGACCATTTTAAATTTTAAAAAAAAAATCAAAATTAATCTTTTCCTTGTCCATAGATGTGCTAGCACTTCCTTCCCTCTCACCTAGCCTCATTTGTCACTCTTGAGGTGCAGCCACACATCTGCCCTTATGCCATATTTGTAGCTGAGAAATGCTTCTGTGTCCTGCAGAAGCTGAGCAAGGTGTATGCGACTGTGCTGGCAGTGCTGCTGGAAATGCCCTCTTTCCAGAAGTGTGGGAGTGCTTGCTGCAGCAGTTTGCAGGCTGTTTGGACCTGGACTTATTAAATGCGTGCTCACAATTATATACTTGATCTTCAGGTCAAGGAGCTCCCTCATAAGTCCATTCAATCAAATACATGCTGCTTCAGCACTGAGCTACTCGGGCACTGGAAACCCTGAAACCATCACCTCAGTGCTCCAGGAATATGCCATCCCATAAAACACCTGTAAAGCAGTCGCCTTTGTGTCTTTTTCTCACATCAGATGTGGTTGTCCCCAAAATTTTAGCAATTGCAGAGGAATAGTTTTGTCACTTTTTCTGAACAATGCCTGTTCCACAGAGGTACAGTAAATAATTCCTTGTCTCTGAATTGGTTTACATTTACACTTCAAAACTGAGGAATAAATATGACAGAGCTATTTGATCTTTGCATGAAAATGGACTTCAAAGCTGAATGTGTATTTCTGTTCATTTTACAGCTACAGATTTCCAGCAGAAAGTGATTATGTCTCTGATTACTGATGCCTATTGTAGTAGCAGTTTCATCTAGTGCTTTTTCAGAATTTAATCATTGTCTTTTGTTGACCAGTACAAGAGTACAGAGAGCTTTGCACTACACGTGTAAGTGGCTAGTCTAATTGAAAAACAGACTAAATCTACCAGATTTTTGTAATGCAGTAAATTGTGAATAGGAGAATAAAAATGTCCTCAATGTCTGCATGTGTATTGTTACTTTGAAGCTACTCCCAGCTACCACCACCACAGGATCAGAGGAGAAGCTAACACCCACTACTTTAAATAATTATTGGATTCGTTTTTCTCATTATTTCTCATTCATTCTATTTTGAGCACCACCCCACTTGATGTTATAATTAGTTCTCTGAAAAACCTTTTGCAGAATAAATGGTTCTGGCTTTGGAGTATCAGAGATATGACAACTATGTGTGTTAAGCAGAAGAAACTATTTAGTCATCAAAACTTGCAGTTAAACCCAAGTTTAATTTGAATGTTAGTAAGAAAGCCATGCATATAAAGAGTGTATTTTATATTTTCTTCCTTATAAGCAGAGGCCTTAAGTGGATGCATAGAATTTCTAGTTATGTTCGTGTGTGGCTCATTACACTGAATTTTTCAAAGCCACATGCAGATGGAAATTCTTGGATTTTTTTGACATCAAGTGTGTGTAACCAGCATAAAACATACAGGGGCAAGTTCACCATCTGAAGTAAAAGGAAAACAGTGAAGTTTGGTCTGAATATGTCTATTCAAAAGAAGTGTAAGGAATTTCCCTCTGTTCCTCCAGAAGCATTTTTAACACACATTTTTTAGCAGAAGGGCTTAAAAGTTCCATATAGTAAAGACCCTTCTGTTCATGTTCTGTTTTATCTTTTGTGGCTTCACCTCCAAGTCTTCTTCAGTCTTTTAACTTCTGCACTACCTGTGCTCCTGACCTTGCATACTACTCATCCCAGAGGGTGCTTCCCCTTCCTGCAGCAGAGAGTGAAAACGCAGTTTTAGGTCAGAGTCTGAAAGGTTTCTTACAAGCCTCCACACACCCAGAACAGCACCCAGACAGTTTTCACCCAGCCAGCATTCACCCAGTAGGAGACATTGCCTATGGAGCAATTACTACATTTATTGGAGTTCCACGAGTCCAACAAGAGATAAAAGCCTCCAAAAATTGTTCTCCCTCCTCTCTTCACAAATTCAGTCACAGGGAGGATTATATGGATTATATGCATCAGATAGAAAGAGGGCTTAGAGTATTGGCTCTTAAGCACTGATCCCAGACAGACCCAGTCTTGAATGCAGCTCACACAAAGAGAAAAAACCAAAGAGTGCCCAGTGAATTCCGTGGGTTCAGCAGCACTGATCTGGTATTTAATAAGGCTTAAAGAAATGTTGAGCTCTTACAGTTGTCTGTTGGTATAATAATTCATGGCATTAGTGACAAGATGACATGGTGGCATGGCATGACTTTGGGATTTCCTCCTCTCTTGATGCCCAGTCACCTGTGCAAAATGAGTCTGCAACCAACTATTTCCTTTCCAAGGATGGCTTGTGTCTGGAAAATGCTGCAAAATAAGAGTCAGAATCCTAGAGAACATCGGCCAGTTTGCCCATTGCTAAATAAAATTGGGGTACCGCTTTTGTTTCAGTTTTTCCACTTGTCCTGCCAAATGTTTGTTCCAGTGGAAAGAATTCAGGTGTTCCTCATTATCCTTCTGTGCTGTTCTAGCAAATAAAAACATGAAATTAAATTAAGTTCTTTTCATTGGTCAGTGTTTTAATGATTCAAATAGTATAAAGTCAGTATTAGTATTCATGTCACATTCAATTATCTCCCCACCATGTCCCCCCATTTGCTTTTCCATGTGTTGGTTCATCACACGGTGCTAATTAGGTCACTTCAAATGGACCATAATTGACAATGACACTTTTGCAGGTTTATATTTTCACACAGAAAATCTGAGAATAAATTAATGACCAGCAATTTTGACAATTACGGTCAATTAAATTTGTCAACATCACAATTGACAAAATTAATCTATATTTAATATCGAAACCTTGACATTAAGAATGCAGTCTTGGCAAGTAACCAGATTTAGGTGACAAATGTGTAATACTGCATCAAAATTATTTATTCTCAGAAGATATGGGCTAAAATATTGATATTTTTTAGACCCAACGTCCTACCAATAAACAACCAACTAAAAAAAAGACCCTGAAGCTCACATGCACCAGTGGGAAAAAAATTATCTTCTAATTAATGACCACATCATTTTCTAGGTTTTAACAAAGGTATAAAAAAGTCCAGTATTGGATATTCAGTGTTTAAACTGCATGCCTACTTCATCTAAAACTTTATCTAAAAAAAAAAGAATATCTCAATGACATGTCTTTTCTCATTCCTAGACTGGCTATAAGTTTTTATAGGCAAACTGCAGGATATCTTGGGAATTTACTGACAATGCTCTACATTAATCCAATACCACTGGGTCTTTGCACCAGAACTATAGATTTTGTTGACTCTTCTGTGCAAACGAGGTCCACTGATAGTAATCCTCCCCTCAGGCTGCATATACCTTATAGTCATAGTAAAAAAACATCAAAATTAAATGAAGAACAAATTCACTGCAAAATTAATTAAATCATAATTAAAATATCAGAATAAATATGACTATAGAAAAATAAATTAATACACAGAGTAGTCATTTGTGTTTGTGATCTATGTATGAAAGAACTAAAAATATTATAAAGGATTCCTTCTCAAGAAGCTTTGGAGAGCAGGTTGTACCAAACCAAAGCCAGATGAGACTGGCAGATGTCTTATAATTTAGGACCTGGGAAAAAAAAGAAAAGTCCACTAACTGAGTCCATTAACTTCCAAAAAACAATAAAACTTCAATTTTAAGTCCTGTTTATTGTTACTACCTTTTGCTTGAATACATTTTGTCCTGAGGATAGACACAGGTCAAATAGTTGCATTAATGCAATTCAGACAGGCTTTTTGAAATTAACCCCACACACACTTTGTAACACCCAGGGAGACTTCTGTCTTCTGCGGTCATTTGGAAGTCATTAGTCAAGCTAAACAGCCATGAAAAACATTGATGGGACAGGATAGTAAATCAGACACAAAAAAAATCCTTATTATCCAGGATATATTAACTTTGTGCTTAACATGGAGCTAGTGCTATATCAGCTGTAAAGCAAGATGGCTTGACAGACATTGATATAGTTGGAGCTGTATTACTATAGCCAAATGCAAATTGAGGGTAATAGATGGCAAATTGGAGAATAGACTTCATTAGCTTTCCATGCATGTGCTTGCATGTGGACATCATATTGCCATTTTCATTTTGACCTAAAGTAGTTAAATTCATTAAAAGAATTAACAATTCATTACAGCAGTGTTTCCTGATTGGACAATGGGGCCTAAGTCACTATTTTCACAACTGCTGGGGAGGTCAAATCAAATTTAATTGGAAATCAGAGTAAAAAGAGGTATGTGTCCTGTGTAATTCTCCTTGCATTTTCCAGAGTGTGAGACAGTATGTGGTAATGTGATGTCTGAGCAAAAGCTAACATTTCCAGTGCTTTGTGGGAATTATTTTCACCTTTCTGTATCTAAACCACTGGATTGGGTAGAGAATGGTGTCGTGCCTCAGGGATAAAAATTTAGGTCTTTAAGTTTTTACTAGTAATGTTTTCATTTGTAGAGTGCTTAAGAAGTTCAAAAAGAAACAGTGTTCTAGCTGATGTAGTTTTACACCAGAGTGGAAGCAAGATTATTTAAAAGTAAATTCAAAGTCATTTTGAAAATAAACAGCTGGGAAGAAAGACAGGAGAAGAAGCAAAAGAACACAACTCAAATTCTGTTGTAAGCAAGAAAATTCCACTGTATACATGAAAATGCCAGATTTTCAGAAGAGGTCCACCTGCAGAATCCCACATTTGGTTTGCAATACAAAGCAATGAATAATCTTGGCTCTTGAGCACTTCTGACAAACTATTTCCTTCAGTCAGGTATTTCCTCTTGTCCATTCTGATTATGTCAGAGTAACCAGAGCAGGGAATCCTTCTGCCTGTGATCTGTGTCACCATTTCTGACAAAGCAGTGGTGATAACAGCATGATATACATTTATTCACTAAAGAAACGGCATGTTGAGCTCAATAATTATAAAGCAAGAAGATAACCAATACAAAGGGTTATTTGATCACTGACAATAAATGTATCCTCCACAGTGGACTACATGTCAAAAGTGAGACAAAAATTCTCATCCCCATATGGACTGTAAATCTTGCATTTTTTTCAAAGAGCCACTCACTTTTTAATTAAACAAGGAACCCAAAAATGGACCAATGGAGTACAGACTCCCTCAGGAGGAAGGAGGCTTGTCTGAGTTGCCAAAAACACCTCACTGAACTACTCTCATACACAATCCTTCTGGCAGCTTCTCACAGAAGCCACCCCTGTAGCCCTCACACTATGAAAACCTGTCTATGCAAAACCTTATGAAGTCTAATGACTCAAAACCTAGCTGCTAGTTTCTGTTTGGAAAGTAATTAAGAGAATGGGGCTGCTTTAAAACACAAAAACTGTTCACAGCTTGTGAGCTGACATTCATTCAAATGTACTGCCAAAGGTCAGCAAAATATTTTTTCTTTCTGTATCAAAATTTTGCCACAGAAACAATTGACAAATGTAATTTTTGAGTATCCACCTTTTAACCGTGTATACAATGCCATCTTTAAAAAGACTGGCTTATGTAATAAAGATGAGAGGGTATCAGAGGGGCTTAAGGGAAGGAGCATGGGATTCCTTTGGAGCATATTATTTATTAACTCCTAGATGATCACTTGGATACAGTAAAATGATGTAAGTATGACCAGATCTGTCTTCTGTGGCAACTTTAGAGAGTCTTCTGTGTGTTAAGATGGAAACTCTGAAACAGGATTTTAGTGAAGCAAAATTGCTCTTTGTGCCACTGTGCCACTGCTGCTGCATTTGGGGATGGAATCGAAGGAAGTTTGTTCTCTTCCACATATGCTCATCCTCTAATACTGATGTGCGTTTGTCGGTTTTGCAACCAGTTTTGCAACCAATTTTAGATGTAGAGGTCTTTTTAGATTTCCAGGAGAGCATTCCAGCTCCTCCATCCAGGGAAAATTAACACTAGTAACACTTAACTGAAAAAAATGCTGTGCAATTTATTTTACTAGTTTCTTAAGATTATTTAAAACTCTTAAATGGAAGCTGCAATCAAAGTTTAAAGAAGATATTACTATTTACATCTAAATTTGCAAGGAATCATCTGAATGCTATTTAAGAACACGTTTTTGGTTTTTTTAATCAGAGAATGCAGATGAAGAAACTCACTGATCCTAGCATTAAAAGTGCCATGTATCCCCTCAGGGATGAAAAGGAAGCTCTGAAGTTGACACAATTACACAAAACACTCTTCAGTACTTCTGCAAAGTTGCACAAAGGATGAGGCTGAATAGGTTTCCATACAGATAATATTTCTTCTGATAGAAATAAGTACTTTGTAGATGATATCAATGAGATATAAATACAACCTCTTGAATCACACAAACATACAGAAGAAGATTACAGGTAAGTGAGACCTCCAGGGAAAGGTCTACATCCAGTATTTTTACAGCATGGCTGATGCACTGCAACCATCTTTTCTCAGAAGAGTCATTTTCTTTTGCTACTGAGAGCCATGGAGGTCATGAGGCAATTCATTATAATTCCCACTTGGTTGGGATGAACAGGAATTCCCACAGCAGACCCACACACTTTGAACTGCCACCACCACCAGAACTTTTCTTTTTATGGCTTTCTAACGCTCCTGACAGATTAGAAGTAAGCAATGATAAACAGATTCATGGGGGTCTATGGGAGAAGAACACAGCACCAGCCCACACACCCCAAGGGTGACTCCAGCTGCCATCTTTGCAAGACCTATTTTCTACCCCAGGCACTTGCTCTGTATGACGAGGTAGAAAAAGCTTCCTCTGTGATAGCTAATGAGTCACTTGCATGGTTAAGTTACGGGTTTGGAAGAACGATATCAATCAGACTTGCCTGCAAAGAGCTGCTTTCCCTGAGCATCCTGCTCATTCCTTCGGCTCAGCACGCCATTTCCAGCCTAGTTTGGGAAGGAGGATATCTGCATATTTTTTGTTGGTTTCTTTGCCTGTCCTCCTTTAGGTTTTTATGATGTGTTAAGGAGGTATTGTGGTCTGACCCCATCTGGGAACTCTGCTTTACACACCTGTTAGCTCACTCCCTGTAGTGGGATGGGGGAGAGCATCAGAGGGATAAAGGTGAGAAAACCCATGGGTTGAGATAAAGACAGTTTAACAGGTAAAGCAAAAGCCACACATGCAAGCAAAGAAAAACGAGGAATTCATTCACCACTTCCCATGGGCAGGCAGGTGTTCAGCCATCCCTAGGAAATCAGGGCTCCATCACGTGTAACCATAGAATCACAGAATGGTTTGGGTTGGAAGGGATCTTCAAGATCACCTAGCTTCCTTCTAGACTTGGAAAGACAAACACCACCACTATGAAAGTCCCTCTCTTCGTTCCTCTTCCCCCAGCTCTATATGCAGAGCATGACACCTACAGTATGGAATGTCCCTTGGTCCGCTGATTATGTTCCCTCCCAACCTCTTGCCCACCCCCAGCCTACTCATTGTCAGGACAGCCTGAGAAACAGAAAAAAAAACCAACTCTGTGCAAACACGGCACTGTAGGAAGCTCTGTAAAGGAAATTAACTTTATCCCAGCCAAAACCAGTACAAGGGGAAATCAGAAATAATTCACCTAACAGTTTTGGTGGCACAGAACTAAGTTTGTCTGAACTGAAGCTGCAAGAAGGCAGAAGTGAAAACCAGCAGCTGGGAATGCCAGTGCACAACATGGGAAGACTCCTTTTCCAGACATGTCATCAACCCCAGTCAGTTCCTTACCCTTTTAAAGGATTTAATTATTTAATCATTCAACCTAGGCTGTTGCCCAGCTCTCCTTCTTTCCTTTCCTAGTGGCAAGCGAAATGTCTAAAAGAGTGAAGGAGAGACTGGTGTGAATTAATCCATTTCGGATTTTGCTGGGAGCACAGTGGGTGCTGGGCTGGGACTGCCGGCACAGTGAGAAAGGCAGGGCACTGGGAAGGGGTGTAGTTCCTCTCCCTTGTGCTTTGATTCACTGCCAGTGACTTGTGGCTCCACTTCATCCAGAAATGTTCTTCAAAACAACACTAAGACAAGGACCAAACAATCTGACATACCAAAGTCAGCTGAGCACTGTTCTAGCCAAGTATTTCCTTCATTTAGGATTTTGAATCTTCTCTTTATCATGTGTTGCATTCCCTTTAATTTGCATCTATCAATGTTACTGAAATAACAGAGGTTTGCAGAATAGCCCAAAGGAGGAAAAGCCCCTTTATATAGCTGTGGTTTTGAAATCTAAATTTAGAAGGGTCTCCAGGACATAGTTTTCACTTGGGCCCTGAATATTCTTTATTATGGCTGTGTGTTATGGCTGTTTGGTTTTCATGGTAGAAAAAAGGAAAGTCATAAACTAGTGGGAAGACAATTGTTCCTCTTTCCTCAGAAAAAAGAAAAATACACACAGTAAATTTATTTTATTTTTAAATTGAGATGTCTTGCTCATTATATTAATGGACCTAAGAGTTATCATTTGCATTATGACATTATGGGCACAACAAATGTGTGATTTAACTGTAGCTCACATCCTCTAAAGACAAAAAAAATTGTAACTGATTGCTCTGAAGTGCAATGCATGGCAGTTCATTTAAGAAAAAAAAATAGAATCAGTAAAAATATAAAGCATGGAGAAAAAAAAAAGGCAACAGAAATTGAATATGCATATAGCTATTTTTCCAAACTCATTGCAAAACCATTCATATAATTTAAAAGCATTCAGAAATGAGGTCAGCTTCTGGCAGATCATGTGGTCCTGACTTTACTGAACCACTGTTCTGTGATCAGCTCCGTATGTGTCATCCTTCTGCTGTGTAATTTTGTTTTCAAAGTCTAAAGATATCATTAAAGTGACATGTCTACAGCCTGGTATAAGAGACTGAGCACTTTGCAGTTAAAGAAAAGGTCACAAATTTGTTAATCATTAAAGAGATACAGAACAGAATTTCTCTGTAATTACTGTATAGTCATCAGAAACATCTTGTTTATTCCTTGAGAGATTGAAGTCTCCAAGTCAAGAAAAATATTGCTGCAGACATAGAACTTCAGTTTTTCCTAAAGCTTACCAACAGCCCTCAAATTTTGTACACTTTTCTCTTTTCTTAATATCCTCCTCATTCAAACACCTTGCTTCCTAATCCCTTAAGAGAAGGCAAAGTCTGGAACAATGTCTTTCGTATTGTTGTCTTAAAGCAAGAGCAAGAACTTAGGCTAAGTATTAAGGAAATAATATTGGTCTATAAGAGAAATCAATTAAACAGTTGATACAAAGTCAGCATTACCTGGATGTCTAAGAAAGCTTCAGAAAAGAGGGAAACATTGAAAATAAATTGATTTTGTAGCCTGAATTTCCCTGAAATAAGTTTACTGGTCCAGGGAGGCTTTTTTTTCTCTTTGGTATGCTATGTCTTTCTGAGCGTAAGGAGTAATCAGACAGTGCTCAAGCACTTTAAAAATAATAAGAGAAAGTGGAAATATTTCTGAAAATAAACAGCTTCCAAAATACTTTTAATTATCAAAACTAATTTAATTTTTTTTTCCAGATAGGAGCAAGAAAATGAACTGGTTTTAGAAATTTAGAGCTCAGGTTATTCAAACAATACTATATTTTTATAAGTGCTGAGTTCAGTTAAAATACTCATCCTTGCAAATTACTTTTTCCATTGCTCCTATAAGAATAAGAACTTTCTATGTTAAAAAAACAACTTTTAAAGTTTTGAAGAAACTGTCCTAATCTTCCAGTTTAGGGTCAGCTTCTGTGGGTGTATTAAGGGTTCTTAAACACTGTGACAAACAGCTGCAAAACTTATTACCAAATCTGCACATCAGATTCTGGTGGCCTTGCCATGTATGAGTTGTTTTATCCTGTGAACTAGTGTTCACAAGTATTTTATCTTAACCAGTTTAGCATTACCAGCTCATCAAGTCATAACTCACCACAGTGTAATACCAAGGAATTGTCCCATATTATTATTTTAAACAATAATACAGTGAAATGTCCTGTGTCCTTTGCTTCCATAACCTTGAACAACTACATTAGGAAATTTAATGGTTTTTGCAGCTTTGAGCTGGTTAGTACCTCTCAAAAATTATTATAACAAATAGTTCTGTCAAAAAAAAATTGTTTAATGTTAAGTAGAAATAAAAAAAATGAATCTGGAAAATTGGGATAATAAGAAAGGATTAGAAAACAGAGAGATTATTACACCACTTTATAAATTAATGATCCATTTCATGAATGGATTTTGTGCTGGTGTCCCAGGTAGAAAGAGAGTATAGAAGGACTGGTAAAGGTACAGGAAAAATCAAAAAATAGATGTATCAAAAGAGGACAAGCAACCAAATCTAACAGCTTCTCTATGAGGAACAACTGGGCTAAGGCTCCTCAGACTCAAAAACAGAAAATAAAAAGAGAATTGACTGAAGGGTAAAAAATTATGAGCAATCCAAATGTATTGGGAATAGTGGGGGTTTGCTCTTTGCAATACAAAAACACATAAAATCACCGTTAGCAAATTCAAAACAAAAAAGATCTTTACCAGATGAGTTCTTAAGCTATGGAAATCTCTGCTTCAAGTTGCAATCTAGCAATTTAGAAAAATAAATCCATCAATCAAATCCATTTAGAGATATTTATTATCTATTCTTAAATGTTATTTCTGAGTTTCTCACATTCTCTGAACTACAACCCACTGAAGAATGAAGAATTCCATGGGACAATAAGGCTGTACCCTATTTCCTCACCCTCTTAACCAGACACATCACAACTGGAAAGAACGATGGTAAATGGATCTTTGCTCTGACCCAGTGGAGAATTTTTATGCTCTGAGAGGCTGACAGGTTGAGATACACACCGCAGAATGGCAGCTCAAACAGTAAGTTGTTTTGAGGACACAATCATTTGCACAGAAGATTTGAAGCTGCAAGAGTTCAGTAATTTTCACAGCATCTGCTTGGCCATCCTGGATCCATCCAACACAATTGGGTGTTCAGAGCTCAATTCACTGGCCACATCACTAGCATCTACATCAGATATGGAAGCCAGTGGACACTCTCATGCAGAGGCTTCCCCCTAGCCTGAGCGAGGGAGAAGGAAGGCAGACACTTCTGGCCTCTCTGAAACGTGTGGCTTGTCTTCACATTCAGCTGCTGATGCAGTCAATCAAAACAATCCGGCCTTTTGATGACACACACTGTCATATCTAAATCGGAGAGGAAGACATGATGTTTCCTAGCTTGCAGTCAGAAAAAAATACAGAGGGTTTTCAATTGCTTCCTGAAGCAGAGGGAAAATTCTGGGAGAAGCATTACCCTGTACTTACACTCTTCCCACAGTCCCCTCTGTTGTTACGCTCATAAACAGGACACTGATTAGAGAAACGCAGCTGCTCCCGTGTTCTTGTAAGAATATATCCATTTTTATCTGGATATATTTAGCAAAATATCAAACAGTCTTTAAAAAAGCCTAATAATCAGTGTATTTTAAAAGGAAGGAAAACAAAAGAGGTGATGACTGAGGCATAACTGCATAGTTTATTCTTCAGAATGTCTCTCTTTATTAATCATAAAGAGAAGCATATCTTCATTGCTCTTGAGCCCAGCTGACCCAGGTATTTTCTGTTCAAGATTTGCTTTCTTACAGACACAACGTCCTCATGCCAGTGGCAGCAGTTCACCGGTGATGAAAGAATTTTACAGGTTACCTGCTGCAGTTGGTAACTGGATCATGGTTCCTGCTTTTTCCTGAGGTGGTGGAGACAGGGCAATACAGATCCCTACAGAAATCTGTGGGTAGGGATGTTCAGAGGGAAGAGACAGGGGCCTATAGCTGATCTGTGATCACCCGGTCTCACCAGGTCCTTAGCAGGGTAGAAATTGCCTGTCAGCCACAGCTACCAAGAACTCTGGAAGCTGAGACATGGGCAAGGAGTTTTGCAGCTAACCCTGAACAGGAGCAACCAGGGACATTGTTCAGAGGACCAGAAATGGCATCCCTGCCAAACCCAAATTCACTGTCATAATAAGCTAGGTCTTCATTCAGTAGCCTGAGACATTACAGCTTCTCTGTGAAACAAAAAAATATGTTTTCCTCTGGTTTTTTGACATTTGATATAGATTTTTTTACTTTTAAATAACATTAATTGGAAACTATCACCAAACGCCTCTTTCATTCTTCATTTCTGAAAGCTTCAGTTGCTTATAAAGGCCTTTATAACCCAAGCTGTTTAGAAATTCCCATATGACATGAAAGTAGCTGATCTGCAAAGACAGTTTTCTTAAATATATGCTGTTTTTCAGGTGTACAACATATGTTCTTGAAAAAAGAAAAAAATCACACAACTCAATAGTTAACTAATTAAAGCCACAGAATTTCACATAACAGGGAAAAATCCAACAAAAAATATCATTCTGGAGTTCATTTTCTTGCTCCCACCCTTGTATTCCCATCAGAAAAGATTTTTAAATTTAAATAAGTGCCAAAACATTGGCTGGGGGGTTGCTGTGTTTTTTTAAAGCAGAGATCCTTATCTCCTTCTCAGTCCAGATTATAGCCAAACAATTTAGGGCTCCTTAGACGCTTACTTTCCTACTGAGCCTCACTTTCACAAATTAAGGTTTGTAAGACTGCAGTAGGTGATGTACAATATGGGCACTACATTTTGCTGCTGCACTTTTTTAGATTTGGACATCAACAACTATGAGCTGTGTACCATCTTGAGATAAGTTTCACAGTTGCTCTTTTTTGCCAGGGACCCCTTTAGTCTCTTCACTCTTGTTTTGTCCATTCATCCAACAGCTTAACTTTATTCATATTCAAGGTCTATTACTCAAATTCTATACTTAGTTTTGTAGGTGATATGAGGAAGATTTTCAAGGAGTTACAAAACAGCAAAACAGAACCATGGCGGGGGTGGAGATTTTAGTATCCATAAATAGACCCGGACTTTATAAAGCTCCCTGTACTGACAAAGTAGAAGAGAAGAGTATTATTTACATGTGGAGCACTTTTCTGTGAATCTTGATACATGACAAATGTGGAAACTGGAATGTTGTTTTGATTTTGCATGAGCACCAGGTGTTTAGGTAAGCAGCTGAAGGATGGCAGATAAATTGAAATGTATATGTGGCTGGCTGATTGACCCATGCAGAATTACAGGAACTGAAATAAAGCAATAAACTCATAAATCTTTTTGGTTTAAAAACTGAAGTAATTCTTCTACACATTAAGTATCATAATCTATATTTTGCTCCTGCAGGCAGGTCTCCCAGGAAAACAGCAGTGCTCTGTGTTGAAAATAAGTAGCTACTTACATGTCAAAAGCCAGACAGTAACAACTAAAGAGATGAATTCACCTATTTGATATTTCACTAAGCATTTCTTGGGCCATTCAGTGTACAAAATACCCTAAGTAACCTTTATAAACAGCTTTGAATATACTGCTTGTATGAGTTATAAATTTCTGCTTTTTAATTGAAAACACTTAGAATTATTCAGTAATGTCAGTGACGGACGTGCAAACACATGCTTACTTTTAACAAACTCAGGTGAGTTACCTGAATGTTATTTTAAGTATTCTCTCTCATTTTTACATCATACACTTGACTTTTATTTTACTGTAATGGTCTCTCTTCAGCCAACAGCAATCTTTTTTTTTCTGAGTGGATTACAAAAAGTCAAGTAGCATTGGCTGTAAGACGTTTTTGTTGTTTCTTAGTTAAAAATCACATTTGCAATAATTATTTGAAAACACCTACAAATTTTATGACTAATTCTAATTTTCATCCTTCTGAGTATCTAAGGTGTAATTAATACTTTTATAGGTGGCAGTGCATGTTTTAGGGACAATAATACTATATACAAAAAATAGTACATGATATTATAATTGTGATGTGTCTGTATGTACTTACTTTATAGATCTAGTTAAAATTATTTATCACTGAAACGTGGATATAGTGAAAAGAGAATGCTTTTATTTCATTTCCTACTTAGAGTAACTGGACAATAACTGCCATTTCCCTCTGATGTGAATTCACTGGGATAAGATGCAAGTTTATAAGGAGTTGTTCTCTGAAAACACTGAAAGATTAAATAACTTTCTCTTCTATAGAAATCTGTAAAATACACCTAATTTATTAATATTTTTGAAAGAATACTCTTAATGGAAAAGTCACAGACCTCCTGCATTTGTACATGCTAGAAGATATTTTATAACTTACCCTCAGAAACTTTGTAATGACAGGCTGGGCCAACCAAATAGATTAATCAAATAAAAAACATACAACCTCTCCTATTTTAAAGCTATCATATAGTTGAAATTAATTATCTTTATTTAAATTTTTATAGTTCAAGAAAGTTTTGGAAATATTTATTATAAGGGCAGTGTAATAAGACTTCTTTTGAAATGCATTGATACGAAAACAAAGCTTTAATGCCGGAAATATACTTATTCATAGCAGCATTTCTCTGACTTTGAATAAATAAACATTAGTAGATAAAAAAGAACGATTATGTATCAAACTAAAGAAATGTAGGCACACCTGTGTGCACTACAGATATTTTCAGTTGCTGTTTTCAGTAACTGGAACAGTTTTAGTAGTCATCTTAGATTTTTAAATACATTCAAAATAAAATACCTATGGTTTTTCAGTCAAATACTTTTTAAAAAACGCTTCCACATAACACTAAAATACATGGTAACTAATTTTCTTCATTTATGCTAAATATCTGATCCAACATTTCAACAAAATTTCACTTTTTAATATCATCAACTAATCAATGTTTGCAATTAAAATACAACAACGTACTCTCAGGAGTAATGAAATACTACATAAAAGAAATTTCAGAGAATATTTTTAAACTCTTTAAAAATATTTAAATATTGGCAATTTGCATAGCTGCAGCATGGAATTATAAACATTTCTATGACTTGTTAACCAGTCTTAGGAAATAAATACTTTGACATTTTCTTCAGATATGGAAAACAAGTAACGATCCAATATCACTACATTTTACTAGATGTAAAAATGACACAATTATTAGAATAGAAGAGTAACACAGTGGTGCACAGGAAAAATCTATGCTCTTTTTCCAGTAGAATGTAAATTATAGGTAGCCTGAGAGATAAACAGACATACCAAAAATATTTTAGAAACTAAAATATTATATTTTAAATTAAATATCTCTAGTTCCATAACTGAAACATGATATTTGGAAATTTAAGTAATTTAAAATAGTTTAAAATTTAAAACATTGCTTGTTTTTACCCAGTCTATTTTCTACTCATTCATCACTCAAATATGTTCCACAATAAAGTCTATAAGCAAATATGTCTTCTTAGTAAAGAACAAAACACAGTACCCAAACCAGTATTTTGCAAAGGAACAAACAATATGAATCTAGATTTTTAGTGAGTCCTTGCCTCTAGCTTACCTCAGAAATAAGTTCTCCAGCATATGTGAGTCTTGGAAGTCTTTGCAGCACATTTCTACTCTGCTGAGACCACACATACATACATATGCTTTATATTTATGTATATCATTCATAGGGAAATACTCTAGGTTAAAGAGCCTCTACACGACAATGTAAGAAAATTGTGGATGCTTGTAAGAATATCATGCTCTTGAAGAGCTTCATAAAGCATAAGTTATTAAGTAAGCACTGTCTTGAGCCTGAATTCAGCTAAATAAAGATGAAAGCTTGTCAAAAAGTTGAAATGATACCCTAACAAATTGACAAAATTAATATATTATTATAAGTCATGAATAGTTTAACCACAAAATTAGATGGGCAGATACGCCGTTATTCTCTCTTTAATCAAATTACAAAGCCTCTCCATTGTAGGCACAGACGTGCAATTATATTTCCATAAATAATTATTTAAATTATAATCTAAACATTCAACTACTGTTAATATTTAAAATATATGCACTGATGTTGTGCTATAGTGTAAAAGAAAAAATATAAACGCTGCCACAGGTAATTATTAGTGGCTTGGCTGTCAGTTAGTCAAATCAACTAAAAGACCAATTACTCTGACGATACACAGGTTGAAAGGCTGGTTAAAGTAGAGTTCATTGCTGACACTAGGCCGTGTTTGGCGAGTTCTGATTCTATAGCGGTGGGGGTGAATTTCCTGTGAATTATTATAATGAGGATATTTTGCATTTGAATTCACACATAGTAACTTGTTCTCAACTTTAATCTCTTAATCTTGCTTAAACCCGTAAAACACACAGATCCCGCTGTGCATAATGCAAGTCCTGAATTACATTTCTTGCTAGAAAAATTATGGTTTAAACAAAGACACAGATAACAACACAAAATGTTTTCTGCAAACCTCTTTTTCTTTCAGGCATTTTTATAGAGAGCTGAGTGGGTCATGTAAGAAATTCGGTTTCTGAAAGATGGTAAATGGCTCTTGAAAATTCTACATGCAGAGTACAGTCATATTCACCTCATGGAATATGTTTCCCTTCAGAAACATCAACTCCGAGGTGATGTTTTAGATGACTATAAGTCTGGAATGACTTATCAGTCAGATGAGCAGCCTGCATATCTGACATCTATAGTCTGCTGCTGTTGATTCACTTTCAGAGAAGTGACTATAGCATCAATTACTTTCAAAGACCTGTAGTACCTTCTTTGCTTTCATTTTAAAAAATATTTTGACACACAAATCATAAATTTAGGGAGGAAAATTAGAGAAAGACAGCAAAGATCTTAAAAATATCTCCCTGATCACTCTGAAGAATATTTTTAATTTGTTCATGTGTTCACGCATGCTAAGTACAAAACCAGAGCACCTTAAGAAATCTCAAGCTTTACTCTCCACTGCTCAAAACTTTTCATTGTTTTATTCAAGAAATAAGCCTACTTATCTTCTTCAGTCACTAAGGAATTTTAGTACCACATATTGCTGAAAAGAGATATTAAACCAGCAGCTAAAATGTTGAGAGAAAAGACATCTACGTGTTTTGAACCAAATTAAAGTATTGAGCACCATAACACTGTGTTCATAATCAAGGTACTACATCAATAGTTGTGTCTCTCCTTACACAAAAAAAGACTTATCAATTGGTTGCTATTTATGAATTTTATTTCTGCTGAAAAAAAATAGGACATATAAATCATATATTCTTATTACGTATTGCTAACTGGTAAAAAGAGAAATGAACAGAATTCTTTCTAATACAACGAGATTCTTCATCCACTAAACAAGAAATAATGACTGAGTGAATTCCACAAACAATTTAAAGACTCAAAATATCACAGAAACTATATGGAAAAGAATTAAAGCCACTCATGCATTTGTAAGTAAATAAGGCAGAGACACTTTTTCTCCTGTTTAGATGCCATGCATGTAAATAAAAAATGAAAACTTTTTAAATAGCCATCTTGTGGTACATGATAATTGCCAAAATTACCAATTCTTTTATTGTTGACTGCAAGCACTTGCAGCTTCCCTGGTCCATTACTGAGCTCCTGAATTGTAAATTAAGAGCATCATTATTTAGCTGCATTATTAGCTAATTTTAGTAAATCCAATTAGTTTTAAGTACCTGATTTGTTCATGTATTTAGCTTACAGTGTCTCCTGCTATTGGATTTCTTGGGACTAAAAATTATTTCATCCAAATGTGAGCAGACTTATATAAAACTCTATTTGTCTTCATATGTAGTGAAACATCATTGTTAGTGATGGAGCACTGTATGATATGATTTGACTTAGAATACAAGCTTAGATTAGGTAGTACTTGCTGTTAGAAATAGCAGAGATTTTATTTGGTTTTATTTGTTGCATTAGTATTTACTTGAATCAGATAGTGTAAGTGGAAAATGCTGAAGAGTATTTCCACCTCGGTAGAAGATGAATATTGGTTCCTTCAATGTACTGATAGATATAAGATCACTACTAAATATTGTATTTTATTTATCAATTCATCTTTAGAAACTGATAGTGATGCAATTTAAAGGGGGAAGAAACTTAAACCATGACAGCTCAATTAACACATGACATTTGTTTTTCTTTGTATCACTCTTAAACGTAAAATGTTAACCTTCTACAACACTCTCCAAATAAAAAAACCACAAGGTATATTTCTTTATAGAAATTCTCATTAGAAGTAGATATCTGTTTATAGCAATCGTCTTATTAAAAGAGGTGAAGTTGTATAAAATATAATTGCAGAAGAATTATTTAAAAATAAATACATAAGGTCTGCTAAGTAACATGAAAGGGAAAATATCCATTTTTTAAATTCTACAGCCACTTGATCTGGGATTAGCAGATCTTAGGCAATACTGTATTTCCTTGGACTGCAAACCCTCAGGAGGTTTAAACGAATATTCTTTTTACCGTTTCAGGATACAGTCTCTCCCGGGAAAAAATTACCGAGCCTTTTTCTCCTAACATTTTATACCAAAAAAATAATTGGCAAATAAGAAGAATTTAAATTCTAAGAAATGAATAGTAATGAACTGATAACTAAAATATTGCTTAAAGGTTCAAAAACAGAGAGATTGCAATAATAGTACTATTCTGTTAAGCTATGTATACTTCATCGAAGCCAGCGGAAAGGAAAACATACCATATCACCACCATACCGCAGGCATTTTCATACAGCCTAGTGCAAATTCAGAGCTTTCTCTGACTGTGTCCAATAAAAGAGCCACAACTATTTTTAAATACATCGGGAGTCCATGACCCCATAAGTAGTAACTTCCCTTTCTTGATGGAGTGCGCATCTCACTTTTGCAAGTGTCAACGGTTTCTGGCTGGCTGGCCAGAGACCACGGCATACTCTGCTTTTCTCCCAAAAAGGCCATGTCATTCTTATACAACTTAATCAGTGGCTACATACAAGAAAGCAACACTGCAGCCTTTCTGATCATTTTAATGAGGACCCCTGGCTATTCAGTCATTGAAATATAATTGACTTGCTCTTCTCTTATTTTCATAATAGACACTCCAACCTTGGCCACATTTATTTCGCTATAAGAAATGTCAAGAAAGATTGGAAGTTTTCTGAGTGTCCCCATTAAAACTGAAAACATGCC
Organism: Falcunculus frontatus; assembly: GCA_013398115.1. NCBI lineage: Eukaryota > Metazoa > Chordata > Aves > Passeriformes > Falcunculus > Falcunculus frontatus. The sequence continues at coordinate 1,308,394 of VZRV01010555.1, forward strand.
ACCCTGTCTTTTGCATTAGCTGTGATCATTTTGTATAGAACTCATTATGCAGATAGAAGATGCAAATGTTTCATCTATCTCACATCTAACCAAGCTGCAAGTGCCAAGAAAATAAGCAGGAGAAAAATAATTTTCTTTCTATGTCTGTGCCTGCGCCTGTGGTGTTTGCATTGTGTCACAATGCCAGCACCCATGTGTGCATGTGCACACATGTGCTCACAGACAACATACATGCAGCTCAAAGTCCTCACATCTTATTTCAGGTAAAATCTAAAGGTTGCTTGGCACACATCATCACAGCCAAGGAAGAGCATTTTTCTCAACAGGAGCAGCTCTGTGTAACAATAATTATTACCTTAAAATCAAATTAATAGCATAAAATATTTGAATGAGAAGATATCATCGTGCACAGGAATGCATTCAGTGTTGGTTTTTAAATAGAATAATGAGCATGTGCATGCTAAATGTGTTATTGTGAATAAGTCCTAGTCACTTACTATGACCACCCAGTTCAGTGAACAAAATATCAGGTAAAGAACTCTGTCTACCATACGCTAACTAAGTTCTGCTCATATCTGTTGGGACTGTGACACACATTTCCCAGCTGAACACATTACACAGGATATCTACCATGAAAACTCATTCACTGTTGACTTAACTGTGCAATTTGCAGTGCAAGACAGAAGATATCTCTTCCTGTCAATTATCAACATATACAGCATCTTACTGATCCTACCAGTAAATATTATCCCTACTACATCATCACTTTTTAGTAATTTAAAGACTTGACTACACAAGTGTCATTACTTAGCATGCTACTAAACACCCAAAATAAAAATCACACATCTCACAATTTTCCAATCAGGTTTTCAGCCTGAGAAACATTCCCAAAAAACTTTATATTTGAATTATCCATGACATAGGCAATGAACAAGGAAAAGATCAGAAATATAATTGCTACAAGATCTGATATATTTAATCTGCATTTGAATAGGGAAAGTGGATTGATTTTTACAAGACTTAGAAAATTCTGTTCTGATGTATTATATATTATTACAGAGGGGACAGAAAAATCATACTTTACCTTCAAGCAACTGCATACTGAAATAATAGAAAGGGGTGGCAAAACAGATATTTTAAGTCAATATTTAATGTCATACATTATCATTTTTGCTCACAAGAGTCCTGACAATTCCCTTACCCATTTTTAGCATAAAAACATGAAAGTATCATTCTTTCTGGCATATTTACACAGTTTATTTTTGACATCTTTACATACAGGGCTTGAGAAGGAGTGTTTCTGGGCCTTGTTTTAGTGGGGCGCTGTGCACCAACCAACCCCAGCCCTAGAGCAATGGGGCCGGGTCCTTCCCGTCTGCCCCATGCTTGTCTTCTCCTACAACTCAAAGATGTTGCTGCACGGCACCTTCAGGAAAAAAAGACTTCTGAGCATCATGGAAGCTATCTGTTTGCATGTACATCCTGTCACCAAGCCCTGGCCCCCGCGCGCTCGCACAGATTTCTCTGGGCCTGGCAGAAGTAATCAGCGTACAAGAGGGAAAGGAAGAACCCCTAGGCTTCCTCTGGATCAACGTCAGTGCACACGTTCATGCTACTTTGGCAACATATGGGTGTACCTCACAGAGTACTTTACGCACAGCAGCAGCACTTGGATTCTAACAGATAAAGGTTTCAGTAATGTAAACATGTACAAATACAGGTTTTCACACATGGATAATGTTATGTAATTTAAATGTCTAGAACTGCAACTATTAAAGTGACTTTTATTTAGTCTTTTGCTGCAGCTGCTTAACAGATTTTATATACAAACTTTCTACATAATGAGATTTCCACCAATTTTTTTTTTTTATGGAAATCATGAAAAATTTTTTCAGCCTTCTCATGAGAATTTCATTTTTAATTCGGAATTGTAAATAAATATATGAATAAGTAAGTCCTTGCTTCTATCCCAGCTATGTGTTCTATAAGAACTGTAACAAATGTCATTCTTAAAGAGAAAACAACACCTATCATATAAATTAACAAAATGTAAAAACTTTGTAGCTGGTTTCACACACAATCTCTCGCACTTTATCAGGCCCTTAAAGTGAAAATACTTCATAAGAAAAACTAAAAGGACTTCTTTTTGAGATCTCCTTGGCAGTCTGATGTCTGCCAGGTGCCAGTAGGTGAGACGAAACTCAGCTGGCAGCAAATGCTTGAACTCTTCCCACTCATCCTCCTTGTCCTGTGACACCCTTCTCACTTTCAGGCTGTGGCCAGGCAGGAAATGTGTCTGACTTGTCTGGCTCTCTGACTATTGCATTACCCTTCGGCCAACCACGTAAAGGACTTCAATTCTTGTCCCTTTCTTGTTACAATCCACTTTAAGATACCATTGATCCTCTTTTTACATAGGTTCTCATCCTGCTGCTTGTCTATGGTTAAGAGGTTAACAATAGCATCCCCTCTGGCCTCAGAAGTATTTCCCCCAGACAGCCCATCCAAGAACATGCAAGAAGATCTCATTCCATGACATATAGATCAGGAAGCACCAGCCATCACAAGTGTTGTCCATGAACTGTTTCAATAAAAATGCACTTGGTCTGGCAAAGCAGATTCACAGGGAGGAAAAAAAAGGAGAAGGACTACCACATAGGCAAACGACCAGTTTTGGAACTCAGTGGGTTTGGTTCTGTTTCTGATTCATCTTTTCTCCTGTAAGTTGGAAAAGGAAAAGGCAAAGAGGCTCAGCTTCATCTTGTTCTCTATGTAACGGAAGACCCTTTCAGTCAGGAGATGATCACAACCTCCTTAAGATGATGGTATCTGAGGATTAAGTCTTCCTCGCAGGGCTGTGTTGCAGTCCAGAAGGATGTGGTTTAAAAAGGTGGTTGTGCCAGCCCATGTAGACAAGTGCTTCCTATGACAAAGAGAAAATCCTGTTCAGCCACAGCAAAATAACATCCCTCTCTTGCCATTCTTCAACAAAGCTCGCAGTCCTCTCTCATTAGCCTTGAAGACCTTCCATACATTGCCATACATGTCTTCCTTGTTCACGTCTCCCTCAGCCATCTCTTTGCTATTTTTCAGACTGTTCCCTATTTCAGGAAGCCAGTACTGCTATTCCACCTTGATATGTCTGAGGAACCACTTCTACAATCTCTATACGCAACCTACAAGTGAACTGCTCATGCACAAGAAGAGGATGACTTCAAAAGCAGAAATTATGTGAAATGAAAAATAAAAGTGGAGATGGAGGAAAGGTGGCAGGATGAGAATCTTATTGTATTTAACCTCAAAGAAAGTGATGTTTATCTTCTTCAATTTGCATTTCATTCTAATCAAAAAGTAGTTTTAAATGCTAATAAAAAAAGTACTTTTACAAAAATACGTAGAATTACTTGCAGGGTGGGTGGTGTTTGTGATAACTGAGAGTGACAGAATTCAGACCCTCTGTTTTGTACTCTCTTATCAAAAGCCAGAAACACTTCTTTCTACTTGCTTTAGGAAAAAAAACATATCAAAGCCACAATGCAATGGGAAAATCATATAATCATAGAATCATGGAATGGGTTGGAAAGAACCCTCAAGATCATGTAGTTCCAAGCTCCCTGACACAGACATGGACACATTTCACTAAACCAGGTTGTTCAGAGTTCCATTCAGCCTGGTCTTGAACACCTCCATGTATGGAGCATCCATAACTTCTCTGAAGAATCTCTTCCAATGCCTCACCACCCTTACAGCAAAGAACTTCCTCCCAATACCTAATCTAACCTACTCTCTTTCAGTGTGAGGCCAATCCCCCTTGTTCTGTCACTGCATGTCCTTGTAAAATATCCCTCTCCACCCTCCTTGCAGGCTCCCTTCGGGTACTGGAAGGCCGCAATTAGGTCACCCTGAAGCCTTTTCTTTTCCAGGCTGAACAAACCCAATTATCTCAGCTTTTCCTCAGAGGGGAGGTGTTTCATCCCTCCAACCTTCTTGGTGGCCCTCCTCTAGACTCACTCCAGCAGGTCAATGTCCTTCTTCTGCTGAGGGCCCCAGGGCTGGATGCAGCTGGATGCAGCACTCCAGGTGGGGTCTCACCAGAGAGGAGCAGAGGGGCAGAATTCCCTCCCTCTCCTTGCTGGCCACGCTGTTTTGGATGCAGCCCAGGATTAAATTTGCTTTCTGGGCTGCCAATGCACATTGCCAGGTCATGTCCAGCCTCTCATCCACCAGCACATCCAAGACCTTCTCTGCAGGGCTGCTCTCAATCCCTTCCTCCCCTAGTCTGTATTGATAATACATTACTATAAAAACATTGTGACATTGCAGGTTCTAGGACATCAACAGTGATTTCTTCTGTCATGTGCTCTTAACAACTCATTGAGACCTTTGTTCTTCTGTGCTGATTGGCTGTGTTGACTACGGGGTGCAGGAAAATGCTGGAAATGGCAATGTGGGGCAAAAACTCTGGTGGGACCATGTGGACCAACCACCCACCTGCCAGTTCCTGTAGAAAATTGGTCCCAAGGAGCCACTGGCCCACATTCTTACAAAACCTGCAGCACTGGTATCCAGGGAAAAAGATGGGAAAACAGACAAAATCTTTGATTTGAATTTTCAGAGCCATGCAGGGGTTCCCCTCCCTCGCAAAGACCTCCAATTTCTCAGAACAACTTTTTTTTTGATTAGTGGACATGTCTGGATCACTCATAATCCATCTGAGCTATTCTAGAACATCTCTGCTGGGCAGATGACATCTGTTTCAGGCACAAAGCTCCTTCAGGGAAGCTCAGCATTTAGCCATCTTCCAAGTACCCTCTGTTTCTGTGCTACTTCTACCTCTCCTTCTACTCCTAGAAATCCCAGAAAAGGATCTTACTTTCAGAATAAATTCTGGGATATTTTCATACTTTACAGTGTCCAAAAAATTTTATCTATGAAAAGAAATCAAAGAATTATTTTTATGTGCTAATGTTCTTGGTGACAGTTTTGGTTCCACTATTGCAGAAGTGAAAATTACTTTTTTTTTTTTTGCCTCTTGAGCTACTCTGCATATATTTATCACGGAAAAATAGCAAGGTCTCAAATATTATACTGCACAAAAAGTAGCTTTGGAATGTCTTTTCCCTGCAAACGTTTCCGTGCACCAAGTGGTGATTTCATTCTTTTGTTTACCCTGATCAGAGGAGACCAGCTGTCACCCACAGCAGAAGTGAGTCTTGATCAGAGTTTGATTTATTGGAAAAAACAAAAAGTTCTGACTAATTGCATGGAAATCCAGGATACTTTGGACACCCCAAAGGAAAAGTGGGCCACTGGGTAAAAGAAGGAGATTCACAGTCACTTTCCCACTAAACCACTCTGGACCAAAAAAGTAAGAATACAGCCATCAGCAAGAACTCCCTAGTTCTCTCAAGCAGGCTTGAGAAGGGGAGAGACTGTATTGCTGCTGGAACATAAATAAGAAATCTTACAGCTCAGACAACTCTGTTGTGCCTCAAAGAGAGATAACAGATTCTATCAGGAACTGGGCATCAAAATCCTTCTTAGAGTCTGAGTCCCACCATCTACTTGATACCAATTTTAAAAATAAGCAAGCAAAGACGTTAGGACATTATAGCTATTTTAAAAAGGACATGGAGCCTGTAAACAGGAATAGCCACATGGTCATCATACTGTGACATGTTTTCCACACTTGCTACATTCCACAAGTTACCAACAACAGTGGTGAGACTTGTTAAATCTGACTTCCCAGGCCTCCATATTTGCCAGGGATTAATTGGAGTTTTTGGTCTTAATTATCTTCTTATCATTTATAATGTGCTTAGCATTTGGAAGTATTTGCAGTTTTTATACATATATGTATATATGCAGATATGTGTGGGCATGCATCAAATGGCATTGTAGCTACAATACAGTATATTTAGTGTCCTGTATAAATAAAAGATTAATTCTTTTTCCCTTATGTGGGGAAAGCATGTACTTCAACAAAATGAGCCATAACTGAAATATCATCCCAAAAATCTGCTTTTGAGGAATTTCCAGTCAATACAAAAATTTTAATTATTTAAAAATCTAACAAAAACTCTATCTCTGGATTTTCAGACAATTTTTTGTCTGTCTCTTCGCTTATACTGTGTTAGACTTCAGAGCTACACTCTGTCCTGACTGATGTTTTTTGCTTTTTTTCCTCATTTGAACAGGGGAAGCCTAGGGCAGTGGATGTCACTGGGAGTCAAGGTACCTCACAGACAAGCATGCTTGCCTCCAGCAAATCTACAGATTTGGTCCTCAGGAGCTCTTGGTCTCTCCAAGGAGAAGTGGCAACTAAAAAAGCATTCTGAGTATCCACATTTCAGATGTAAACACCTAAATCCTTCTGCAGTCTTTAATCTCCCTGAGTAGGATGGCTGTTTAATTGCAATGCAAACATCTAAGCTGCTCACCCTGAACCCTTTGTGCAATCAATAGCACTTTAAGAAAGAGTCTTATCTTATACAAAAGTCTGATCTTTTACAAATATCTAAAGACAAAATAAATCATGCCTAGAAATGCTTATCTTTCTCCACTGACCCTTAACAGCAGAGGATGCTTAACTAGGATTTGGAGACCTACATTGCAAGCATCTACAATTGCTCAGATGAACCCCACTGCCACTTGTCTTTTTCTCAGTGGGAAATTACTGCATATCCCATCCTAATAGCGAAACAGTGATCACAAAAGCATCAACAATTCTGAGATATGGGAATCCCTGACCTTGGTGATGTGTCATATAAACCTCTTTTAATGTGAGAAAAAAAGCACTGGTCTATCCTTGAGTACGGCTATGTTCAAGCACAAATGAAAGTTTCTTCCAGACGGCTAAAGCTGTACAATTTGTGGAGCAAATAGAAGTTCACAGTAAAGGGCTCACCATCAGGGTTTTCTTTTGGCTACCTATTTGAATATATTCCCTCTGGGATTCAATCACCACCCTGGTAGTCACACCGAGTAATGTCTTGCATTACCAGTTATTGCACAGAAAGCATTTTTGGAAGGTGGCCCTTTGCATCCAAAGTTCTGGAAAATGTAAAAATGCAAAAAGAGACAAGCAAGTAGAAGCAAGTTTCCTTAGCTAAAGGTATTGTTCCAGCCTGCCAGCAAGCGAGTGTGTCTCTCCTATACTGAGGTCCAAGACACGTACCAATATAGTTTGTTTTTTTGAGTGTAATCAAGTTGACATCTATCTACACTGATTACACTTCAGAAGGGGAGAGAGAAATTCGGGAGGTGGGAGAAAGGTTCTCTTCTCTCTGGTGGCTTCAGAAGTATCCTCCACAGGGTAGCTTGGGCCTCTGGGCACAGCCCTGAAAGATGGGTGGTGCGTAAGGAATCATGCTGGAGGTCTTTTGCCTCAGAGATGCTCTTCCCTATTCCTGCTTGCTCCTCAGGGGAGTAATTTGTTGCTGGTCTATACCAGCAGCAAATTACAGCAACCCCTGTGCCAGTTCAACTTTCATCTGGGAACTGGAAGAGGCAGGGGAGTGAGGGACAGAGGGCTTTGGCCTTTGCCTGACCATCTGCCTGGTGAAGCACTGGTACTATTTAGTCAGTTTTCCGCCCATTCTCCAGTGCATGATGCAGGGGAAGATACGGTGACTCTGAAACTTCATAGTCCTGACTGTGCTGTCTGTCAAACACAACTCAATCTAATCTTTTCTTCTGACTCCTGCAATTCACAACAATACAAGAATTTCTAAAAACACAATGGCCAGACCCTGCTCCACTGAAAGCCTTTTTGCATCAGGAAGACTGTGTATGGATCAATTCTAAGCACTTCAAAAGCCAGTCAAAGAAGAAATGCTGACTATTTTTATTGTATTTGTGTAGCATCCCAAATGCCAGATAACACTGCTCTTCATGCCTTTTTTACATTGCTCTGCAAATGACAAGATCCTGCTATTGCAGGATGCACCAAGTGAGTCTGACAAGTAACTAGCTGACCTTTATACAGATTGCATTTTTATTCTCCCTTTATGGTGGCACTTTCTCTCGATCCTCATTTTCAGCTCCTTGCATGATCGTTCAGCTGGTTTCTACCACTGTTTGGTTATCACATGGGTTTAAAATCATTGTTACAAACACAAGTCTGTCCTCATTACCAACAGCATTAAATAAAGATCAGCTTATTAAGAGTGGGAGTGCTAGGAGATTGCTCTTCTTTTGCTGGTCTTGTATCCTAGGCAAAAGACAGTCAAGAAATCAGGCTCTTTTCATTAGTACATTACAAATGTGCCTTATGACCTTGAATGAATCTCCTCTGAAGAGAGCTAGCCCTTCCTCTGCCTGCCTAGTTCTGACAGTGGCATAGAAGATGGAGTGACAACTTGCCACTGCAACAACAACTCACTTTTTAAAATGCAAATTCACACACCACAGCTACATTGGTGGTGCGATCCACACAGAAACCACATCTCGTAACTTCCTGTTTCTACTTCTCTTGCTAAAGCCATTTCCTTGATCTTTGTCTTGTCCCAGTACACAAATATAAGATTACCAGGAGACATTTGGATGTTTCTGTCTGGGAATCCTGCCGTTAGCTAGCACACTCTATGTGCAGTTAGTGCATGGTCTCTTGGCTGACTTCACTGACCTCCATCTGTTAGACTGGCTGTGTGCCTGCTCACAAGTCAGTCAGACTGTTTCACGAGGACACAGGTGCCAGCAAGGATGCACTTGGATGGACAGCATGCACAGTGTTGCAACATGTCCTACCTTCTTTTAAAAAAAAGCAATTTTTTGGCATGGTGTGGCACTACTGCTTTGGGACTGTTGTCTCATGCTGCACTTCCATTTTCAGAGAAGTCACTGCAGAAGGGGAGGAAGGTTCATTATGAAAATATTAAAGACTTTCACATGCCTCTCAGTTTGTATCCATAAGTGCAATCCTTCCCCCTGTTCTACATTAGAAAGGGAAGTTGGTGTGCAGCACTTCTATTTTCTCTTTGGTGGCTCCCGTGTTTCCACGAAGTGTGGAATGTTAGAAGGAACCAGTAAATCCAAAGTTCTTGCCTGAACACGTGCATCTGAGCTTCACTTTCTTGAGTGATAAGGAGAAATTTGCATAATAAATTGTAATATAAGGTTTTGCACCATCCAGTTATATACAAGACTGCTAGCCAGTAAAAAAATTAGTCACCAAATCTGATAACCCCGATAAATCTATAAGCTCACACAGACTGAGGATAGATTGATTTCTAACGCACAAGGCCACATCTTTTTAAACCAGAAAGTAACAAAATAAGGTCTAAACACTTACCTGTGTATTAAAGAATGAAGACTGAACATGTTTGCCAGTGACAGGTATTACCAGTTTTTCACTGACTTTTGGTGTGTCCTGAGCCCTACATGGGGTTACAAAGAGATATACAAACCAAAAAAAGGTTTAGAAAAAGCCCCACTTTGCAATCACTCACTAACACACTGTCTACATTCCAGCTCTACATCATATTCCTGCAGCAGCTCATTCCAAGTCCTTCGTCTCTGCAACCAAAACTCTCAAACATGTCATTTATAACATGACCAACACCTTTAAACCTTGGGCACAGGCTTATCCAAACTGAAAAAAGACTCCAGCAAGCTCGCTGGATCGTTGCTTATGTCACTTGCCCACTGCCTTCCCAAAACTCCCTCCACCATGTATAAATGAAATTAAACCCACCAAGCACCTGGAGATAGAGCAAAGTATTCACAGGGAAAAATACTGAAGGAAAAGTACCAATAGCACAGGTAGAGTTGTAGTAGAGGAACACACTCAGATTAGGCTATCCGTGCTGATTTGGCTGATCATTTACAAATTTGCATGATGATGGCTTATGAAAATAACAAACCATGTATCAAAAACATTGTGTGCACAAAGAATCCTAGAAAAAGACTCTTATGTGTTCACAAAATTCTCCTTGGAATTGAAACAGAGAGGTTTTCTAGCGGAATTAATAAATATTTATATATGGGAGAAGGAGGGAATTTTGTATCAAAGATAACCTTATAATCATTACAACCCTGACAAAAAATAGTTGGTATTTAAGAGCAGAATGACCATTCTCTCTGTTTTGATGACAGTTCTCGCTTTATATGACACTAAAATTTAGTAAGATTTTCTGTAGAATTAGAGGGAAAAAGCAGCAGTCATGATTACCTTACTTTTCTATAATTATATTATATACGTATCCAGCCAAGGAGTTCACACTTTCAAGAATCAGTATGATGCTGATCCAAGGCAATTTACTGTGCTTACACCAAAATGCATTACTCCTCATTATTCTCTCAATTGCACATGTGTTTTAATACAGGTACATAACTTTCAGAAGTGTTGCATTGACATTTTAATTCAACTGGTTTTACTTAGGCACCACACACATACGCAGAGATAGAAAACAGTATTGTTAACAACCAGTGTTGTTATTTGATGAGCAACAAACTGAAGACTTTAATGATCAAGTAAAGCCCAGCTCTGCACTTGCCCTTAATTACTTAAATTCAGAAAGCTTGTGTAACATTTGTTTCTCCTTTTGTGAGATTTTTTGATCTCTAATCACTAAATAATAATATCTCTGAAAATTTATTTCTCTGAATTTCAGTATTATATGGCAAACACTTTGATATTTATTCAGATGAGATTTCCTGTTGGTGAATTTGGTGTCATTAGTTGTAAAAATATTGTAATCAGTACAGAGCTCATTTTCATGTGAAGCATTTATTCCAGTGACCCTAGTAGACTGGAATAATTTCTTAAAGATAGAACACTCTGCAAAGCAAATTTACCACGGGTCAGATTGCAATTGATTAAAATACAATTGTTAATATAAAGGGTTTCTCCTCTGCCTTGTAGGGAAAAAAAAAAAAAAGGAAGAAGGGGAAAAAAAATCAAGGTTTCAGGCAGCAAAGTGGTAGCAGAAACTTGGTGATATTCCCCTCCTTTCTATGTACCTATCTCAACCCATTTGCAAACCGTAGCGTCGGCTCCATGCTGCCTCGGGGATGGGAGACCAGAAGTGCTGCAAACCAGGACTGATGTGCCTGACAGAGCTGCACAGCAAAGTCTGACTGATGGCCTGAGCCATGCCCGGCAGTAGCCAAAATTATGAGTGGGTTTTCTTTCCTGGAGCGCTGCATTCGACTACAATCACAAATGTGGCATATGCAGTAGCCAGTCAGCTGCCAGTTGATTCTATATATATTTTTACATTAAGTTTTTGAAGGCCATGTAAGAAAAAGGTTTTGCATGCAAGGAAATACGCTGCAGCTTGGTGACTTACAGAAAGCTTTGGGGGGCACAGCCAGAGTGGTACATTGGGAGATCTTGCTTGGCATACACCCACGTGCTTTCACTTGGAAGAAACATTCAAACCTGAGATATCTCTGTGTAAGTGTTGTAGCTTGTCCCGGTGCAGACAGAATTCCTTTAATGTATTATTGTGTCCCAAATCAACAGCGGCAAAAGATGGTATTCAGATAATGAGGAAAATTAATCACAATTATTTATATCTGTATTTTGCTCTAAAGGAGTTCAAATGTAAGAATATGTAAGAAATATCTCCTTAAAACATGAAGAGGCCAAGAAAGACAAAAGAACCTAATGACTGAAATAATTGAAAAACCTTAATGCCTTTTTAAAAATAGTTTCTAAGTTGCTAGACAAGTGGAGTAGAATTTAGAGGGTGAATCTTGGACTATACTGAAAATTAGTCATAAAAGAGTCATACCCTTCCATGACAGCTTTGAAACTTGGGGCTTTTGACTCCACATTCCCCATCGTTTTGTAAAAACATGTGGCAGTCGTTCTCAGATCCCATTTTATTGTCTGTTACTATGTTCGTGTTCATGGACAAGTAAGCACTCTGAAACTGTGACTAACTTGTGGTTTAACAGATAGTTTTCACAAGTCCCCATTGAACATCAGCTCTAAAAGATGAGAATCTGCACTGACTATCCACAGACTTAAACTTGGATCTTTAGATTTACAGTACCAAATCATTTATTTGCTACTAAGGATAGCAGAATGCTTGAGAGCTGATGACCTCTGTAGTTTGGCCACCTGTAAGAACAAAGTTCTTTCCGCTTAAAAGAAATTCTCTCCCTCTTGACATATACACAAGCACACACACAGAGAAAATCAGCAGCTCCATTAAGAGAGGGTTGGCAAGTGGCTTCCCAAGATCTCCCATGTATTTTCACCGAGAGCTCTAGGAACAAAGCCCTTGGAAGATTAAGGAGAAAGAGGCAATGAAAAAAATTTTTTTTTCTTTTTTTCTTCTGTTTTGATCAGAGTTCTGTTTAGGTACAAACGATCTAGGAAGTAGCATCTGAAAACCTACATTAAAAAAAAACCTGGGAACAATTTTTCACCCTCCCTGGGAAAGGAAATCAAACCAAATCTACAAGCCTTTCTGCTACAATTCATCCTGATAGAATTTGTAACAGCCAGGAAATTAACCCTAAACAATGAAGCTCACAATGAAAACATTGTGAGTGACAACATTAACATATTACAGAGAGAGCCTCACTGCCCATATACCAACAGTTAAGATCCATCCCCCATAAGCAAGATGCTCAAGTAAGAAAAAAGCAGGCCAGGTTTCTATCTGCTAATCAGTGTTGATACAAGAGCAGTGTGCAGCAGCAGAAGAAAAAGATGAGATTAAAGTGAATATTGCACTAATGAGCCCATTCTTCCTGATGAAAGATTTTAATGTAGACTGTAAATCTCTCTTTCACATGCTTATCATAAATGTCTCAATTTGGTAAACTGAATAGCAGATTTATATGGGTAGGTGCCAATAAACATGTACTTAGGTCTGCAGCTAAAAAGATTGAGGTGTTTTGACTCTAAATCCTGCAAGAGACAGCTTCAAGGCACCTGAATTTCCCCCATCCCTGTGCAAGGTCTCTTGTATTCTATATGATAACAAGGTCTCATTAGGCTATGTCTGTATTAGGAAGTGTTTCAACCCAACAGGAGCCAGTCTGTAGTCTGGAAGCGTTGATGCTGGGAACCCAGTCACCGCAGAATGTGCGTTTTGTGGGCTTACATCACAGCATCCCAGCCTGGTCTGAGGAGTACACCATGTGTCTTCCTGGATCACGCTCCTCATTTCATTTCTTGCAAAAGAAACCAGATTGAGCGTTGTGAGAGCATTCTGCAATGCAAAGCACCTGTTGTCAATGGGGATGAGGAGGAGATTCAGCTCAAAAACACACTCCTGATCAAAATGAAAATGTAACTGCACATAGTCTTTGCTGCCTCAATTCATGCCATTCAGATTGCTTCATGAGCAGTGAACTGCCAGGACAAGCTGAAAACATCAGTTTATGCTTAATTTATCCCAAACTGCAGATGAGGCATTATATTCACAAACAGGTTGATGTTTCTCATTCAATTCACAGCCAGAAGCCTCCACAGCGCATGGGGGCATCATTGCAATGAAGGCTTGTAGAGAAACACCTCAACCTTTTTATCCAGTCAGTGAGCTAAGCAGGATTAGGCAGAGCAGAAGCAGACAGGACTGATTAGAAATGTAAGTCCTTATATCAGCAGATAAAAAGAGAAGCCATGAACCTAGGTCCTCTCCAGTCTGCCTGAGCACTCTGCAAACTGAGCACCTCTGCCTAAAGGAAGAATCACAACTTCTCTTCTGCCGTGCTTCAAAGCCAACTGCTGCTGGCTTAATGTGGAGCTCAGTATGTGGGTGCTGTTGCCTGTGCCCTAGAGCTAGAGCTCCGTGAGCTCTAGCACGCGGTCTGTGTACTGGGCTATGGCTTTGCACATCCCAAGAGGGCTTAGGAATAAAGTGAGATCCAAAATATAAGCCTCTACATACTCATGTTCAGTACACAGAAAACAAACAAACAAAATCAATTTAATAAGCTCCAAAAGATTTTAAGGGCTCCTAGTATCAGACATGCATATTGAGGAGCACAAGACTCCAGCATCACTGAAGAGCTTTTAGAAGCTGATGTAGGTGTTCAGTTTTTTTTAATTAAAGTGCTCAGGTATACCATAACTTAAATTATTTTTGTGCTCAGGACGTAATTTTAGTATCTATATCCTTCTTGTTTCTGCCTTAATCACTGTTTGCAAAAACTTTACAAAGGCTACTGGCCATTTTACATGTATAAATCTTATCCATAGCCTGTTGAGCAAACCTGAGATGTTGTTGGTGAATCTCAGAAGCAAAAATAGGGAGAAAAAGCCAGTTTTCAGATCTCTTGGACTCTCTTAGTATCTGACAGTGTCTATCCAATGTAGTTTTATCCAAATTAGAATGCCTTGATGTAAAACTGGGTGAAACTTCATATTCCAAACCGCAGGGAGCATATAGTAATGCAGTAGCAGCTATGTTTTTATGGGTTATTTTAAATTTAAATTTAATTTTAAATTAAATCTGCACTAAGAACATTAACCTCCTTTTCTACTCTATTTTTTAACTTGTATAACCAATATTATATAAAAGAACAATTTGAAACATCCTGTAATCATTTTGACTGCAAAATTATTTTGTTTACAGATCATTCGGTAATAAAGACTGAACTTCGGCCATGGTAAAAATAGCAATTAATTGACTCTTATTTTGAGTCACATGGTAGCTTACAGATGAAATTATATGTTTGTGTGACTGAAAATAATGAATTATACACAAAGGAATTCATGCAATTATGTGTCTAGTGTCCTGTACAAAGAACCAGTGAAGGCACAAGATCCTTGTGTTAGAAAAGCTACCTAAAATGCCATCTGCAGTTGCCAAATGCTGGGGGAAAATATTATTGCAGCCAGAAATTAAAAAAACAAACCTATTTATCTGAACTGGCCTGGAAGCATAAGTGCAAAAGTGAAACAAAACAGACATCACTTGTTGGAAGCATATGTATTTTTAAGCAAAATGTGGACACAAATGTCCAAATTTGGAGAATGAAATTAAGATGGGAACAGTGTATGGGGTTCCAGTTCCTCCCTGACATGGAATGAATCCAGCTGCAGGATGCTGCATTGCCCTTCTTTCCCCATCCCAGCCCTGTCCAAGTTCGGGCTACTTATTCCAACCTATCCATCTTGAACCAGATAGCTGACCTGCCTGCAAACGTATTTTCTCCACACACATACAGAGGTTAGTCTGCAGCTGTTCGGTGATTTTTTTACACAACCTAAATCACCCTGTCACTAAACGCTAATTTCAGTATTGTTTTCTAACACCTTCTGTCCTTCCTAGATCTAACAGCGGAGCCCCACATCTACTAACCCGACAATAAACTGGCAATTTGAAGCCACCATAAGATACCCCCCAAACATTGGGTAATCAGTGACAGAGGAAACCTTTAAATCAGAGCAGTTGATGTTAGAGGCCTCAGGCTGTCTCTCCGACCGCCATAATGATCATTTTCGCACTGGATGGAAAAAGGTCCAGGCTTCTCTCTCTAAAGGAAGGAAACGGAGAGTCACGTCACAAAGGCTCAAGAAAAAAAGACTACACAATTTTAAGCTATGTTTTGAAGACCTTGTTTGCTGTAACAAAGGATTGGACACAGGAGTGTTCCCACTCTGCTCTCAAGATTCTTCACGTAAATTTGAAGACCTAAGTCCACCGGGGCTATTAGATAGAATTATCCAGATTCTGGCTGAGGTAGTCCTTAACCTAGTGTCTTCTGGAAGTTTGGAGGATGTACAAGAGGTGGGATCAGTCTGCTATAAAAACTTTAGTGTTTCAGGTACACTTTTCCTTAAATATCCACTACCGGCCTAGAAGGTGGTATGGGATTCACCCAGCTTATGACTAGGCCCAGACGGTGACCCTTAAATTTTCATATTCTTGTCTCTACCAAATGCTGCTTAATGACCAGGGTTATGAAAATATAAAACCAAGTTGGTGACACAGGTTGAAAAGAGCTCTCCCTCTCTCCTGTCTTACTTAGTGAATATTAGGGATTGTTTCCCTAGGAGTTGGGAAACAAGCTACAGTAAGCTTTAGGGCTAAAAGAGCACCCTGGGATGAGAACAGGGTATGCCATGAGAGAGCCAGGTAAATTAAATGAAACAATAAAGAACTACTGAATATTAAGAAAAGCATGCTACAAAAAGTTCAAGGTAGGATATGTAAATAAAGATCTTGTTCATTAGCATAAAAGGATTCCTCTGGGGAATAGAGAAAATATCATGCAGGAAAAGAAAAATTGGGGCGTTTCTTTTCAAAAGCTTTCAGTAAAATTCAGCAACAGGGGGGACTATCAAGGGACTGACTATAATTTCAAGATTAGCAGCTTGGACATTAGAATTAAAAATGACTGGAAGGATGAAAGAACAGCAACAGTGAGATTTCTGTGTAACGGGTGATAAATAGACACAATTAAGGCAGTATTGCCTAATATAGAGAGGACCCATGGCAGCTGGCAAAGAAAAACAAAAACAAAAACCTGGGGAGTCTAAAGATGCAGATGACATGAAAGCAGTTGGGCTGTAAACTCATGAGCATAGAGGCAAAGTTGCAGGTTTAAACCTTCAGCAAGCGGTGTGGCAGCAGCTGTGTACACACATGCAAGATGTGCATTGGAAAGCCTGATAATACAGCAGGCTGCACCTTGAAAAACAGGCATGAGAAAATTGTCCTCAATTCACCCAGCGAACACTTCTTATGGTTTGGGGAAGGGCTAAGCTGCTTTTAGAGACTGAGATATGTACTTCCATCTTTTTAAAAAGGTTTCTTTTCCCACCAGGCCCAGCTGATGCAGGTGTGATTGGGCCGCTGCTGAAAGGCCTTGGGACATCGGCTGAGTGCAACTGGTTCAGGGAACTCACGGTAAGCAAGGACAGGTTGTGGTGCCATGGAAAGATTTGTGTGCCCTTCCCAACCCCTGTTGCCAATGAAAATGTGCAGCTGAGGAACAGCAGAGCTTCATCCTCACTCCTCAAAAGCCAGACCATTCAGCTGCATTTGGAAGAATACAAAGCAATACAAGTGTTGTGACAGTACATCCTGAACTCACATTCATTGATTTCAGTCAGTTTGTTCCTCTTTCAGAAAATACATACAAAATATGCAGCATTCATGCAAACTGGGTGGTGTCCCCGTCCTCCAGGAGCAACAATTCCTGTGTGATTTCCAGCACTGGCTGCAACTGTTCTCCTGTGTCACTGCCCACAGCTGCAGCCAGCCGAGGCCCATAAACCAATGAGCCACAAAATGGGGATCACCAAACACTGGGGGCCTGCAGTGGGACCCAGACCTGGATCACACACCTCCTATAAAAAAACTAAGATGAAGGCAGAATGCAGAAGGGTTGTCAGAGAAGCATGTCCTGCCTGCTGGACCACACTTAAGAGACAAGAAATTACCACTATCCCAACACCTGCCTGAGTCTGGATCAGCACTTAGATTAAACAAGCCTTTCCCAACCCACATAACAAATTGAATAAACAATGGGGGAAGAATATGAACTTCAAGTTCCCAGAAGTCAGATGAACCCTTCTAACTGCTGGTATTAGGAACAGACCACCCTACCTTACCAGCTTTCATCCAACAGGTAATCAGTTACAAAAGGAAACATCTCTGCTGGGAAAGACTGAGAGAGTTGCGCTGTTCAGAGGGTGCCATAGCAGAAATGTCAATGCGTTTGTCTTCAGCAGCTGGACATGTTTACTGAACCTCCCTCTCCATGACCAAAAAAAAAAAAAGTCTGTGACCAGGTCTAACACAAGGTTTCGTTGTCCCACAGATGATCCCATGGGAGAGTAGTCAGAAGCACATTTGAGGATGCTCACAGGCACAGCTTAAGTTTCATTTTTCCAGACTTGAAGAGAGATTTGGTATTAACCATGGATCCCTTTTCCTACCTAAAAAATCCACTCTGCTAAAAAATCCACTTGCTTTTACTTTCATGTAGTCAAAATCAGCAGGCAGGAAAATTCAAAGCAGGTATTTTTGCTTTGAAACAAGTTTCTAAACAGCTTTCCTAAACTGCTCCCCCATCATTATCATCATCCTGTCCCTACTAATGGTCATGTTACCAGCCCCTCATTTTTTTATTTTTTTCTCTTGGATCCAAACTCTCTTTTCCCTTATTCACTCCACCCAGCCAGGATAGCTGTGTAGTAACCTTTCCCAGATCTCCAAGATCACCTTTTGTAACGTGTTCTCAGTTTGCTTGCACCAGGGGGAGGGAATCTTGTGACCCAGGCTCCCCTCCTGCTGTGCTTCTTCACCAGCACATCAAGGTGCTCCAGGCCCCTCCTACCCAAACCCACTCCTCTCCAGTTCCCCCCATCACCACCTTCCCAGTTGTCACCGTGCCTGCAACACAAGCTAAACTATTCAACCATACTTCTGAACTGAGTCTGGTGAATGCTCCAGCCCCAAGCAAAATGAAACAAAATCTTCCTCCTCACTAGTCTTGGAGGGGTTTAAATAGCTCCTTTGGCAGATCCAGCTGAGAGCTGGGATGGAAAAACAGTGGGAGGAGCAGGGCTGAAGGAGGGCAGCAACCTCCCGTGGAGGAGGGTGAGAACTCACAGCTGGGGGAGGCAGAAAAAAGGTGGAAAGCTCTCCAACCGTGCCAAGGGAGTGTAAGGGAGAATTGCAGGTGCATCTTACAGGCTGAGTGAAATAAGTTAAATTTTATTAGTGGGTAGGTCAATTTAAATTAGGAGTGGCGTGCTAAAGAAAATAATGCAACAACAAGGGAATAGAGGGTAAGTGTTTTCACGGAGTAATGGTTCATATGGTACATTATTTTCTGGCAGGAAAAGAGAAGGGAATTTTTATTTCATATGTTTTTTGGTTTTGAGTAGCTAGATGCCTGATATGAGTAAATAGGAGATAAAATGTGGGGGGTTTTTTGTTCTTTTTTTACAACTTCTTCCAGTAGTCTCTCCATGTTTTTAAAAGTCCTATAAAACTAGGAAAAGCACAAAAAGGAGAATGCATGCCCCCATATAAAATTGGGCATTTACATTACTAACTGATTCTGAATATTTCTCACACAGGAAAAAATACAATTGGATAATCAGATTCTTGTCAAATAAGAATAAATTCTAATGTACTTTTGTATCAGAATATTTCTTTTTCTTTTTTAATTGTATTGCAAATTCTGAGCACTGTGTTCTGCACTACAGTAAAACTAGCGCTGAATTAACAGAAAATAAATCAACCTACAAAACCATCCAATGTGATATATTTGATTGAAACTTATAGTGAGTTGCAGGATTGCAATTAGAGTTTCCTTGTATCAAAAGTTTTGTCAAATAAGGGCAGGAGAACTGTGAGAGGCTCACATGATTAGTGCCTGCAGGCAAAATCAGTGTAAGGCAAAGAAGAACGCTCATAAAAGTAGTGAAAATGCTATTGCAGAGTCTCCCTGAGGTTCAAAGGCAAATATTGAAAGTAGCTACATAACTTTTAGCCCAAAAAGTTTTACAGGTGGCTTGTTAGTCTGTACCATCTTTGAGGAAGAAGACTGCAAAAAAAGGCAATAAATGTCACCGTTGTTCCCTACCTGCAGACTGGCCTGCAAACCTAAAGCAGGCACCTGTAGGCAACCAGGAAAGCTGATTCCAACAAAATGTTTACTTTGCCACACGGCTAGAGGAACTCTGCTGCTCAAGATGCACAGTTTTTCACTGCATGCTGTAGTGCCTCTCCCAAAGGGAGAAGAGCTCACTGCCACTTGCCCCCTGCCACAGAAAAAAAAGCAGCCATTGCTCTGCCACAGAACAATTCCTCCAATAAACAAGCGTTAATCATGCACATTATGCACAACATAATACATGTGAGCTTGTCAGCAGGCAAACAGCTCCATCTCTGAATAAGAACCCTTTCCAAATTAGGAGAACCAAATTACACAAGCAGACAGCTGTTTGCTGACCTACCTAAAACAATTTGGTGGTCTCAGCCCACTTCCTCACAGGCAGGTGTTTGCTTCACAGAAAACATCAGCACCATTTGCGTTACTGACAGGCTGGCTAGCAGACTCAGCAGGCAAGCCAGGGCTGGCCTTGCCGAGGCTTTTTTCCCCCTCGGCCCCAGGGCTGATTCCCCCAGGCAGGAAGGACAGACAGGGAATGCTTCGAATGACAGTCAGCCCCCAGCCATAGGCTAAAAGGAGAGTATGAATTTCCAGTCATCTCAGTCTATCCCACAAGGAGTCTGTTCCACTGAAAGCAACTGAAAGAGCAAGAACAGTGTGGATTAACAGCATAAAAATCATTGAAAACTGATGGATTTTTAGAAAGAAAATCTAGGACATCATGGCTCTGTTTGGCGGGAACCTTGCTTTTCTATGTCTAGAAATCCCATCCTGAATTCAGCAATAATTGGCTTGAATCTCCACAGCCCACTTATTTCCAGTATCTTCAAGCAAAACATGAGTAAGAAATAAAGATCATGGGCTTTTAAAAGTTTGCTTTTCACTCACTGCTTGAGGATTTCATTATAGTGTGGAGTAATAATGCACTTTTTTAAGGAATTTAGTCCACTACTTCATATCAGTACTGCCAACCTCATGCAGAAAGAACTTATGTCAGAAGCCAATTACTTATCTCAGATAAGTAGAGGGATAGAACCAAAATATCCTAAATGTCAGCATACTTTTAAGCCACCAGTGTGCAAACTCAGACATTTTTACATACCAGATTTTAACATGTCAGGCTTCAAAATCATCCAATTCTCCAATCAGTCTGAAAGGACTTGTTTTCAAGCATCTTCATGATGAATTTTAGAAGTTTCCCTTTTCCTTCCAGTTTACAACAGAGCACACAAAAGAAAGAAAACTGATGTTTCTGGAGTAGATTCTCTGCTCACGGTCTTTTTGCTGCCTGACAAGAGCATCAGGACCACTGACACTCCAAAATCATGGAACGGCTTGGGTACCTTGTCCTGAGATTCAGTAAGTAAGGAGGCAGCTCTGCAGGCAGTAACGTAAAATTCACGTTACTTGTTTGAAAGCTGTCACATGGGGTTAACTGGTGTCACTACCACCTTCACTTCCTCCAGAAACTCTGAATTTGAATGTCAGGAGCTTTTGGGATGGATGCATCTGTAAATAATTAGCACTGCTTTGTTGAACACTAATTGTGCAGCTGTGCTGGAAAGTCTCAAAATAGATGTCATGAACTGAAAAGGACCAAATTGTCTCCTTACTCCCGCCTGACCCCAGAACACCAGTAATGTTAAATCAGAGCGTGGCATGGCCTCAAGGGCCAAATTCACCTCTGGGTGAATCTTTTATGAGTCATGTGTTTATTAATCATCCTCACAGGGTGAGAAGCTGCTGTTTGTCAGGAACCATGATGATAACTGGTAGTCTCTTTATCCAGCCTTGGGTTTGCCATGTGGCTTACCAAGAAAAAAAACCAAGGGGGGAGTGGATTCATAAGTCACACAAAGTTCACTCAATCAGCAACAGTACTGTTTTGAGTCTCTCTTCTAAAAAAGAGCATACCTGTGGATTCCACTTCAATGCTCCTTTCTTTTTCAACACTGGGAATTTATGATGCTGTACACAAATAGGTCGTTTTTTCTCCATCAGTTCATATCCCTTTGCGTGAAATAGAACATACCCCACCACCTGGGAGAGGACACTTGCTACTCCCAAAACATCCTCCCTGCACCTGTTTCTAAGGTTTTCCAACTTCCAAGCCCTCCAGCTGACCTATTCAATCAGTTCTCAATCCCATTCTTGTGCCCTTCTTCCTTCATCTGTCTTAGTATTGTTCCTCAATTACTCTCCAATTTCCCAAAATATCAACCATATACATCTACGACACCAGTGCTTCCCCTGTAGTCCTCCTAACAACAGCGACTGCACACATAGCTGCATGCATATAGCCACTATCTTTCTTCCTTCTCTAATCTCAAGTCCCTCTAAAATGCAATCATGCTTTCAAATTAGATGGATCATTTTGGCTTCTGAACTAGGAAAACAAAGAGCAAGATCAACCTCCTACTTCAGCTTCCTGAGATTAGCTTATTTCCTTTCTGACAAGTGTCCAAACATAAAGTGTTCAAGGAATTTCAAAGCAGTTTTTAATGTTCTAAACAACTTTCCAAGTTTCTTTTGGCTGAAAGGACTATAAATTCACGAGCATGTTAGCTGTGCCATGGCCTCATTTGTCAGTGAATAGTTATTTGTGAAAGAAAATCCTGTTATCGTGTACGGTTCATTACTCTGGACTCCTATACTTCCTCCTGCACTTACCAGCAATTTCATCTCCTCAACATCGGATTTCCCTCAAACTTTTAAACACATCTTTTCTTACTTCACCACATCACCCAGAGCAGCAGCTATTGGAGCATCTCATCTGCTATATCCTCCTATTTCTCCTTCAATCCATGACATTCCCCTCCAGGTTTTATTGATCTTTTTTTTCTTCATTGTTTTCCACTTTTCTTCAGAAAGTTATCACCATATGCTTGCTCTGTTGCAGTTCTCTTTCCCCAGGTGGCATCTTCTTTTGGCCATTGTTACAATCCGTATATTTGGCTAGGTCTGACTCAGTATGGCCTTTCTCATGTTAATCTAAATTGAAAGTACAGCCTCAATGTCTGCATCTGTCTTCTTCCAGCCAATACAATATCCTAGCCTGGTACTATGGTATTCTGTCTGAAATATTTAATCTTTGTCCTAAATGTTATGCAACTGGAACTAAATTGTTGGACTTGAGTTCTTGACCATAGTATGACAATGCACAGATAAATGGCACTTGGGTTTTATATCTCGTTCAGGTTCTAATGATTTCATAGCATAGTCCTTGCAGCTTTCTCCTGACTACACTAGATACTCTCAATTTGTGGAAAACTGTAACTGAGATTACTCCCGAGATTATCATTTTGGCTGTCATTCCCATATGTTAACTTCTTGCTGCTATTTCTTCTGCCACAAGGAACTTCATTTTTAGACTTCATTCTTCAACTTTCATTGATTTCAAGGACCAAGATAATTTTACTTCTCTCAGCCTTGCTTCTTCTCACCTGTTTCCTTAATGATGCCAGGGAAGACAGTCTGAGTGCAACGGTTGGTTTCCCACCCTTTGCCCCATTCTGCACGTTGATGGCACAATGGCCCAGTCAGTAATATTGCCCTATTCTAACCCCCGCTCAAAATTAATTCATTTCATGGAACTCACTTCCAACAGTTCAATTTGTTCATATTAGAAGTCTTGAAAGAAGAGGAGTGCTGGGAGGGAGGTGGAGAAGTCAATGCTGTTTAACCAAGAAGTGGGGAAGGGGAGGCACCTCAAATGAACCCATTGATGATTTCTGAGCTGAAGCCTGATGTATCCCCTTCTCTCAATTCACACATTTTTTTTTTCCAGACTGTGTTCCCATAAGAGAGAGTATGATATACTATACCCACAGGTAAATGCATAGCCAACGACCTGTCTGTAGTGTTTATTACAAAAAGATGTGCCCAAGTGGACACATAAAGAAAGAATGTTATGTCATTAAGACAACCATTGTGACTCTGTGATGGATACCCTGAAGTGGCCAACCTTCATATGGCCACAGCAGCTGATTGCTGTCACCCCTACTACAGTGGATGCTGTGGAATCTGGAGCAGGCACACCCTGGAGCCTTGGCCTGCCTTTCCACCTCTGCAGTTTGAACCATGCCCACTCACAGTCATGTGGCTGTTCCTGGAAACAAATCAGAATAAAGGTTCCTCCTGAGGAGAGCTATTAATGTAGCTCAGGCACAGGTTCTCCATCAGCAGCGACAAGATGCTAATTAACATAAGGCAGAGCAGTTTTCTGGGGTTTAATTCAAAAGGCTGTCCAATATTATACATTTAAAACAGGAGCTGGAGAGGGTAGGGAGCTGCATGAGTGACAAATAACAAAGCAATGTTATACAAAACAAAAAATTCTTTGTAGTAAGAACTTGAGAGCAACTAGCCTCTTCAGCAGCTCAAACAGTGTAGAATGCACTAAAGCATTTACCAGTTTAGAAAGCAAGTACCACTGGAAAAGCTGATTTGATAGGCAATATATTATATCTTCTGCAGAACCCATCTGAACTAATTAAGAAGACCATAGTCCAAGAGCTTTTTCCAAATTGGAATTCATGTTCCCATTTTCTTTCATTTCACAGATCTGAAATGATCAGCAGCTCTACATTATTTTTTTTCCTATTCTTATCTTTGTCATCATCTTCAGATGTGCCCTCATCTGCACAATACCGAATTACAAATTAGATTTACTTTTGAGACAGAAGTGCTCCTAAGCTGACAGTGCAAAAATCTATGCCCCAATATTATACATTTAAAAAAAAAAGTCACTTATCCCATTAAATGACTTAACCTTTTGTACATCTGAAAGAAATAATAAATACTAATACATGCTACTTTCTTCCCGCATAAGAAAAGAGTAAGCAAAGAATTTCTTCCCAACATGTAATCTAAATATGACCTCTTTCAGTTTAAAACCATGGGTCCTTGTCCTGACACTATCTGACCGTATAAAAAGTTGCTCTCCCTCCTATTTATAAGCCCCCTTTAAGTACTGGAAGGCCACAATGAAGTCTCCTTGAAGCCTTCTTCTCTAGGCTGAAGAACCCCAGGCCCTCTCAGCCTGTCTTTGTAGGAGAGGTGCTCCAGCTCTCTGATCACCTTCACAGTTGTCCTCTGGACTTCTACCTGTAAGAGTTCACATCTTTCTTGTGTTGAGAATCCCAGACCTGCATGTAGAACTCCAAGTGAGGTCTCACAAGGGCAGACTAGACAGGCAGAATCACCTCCCTCAGCCCACTGGCCACCCCTCTATTGATGGAGCCCAGCACGTAGCTGGACTTCTCACAACTCCTCTGGGCTGTGAGAGCACTCTATCAGATAAATTCAGCAGCTGTGGGTTGGGCAAAAAACATCCAAAATGAAAATTACTTGACTAAATATCCATCACTAGATTTCCTTCTTTGGTGATATTTTCCAAATGCATTTACAAATTTCTTTTATACACAACCTTTTCTCAAGACTCAGGAAGAATAACCAATCCTAAATTTTCACATCATTGGCATGAAGTCCCAGCCACTATAACTTGCAGTCCTGGATGCCTCCCTTCTCAGTTGTTCCGTTTGAGTGTCTTGCAAAGTAATCTCACCAGAATCACCATTTGAACATTCTGAAACAAATCTGCAAGAGATAAATCTGAACATTCTCAATTGCACATGTATGAGGCTCCAAAAAGAATATTTTAAACTTGAAAAAGTTGCAACATACAGTCAGAATTTTTCCAGCTGCAGCATATTTTGCTGTGATTACCAGCTTTCAGGACAGAAAGCAAAGGTGTTAGCAAGAAAAGTAAACAAGTCTGGAGCATGTATTTCAGTCAGAAAAACTTCCAAAGCGTAGGCATGGAATTTTCACCCGTTCAGATTTTGGAAAAATTCCATTAAATCACAGTGGCCACAGTATATCAGATGGGCTTTAGACATTCCTTCAAATTTGACTGCTTAGTATTTATCCTTGTGAATTTTTTTTAAAGACATCCTCATGGTTCTGTGTAGTGAGACCAGCTTCACGCATTTTTGTTCTGTAGTCAAGTACATGTCAGTCATTTTTACCAGCTGCAACCATATAATTACTCGATTGTGTTGGCTGGACCTGTAACAATAAGTTAGGGCTCAGAGCTGAATTTATAGAGAGACTTTAGCTGGCAGATTTCTGCTGTAGCCATGCCCACAGCAATCACGGCCTGGTTGCTTCTTTCCTTGAGACTTTTAACTAAGTACACACACCAAGGAGCTTTTTTTCATAGAGCTGTCATTCAAGAAGTTGCTTCACCAGCACTCTTGGTTCCAAGTCGTGACATCTACACAAAGCAGGTATACAGTGCCAGGTGGAAACATCACAAATGTATGCACAAATAAATGGTTGTTTACAGACATTTGTGCTTAAAATGTCCCACTTTGCCCAGATTATTGTGGAAACTGTGATTGCAAATAAAACTTGTCCCTACTTCCCTGGGACATTGGTCCCTTGATGGGACCGCCTGCTGCATTTTAAAACTCTTTTTAGAGGAATAACATTCAATAATGCAATTATTTATGCATGATTTTTGTCTTCTTTCCACACAGTACTGCATTATCTCAGTTCAAGACTAATCTTACCAGTATAAAGGCCAAGACAAAGCAGGTACTGAGTAACTTAAGAGTGTTCTCAATGTCTTTTTGTCACCAGGTCCCCCAGTCCATTCAGGAGTGAGCCCAAATTTCCCCCAGTCTTCTTTTTACTGCAACGTACCTGCAGAAGCCCTTTTTGTTCCTGTCTCTTGCCAGATCCAGCTCCACAGGGACTTGGTTTTCCAAACCTCATCCCTGCATGTTTAGACCGTGTCTGTATATTCCTTCCAGATCACATGTCCTTTCTTTCAACTCTTCCTTACATTTAGCTTGTAAGCTCCAGTACCTCCTTGTTCATCCATGCAAGCTTCCTTTATTGCAAAAGATAAAGTCCAGCAGAGCATCTCCCTTCACCGGCTCCTTGATCATCTGTGTCTGGAATACAAGTGCTGTAGTGTTGTGTCTTGCTATGCCATCCCTCCTGCAGATCTCAGGGCAATTTTCTTTCTCAGAAATACAGCATTGCTCAAGCAAGAGTTATAGTCTTAATTACAGATTACTGGATATACATCTTCGAATGTTGTACAGGAGGGGACAGACTACACTATCATTAATAGATATTTGGGATCACCGGGAACACTGATGTTAGCCACGTACACAACTAAACATGTAGAATGAAGTCATTTCCTTGTAACTGAAATTTCTCAACCATTTTAACGCTCCACACGCATTTATACTCACATGTACTGTAGAATTGCTGGTACACCTTATAGTACTGCAGTGAGATACTGGAGGAAAGGATAGCTGGGTTTGCTTGTGTTTTGAACAGATGGCAGAACACATAATAGAGCCATTCACTGCCACTGGATAATATAAATGGACTTCCCCAAAAGATTCCAACACTGTTTTTGTCCCATTCTAAATTAAAAGAAGACTATTCTACTATGTGCCAAGATGCATTTGTAGATCAGGTCCA
Source organism: Falcunculus frontatus (assembly GCA_013398115.1). Taxonomy (NCBI): domain Eukaryota; kingdom Metazoa; phylum Chordata; class Aves; order Passeriformes; genus Falcunculus; species Falcunculus frontatus. The sequence continues at coordinate 1,335,439 of VZRV01010555.1, forward strand.
GACAGTATTGGTTCACATCTGCATACTGAATAGCAGGAAAAACAAGCTGTATAATCAGTAATCTCCTATAAAAAGGATCCTTAATTTACTTCCTTAACTGATATACTAATTTCTTCTTTCTCTATTCACTATTTGAGCCTCTCCGAAGAACACACTGTAGAAATACATATTACAAATATTGATATTTTCTATATGTAAATAATTCCATGATGACAGGCAAGTAGCCACTCTTTACTAGCACCAGCATATAATGATGCTTGCACAAAAGACCCAAGTTAGTGTTGAGTCCTTTGGTTGCTGGACAAGGTCTCAGATCAATATGTGATATCTGTGGAACACATGCTACCTTATTAGAGATGCAACTAATTCCTATTCATTCATGGGCATCATATGTCTGGGAATGAAAACAGAAAATATCTAATGTCATTCCGTAACAGATAGGATGTAATCTGTGACATAATAAACAACAACAACAGAAAAAAAAAAGAAACCAAGAAAAATACCTCTGAATACCTTAAACATGGTCCAGTATGTGAGTAACTCACTGGGAACTGCAATCTGTGGACACAGGAGGAGGGGTCTGCTCTGCACAGGTCTCAAAGCCTTTCTCCCACATGGCACTCTAAATTATACATGTGTTTGCATAAATCCATCAGAACTGAAGCTCAGATAAACAAAAAAAAAGAGTATTTCCCAATTCACCTATCCTGCTCAACATTTTGTTTTTAAATGCCCTGTTCTTTCCAAACGGACTTATATGAAACCATCTGTGGTTGTAATTAGTAAGGAATTATTTCTAGACACACAGAAACTAATTCAATTTATTCTTCATATTTAAAATAACTTTTAACATTTATAAAATTTCTCCCAAATAACATTTGAAAGTAGAAGTAAAATAGCATTAAATCTGCTTGATGAAAAGTTGATATTAAGAAGCATTTTCTTAAATGCTTACATAAATGTGTATGGTTTTTGTTGGCTTTTCTAGGGCTTGATTCTGAGAAACAGCACCTTTAATTCTTCACGAACAAAACACAAAAATATCTTACTGATATCAACCATGGGGACAAATCCTCTATAACGACCTGTGGCTTGTCTGTGGACCTTAATTAGTCAGAGAGATCATGATATAGAGCCTCTTCAAAGAGGGTAAGAGTGGTAGTTCTCCATGGAGGAACAGAGCAACCTTTTGTACCTGGTAATTTAAGGAGCAGCAACAGGCTAATCCGCCGCCAGCGCAGGGCAGAGCATGTGGTGTGGTTCTCAGCAGAACAGCAGGCCCCTAATGAGGTCTAGGAGTGGATAGCAGCTGGTAAACTCGGTGCTCAAGTAGGAGGCTCAGAGAGCCTTTATTTGATAACAAAAGGCTGCAAATTGCTCAAAGGCCTGAGCAGGCAATGAGAACATGTTCATATGGTCAGCCAATATACAAATTTCCAAAACAAATATTACAATATATATGTTTTCATTGCAGCAGGACGTGGTGGAGTTTCTGAGGGCTGGGCGTTTCAGAAATGTCATACATTGACTTCTTGCTAAATTTTGCCCCCTGGAAATTAAACCAGCTTTTCTCTCTGTGTTGCAGCAACTGGACGACATATACACATCTATGTGTTTACATTTTCTGTTTAAAATAATCTCAGGTGAGCTAGGAATAGAGTTATTAAATTTAAAAATATTTTTATTGCCAATACTATTTTACTGTTTATATTCTGCTGCCACTTGAGTCTAAGAATTCTTGAAGTGTAACAGATGGAGGAAGATGAACTATATATCAGTCATAGGATTTTGACAAAGGATATCATAAACCACTAGTTCAAAGATCAGCTGTTTAAACGAGGTCAGAAGCTGAAATTTACTCATATTTTTTATGCATCTGGCCTTATCCATTATTTTCTATATAGTATTAGTATAATTCCACAGGTACAAAATTTTGCATGTTATAAGCATGTTTCAGTAGTAGTACATGGCTGACAAAAAACAAGTTGTTATTGCTCCCACAAAACCCCATGGGACTCAGCCCCCACTGGAAGATCGCTATTACTTTCTGTTATTACAGCAAATACTAAAGTAATTTGTTCGTTATTTCCTGAAAACTGTAAACAGGAGCTAGGATCAAATTTTGATTTAAAAAAAAAAACCAGTATATGTTTCTTATCATTATAATAGAAGAATAACACAATTATAGGCAAGTAACTTAAAACAATTTCCAATGAAACTCCAGTTAATACAGACAAATACACTTGAGGAAATTTGGTTGAGGTTTTGTGTTAGAATCACAAAAGTGCAACAAAAATGTCTTCAATACTTCTTAAAATTAATAACCATCAATAATATCAATCTGAGGAAAAAAATACGGCAAGTTTTTACCTAAAATTTGGGCTTTGTTTTTTTCTTGGGCTGTGACATTGAAAATAACATCAAGCATGGATTCAGATATTCTCTTGCACTATTCCTAGTAATTAAAATCTAAAAAGCACCATATTTCGTCAGGTTTGGAGAAGGAGATTCAACAATTGGCAAGTCATACATCAAATATAATATAGGAACCTCAGGAAATCAATTTCTCCATTAAATTCTCCATAGTGATTATACCATCTTTTCCCAGCCATGTGAGTTAGATTTAGCAATTTTTTATTTACCTGGGGATAACGGTAAATAGAATATTTTTCTAAACCTTCTTCCCTCAAATGATGAAACTGTGGAGTGCAGCACCATTCATAAATGAGGTATTGAATTCTCAAAAGTAGGAGTTCCCTAGCTCTGCTGCAGATATGAGGACGGTTTAAAAGCTGCCACACAAAAGAAGTGAATAACCTGCACTCAACCTGAGCTGGCAGCTCCAGCCCTGGACACTCGTGTCACTGGAGAGTGGCAGCACCACAGCAAGGTGTGGAGCCTCTCTCCCCTCACCAGTGTTGCTGTGCTGCCCCGTGCCTTTGGCTTGCAGCAGGCTTCAGGGCCAGGGAGGGGCATCCCCAGAAGTTCCCCCAAGAGATAAGGCAGGCTGCTCTCTGGCCTGCTCCTTTTCACTCCAGAAATGCTTGCTCTCCACTGGTTTTGGCAGGTGCCTTTTAGGATGAAAGCAGTAAAGGAGTAAGTGTACACTAAACAGAAATATTTTACATCTATGTAACAAATGTGGTTGTTGGGTTGGTTTCCCTTAAGTAGAACCCACTGGGCTGAAATGCAACATAATAGTCTTTTACAATCACACTGGTATAAGAAAAGGAAGCCCAAGGCAGAACATAATTTAATTAACTCTATTGCAGGAAATTATGATTATCAGAATTCATTGAAGTTAGACCAGTGTGTAATCATCTACAGCTTTCAGAAAAGATATGCTACTTTAACTTTGATGAACTTGACTCAATAGCACACCGTCTGAATAGGTTCTCATTTGTGAGTATTCATTATGTATTCAAAGAGCTTTGGTACAAAATAAATTCTCAGGGCTGTAGAACCAGACCCCTGCTAGACTTGTAATAATGTTGTTACAAAAGCAAGATATTTGTCATGTTTCCCTCCTTACAGCTACATTTTAAAGCAGAAACTGGAAAGATTTTATACTGTCTTTAAAAACAACAGTGCCAGGCAATGGATAAATATGAAAAAGAAATATTCAAGAATCTATAGATATTAAAAAAATTATCACTTGGGCCATGCATTTTTTACTTGGTGAATTTGAAAGCCTAGGACTAGGCCTCTAAAAAGGCAAAGAAAATATTAACTTGCCAGGTTACATTAACATCCACTCCCAAATATTGGTAGCCCAATTTGAAATGAAAAGCTGACCCATGAAGCCCCTTCAGTAGACAGGATATATGTAAATATCCATGCATGATCCTGCAGCATGAAATAAATAAATACAGGTTTTGCTGCAGGTTTCATAGGGGTGAAATTTAAGTCTTTAAAAAGTGCATTATGGAGATTAAATTTTAGGGATAAAATAATTTTGTTTTGGTAAAACCCTTACTAAAAATTATTGATTTGGTTGTCTGAGATATAAAATGCTGAGAAATGTGTAATAATGTAGATGATCTATTTTTTACAGACGATAGATACAAAAAAAAGAAGTTAGTTTTAGTTTAATTGTTGAGACAATGTAAGCAGAATTTGAGCCAAAAAACTGCATGGGAAAGCTGAGAAGCAAAATCAACTGCTTTTTAAATTAATAAGTTTCTGAATACTTTATTAGTACGAATATAAAGTTTTGCAATTCACATCACAATTACAGGATGTAAGAAAACACATGTCACACCGGTTATTAAAATACAGTGTTTAAAATGGTATGATAGATTATTTTATGATTTTATAGTTTAATGGAAAATTGTCATGCAGTTGTTCTATAGGCAAGATTAACTCCGCAAATGAACTGTGAGTTTTATTTTCATGATGTTGCACGTGAAAGTAATTTCAACCACCTCACACTCAAAACCTACCAAAAGGCTACAAAAAATCCTGAAATACTCTAGCGGAAAAAAAAAAAAAGACAGAAGTCCAAGATTATTTTGGTCTTTTAATAACACATTTATCCATTGTTTCTTGTCAATGGTCTGTAGTTCTGATGGACAGCTTGTAGCACTGGATGAGGATAGGAAAATAATGCAAAGAGAATGGGTCCCTGGAGGAAAGTTTGAGATGGGGCCAATTGCCAAAAAGAGAGTCCAGGTCTGAATAAAAGTGTAAAAACCTGGCCTTATTGACAGTAATGGCATACTCCCAATTATTTTAACATGGCAAGATTTCAACCCTGGGAAGAGGGAGCAATCACCATCAATGCAAGGAAAGAGAATTTACTGCTTGTTTCATCCCTCGTTGTTTTTAAAAAGAGAAAATATTATCTGTTCCTTGTGGGATCTTCTCAGCACTGCTGCTTTTTGCTACACTTGAAAAGTAGGAAAAATACTGTGCACTTTCTGGAGCTTTTTTTCTTTCCCAAAACCTTTCACCAAAGAGGCTACTGAGACCACAAGGACTGCAGCAGACAACTGATGATCTCATGTGTTTCTTTTGCCTTTTCAATCGATAAACCAGTTTCAGATCATCTGATGTCAACAGAAAGCAGCTTTTTTTGTTTGGTTGGTTGGCTTTGCTGGAGGCTAGACCCGAGGACCTGGCTGTGTAACAGCCTCTTGCGCTCAGAAGGAGGCTCTCAGGCCTGTTGTGGCACCGGCATCTGCTTTGTGCGCGGGGATGTGCAGAGAAGCTTAAGTAAGTGTGGGAAAACAGCAACTGCAGATCAGGATTTGCCATAAGGCAAGACCTAACACATAGCTCTTTCTGGTTCATCACAAACAGATGGAAAAACACATAATAGACTCCAGCTAAAAGTCTTCTGTTCTATTATCTTTCTTATGAATATACCACTGAGAAATTAGCAAAGTTGTTCGAGAACACAAGAACACTCACAGAGAAAGTAGCTACGTAATTGCAGAGCCTTTTTTGTGTGAACAGTTTTCATATGGATACGGGACACATGATAATTACAGGAATATGTGTCTAGTGTAGCTCACAACTAACACAGTCATTTTTAAAGCCCACAATTTTTAAGCAATGTGGTGATCTTCAGGGCACAAAGGAAAATTAGGCTTGTCACACTCACAAACCCAAGGCCTCATATGCAGAACAGGGGGAGGCCCTTCTGCAGCTAAGAGCCCTCTTCTCCATTCTTTTTTCCCCCGTGTGACCTTAAAGGGTGGCAGGAAGAAAAACAAACAGCAGGAAGAGACTCTGTCTGTACTTGTGGCTGCTCAGTGCAGCTCAGGTAAAGCCCCTCCAGACAGAGGGAATGGTGTATAAGCCTCTCCATACCAGCTGGGATTTTCCCTTGTGCCGCTTTCAGCACAGTTTCATTTGCCAAGTTTGATACAGAATCTCTTGGAGTTAAAACCTCCCAAAGGCATTGCATGCTGACAGCCTTGTCTGGTGGGGGGGNAGAAGGAGCAGAGTTTTCCCTACTGTAAGTTGGGCAGGGTAGATAAGTTTGCTGGTTTGTTCCCTATATGATACCCTAGCACTTCAAGAACCTGAGGGGTGTCAGCTGAGAAATAGGTTCAGAGAAGCAGGAATGTAACCGGTGTTCCCCCAAAAACACTGATTACATAGAGGAGGCAAGTCCCCTCTATCTCCTATAGTATGGAGCTAGAATTTGCAGGGAGACTCAAAATGAATTAAAATTATAGAGGGATTTTACATTGCAGAATACAATTAGACACCTTGGCACAGTTTTATGTCCTCTAACCTGAGGCCTCTACACTCTAAACATCCACATCCCAATCAATCATCCAAACAGAATAACCCACGTGTCAGTTACAAGGGAAGACTACTACAACCACATCAGGGACAGGTGATAAATATAAATATACATGTCTCATCTGGCAGGCGACTTCCACATACTGCCACAAAATATGGATGGCCTCTGGCAAAACTTTTCACCCATTCCCTGTGAAAGTTAACCAGTCTGTTGGTTGTGCATAGAAGTATCTTCCCCTTTCTCGCTTGTGGAGAGACCTAGCACACCCTGTCTCTCTGCTGGTGGCAAGCAGGAGTCCTCCATGGCACTGTCTGACATGAACCTTTTCTTCAGCTGTTTAAAATTGAGTATGCCAAGCCACTATGGACTGCTTCAGACTGCCTTGTATGACACTTTGCACATACTTATACTACGTTGGAAATCAGTGTATTAATTCACTTTGTCCTAGACATACCCTGCCTTCAGTCTGCAATAGGGTACTCAGGATAGCATCCTAAACACTGCTTTGTACTTGATCCCCCCAGGTGTGCTCCACGTGGCCCCAGGTGGGAGTGAAAGGCACATTCACTCCCAAGAAAATCCTGTGTTGCATTCTGTATCCCTAATACATATCTAAACCAGCAATCAAGTTAAAGGATTTGCCCTCATTTTGTCTTTCCTTGTTTATTTGGAGAAATCAAACATGCATCAGTGCTTCCATACGGACAGATGAAGAGCCTCAATGTCCCTTCTCTTGCATCCACCTGCAGCAGATTAACTGTTTTGTTCCCAGTGGAGTTACTATCACAGCATACGAGTGGAAGAGAGAATTTGGCCCATTCTCACTTTCTCAATGTTAGTGAAAATAATTCTCATTCGCCGACAAGCCAGCCTCCAGGGGCAGTCAGAGAGGAGCAGAGATGTTTGTCTGCTTGGCCTGGTGTCTAGCAAGAGATTACAGACAAAACAAAAGTTAAAGATTGATGTCACACAGCAACTGTTCACTTATTCCCGAACATGCTCACTGTACTGCACTGGAAGCAATTAAAGCAAACCTGCTGTGGGAGTGCCGCAGTCGTGGTGTAACTCCATGCCAAGTGGTGGAAGTAACAGCAATGGCTGAGCCATCTACTGCTGAGCTACAGAAAGGACTGTCTTTGGCACGCTTTGCCTGAGGAAAGGTCCAGCAAGCAGATGGAGAGATGGGCTGAGGCTCTGACGTGCTGTTAGCCAGCACTGTGGCAGCAGCCTCATTCAGCGTGGTGCCCAGCTGCTGACAAGAGATTCAGAAGTCACTCTATGACTCAGCCAAGCCTGAACAAGTTACCACCACAGGAGTTAATCTTCTAAGGCTCAAGGAAGTCAAAAAAGGAGGATGGTAGGGTAACGCTGAGTATTTAATAGCAGGCAAAGCCCAAACAAAAATGCCAGGTGAAAGAAGTGAAAACAGCAATTTCACGAGTTTGACTCTACAGGCAAATGAGAAAAACTCAAAAAAAATAGTTAAAAACAGCCTTCATCCCAACATCCAAGGACAGGCCATCCATGAGGCTAACAGAAGGACAGAGTTGTGCTTTCAGCCATCCACTGCCCTGGAGCACAGGCACAGCTGGCAGCATGGCCACAGCTGGCAGTATGGGCACAGCTGGCCTCCCAGCCCAGCCACACGCAGCACAGCTGGCTGGCAACAACTGCAACCAGCCAAGTGGGAGTCTCACACTGTGCACTCCGTGAGCTCTGCCCATTGTCCTCCTGTTATGATCCAATTCTTATTAAGATTCTTTAGAAATTCCTCTGCCCGAATTAAGGTGCAAACGAGACCATATGCCAGTGACAATAACATGGGTTTTATTGTACAGTATGGTATAAGAGAGAGGAAGAGAAAGAAAGAAGTAGAAAGAAAGGAGTAGAAAATAAGTGGGGGGGACAGAAAGAGAGTGACAGAGAGAGAATAAGGAAAATATCACCACTCCATGGATCCCAACAATGTTCCGCGGATCCTCTCCAGCTGGTCTTCTTGATGGGGAAGGTCCCCCCGAAAAGCATAGAGTCCGGTGGGTTTATATACCCTCGAGCCAGGTAGCAATGCCCAGGCAGGTCCCCCTGGGGGAGGGGGCAGTCTCTTACAGCAGACTCTGGATCTGTTGCATCACGTGCAGTCCAGTGGTGCAAAGCCTCTCACGTCAAAGTCCCGTGGATGTGGCCTGTGGGGTTGGGGGTTCCACAGCTGGGCCAGTTTGTGTAATTGGAGGAGGGGTGTTCACTGCCTCTGAGCAGAGGTTACACCCAAAACCTCCTCCCTGCTGCGCCTCATTTCAGGGGGGAGTCTGTGTAAACCTGGCTTCTGTGGGCTGTGCTCTCCCCCACCCCAAACTCAGCCAGGGATGAATCTTAGCAAGGCTTCTGGGTTTGGCTCACGTTCTTTTCTTTATTTACTTGTTCGCTTCTCCCCAGACCTGAGGTTGATGAAAGAATGGGGTTTCTCTTTATCTAATCTCAGTAGCTTGACTTACAGTCCAAAGTTCTTCAAGGAGGTTTCTGTGGTTGTAGCTTCTTTAAAACTTCATATCGATGTTTGAGGCGTGAACTATTTTCAGTCTCTGACACCTCCCACCAAGATAACCATTTGTGTGAGCATCAAAGCTGAGGAGTCCCCCACAGGCCAGTGTCCTGTGACCGGCGTCTTCCAAAGATGCCAAGAAAGAAAAGAACATCTATTGTGGAAGCAGGTGGTATGTTTTTTGCCAGCATTAATTCTTCAGAGGAAACAAAAATCTAAGTCATGAATCTCTTATGAATATCTGCACCATTTTACTGCTTTCATATATGGCAATAATTCCAGATTCTGGCTGCTACTGGCATTACATCTGAATCAAAAGCCTTAGTACATTTCATTACTGCTTAAAGAATATCCACAGATATATTCTTATCATTCTTATTATTTTTTTTTTGTAACTATACATCTCTATGCAGTTTATCTGGTCTTGATCTTTAGATATTAATTCAATGTTAGTGTAAAACAAATTAGCTTTTAGTTACCAACACATTGGATTATTGTTGTGGGTTTTCAAATAACTAAAAGAAAAATTACAAGGCCATCCACAAGAAAAAGCTGTAGTCTTGTGACCCCCTTCTTTCTGGTCATGCAAGAGACTCATGGTATGTTCTGGTTTCTGATATTTTCTCTTAATGTTCTTTAAGATAATTTCATGCAGTTACAAAGAGGGGACATCAAGACTGCTTGAAATAATACAAATTACAACTCTCAAAATTCAGATCAAGAAAAAAAATTGCTGGCTGATCCTATAACTGCTTAATTTCCTTAAACCCTTGTCTCCCAGGAGACTGATAGAGCCTAATGAAAATAAATTATATGTTTCACTGATTAAACTGCAGTTACCAACTGAAATCCCATTTATTAGAAAATAATCTAGCTTCTACTAAGCAGCTTTACTTGTTTCAGAAGGTGATAAATGAAATGGATTCTAAGATATAATCTTCTTTCTAAGGTATTCCACATCTAGTATGCTAATTTCTAAATACAGATTAATGTTTGTATTTGCCTGCATGCTCTTTTTGCCTTAATGAGAGGTCACCAAGTGATCTAAAGAATCGCCCTTCCAATTTGGCCTTTTGCTTCTGCCTAAGTGGCAAATAAATGAAGAAAGACCCTGAACTTGGCTGGCAAGTTTTCTAACAAGCAAGGTGGAACAGAGACACATTGGTACAGCGGTATGCATGGGAAAATTCTGCTTTATAGAGGCTCAAGATACTCGTTTGACTTTCATTTTCATTTTCCTTCTAAATGTGCTATTGAAATTCATTTGTAAGCACAAGACAAGCTTTTCAGTAAGTATAAAAAGGAACATATAACTGAAACAAATAATGCTCAACTCACCATCCTTCCCATAAAGTCAAGCACGAGCTTCTTTGAGCAATTTGCAAATGAGCAGAAAGCCACCAGTGACAGCAAACTACACAAACACAGAGCTTCACACATGCGTGTGTAGAGCTACATTTCACAATAAAATGTGTTTCAAATCTCTTCTTACACGTCAAGAATGTAAATTTGCAGTATCCAGTCACTGAATTTCCAAGCACCAAGAACTCTGTGCTGCAACACCACTCGCAAGTTTTATTCATATGACTGGAAAGAGGGTAATGTTTAACGTGAGCATCAGACCCTTCTGCTTTTGGTAACATCCTGTGACCACTGAAACCACACTAGGAACTAGTTAAATCTTTTTTTAAAATGAGTGAACCAGAAATACCACTTGTGAATTTAAAGAATTTGTGTTCTTATCCAAGCATCTGACTTTTTTTCATTTTGTTTTGTTAGAAAATGTCACCTACTCTGGAATGTCCTTTGCATAAGGAGCCTCTTATAGAGGTTATAACTTAAAGAGGTTATCAATAATAACCTAACAACAGTCTACAGTTCTACAATGGTCATTAAAAATCATTCTTCTTCTTGGTTTCATTGTGCTTTTCAGCCCTTCTTAGTTTAATAAACTCACATTTTGAGGAAGCAGTTTCTCACATTTTGTCAGAATTAATCTGCTAGCATAACAGTCCAGCAAAAAGGTAAAATGCAATCTTTTATATTGGTTTTTGGTGTTGCCACATTTAGATGTACCATCCTGGACCTATATCTTGACAACTGGTCTTATGAAGACAACAATTTGTTTGGAATCATGCTCTTAAATTTGCAGGTCCCTGGAACAGCCATGATGAAACACATTCATCTTTGCCTATCAATAGCATTTCCCCTTACAGTAAGAAGAGCAACCCAAAGATGCATTTTGACATATGCAGCTGCACAGCATTCAGGGTAGCATTAGTTGGTCCTCCTTAAGTTTTCTCTAAGTTAGTCACTAAACTCAGCAATATTCCAACAACAGTCAGTATTTATGAGTCCATTACATAATTTTTGCTGCTTTTAGAAGAACTGATAGTAAATGTAAGTCTGTTGCACTAGAAATTAATGTTAATATTCTTTCTTGTAAAGCAACCAACTTTTTGCAGAATCACAGAATAAGCTGAGTTGGAAGGGACACACAAGGATCATTGAGTTCAACTCCTGGCCCTTCACAGGACGCTCTAAGAATCACACCATGTGCCCAAGAGCATTGTCCAGATATGTCTTGAACTCTTTCAGGCTTGGCGCTGCGACCACTTTCTTGGGGCGCCTGTTCTAGTGTTCAACCACCCTCTGGGGGAAGAGCCTTTTTTTGATATCCAACCTAACCCTCCCCTGACTCAGCTTCAGGCCATTCTCTTGGGTTCTGTCACTGCTAACCAGAGAGAAGAGACCGGTGCCTGCCCCTCCTCTTCCCCTCACAAGGAAGTTGTGACTGCAATGAGGTCTCCCCTCAGTCTCCTCCTCTCCAGGCTGAACAACCAAGTGACCTCAGACACTCCACATACAGCTTCCCCTCAAGGCCCTTCATCCTCGTGGTCCCCCTTTAGATGCTCTCTGATATCTTTATATCTTTCTTATATTGCAGTGACCAAAGCTGCACACGATATTCAAGGCGAGGCTGCACCAGTGCAGATCACATACAGGTCGTAACAATTGAAACTGATGTAATATGAAGATGATCAGGTGCCTATTCTACAGTATGACTTGGTGCAGTCCCTCAATATAGCATAGAAATAAATAAATAATAAAGAAACTATTCATTGAGCACTAACAGATGCAGATCTGAATGTCAATATGGACTTCTATCTCTTGGATTTCCTTTTCAGTTACATGATAGAGAAATTAGTTTAACACAGACGTATAATTATTTTAATTTTATGGTAGTTCACCTGAGAGGTGGATTAAACTCTTGGTTAGGTCTTTTCACTATTAGCTTATTTATTGTATTTTCATTTTCCTGAAGTGCCTACAATAGCTGGGAGATGGGGCCAAGGGGAGGGTGGGCAGCAGAGAAAGAGCAAAAAAATACATTTGCTGAAAGAATTACTCAGATATGTATAAATTCAGAATACCAAATGAACCTGATGAATATCTAACTTCTGCCTTCACCAAAAGTTTTTATATACAAACACAGCTTCATTGTCGAGTCCAATATGTTTCAGATTGAGAAAACAGTAGGTCATTAAACTATTTTTTTTGTTAAAAAGCTCAAAACTCCAATGTCATAAACAAGTTTTTTAATACTTCCTACAATGTTAGGTTGACCTTCTTATCAATACAGAATAGCTGAACATGAGTCCCTGCAAACCCGGCCAACAGTATAGAAATCATTGATGAAGGAATTTCTATGAAACAGTGAAAGGCAAAATGCTTATTTTCTCTTTCAATAGCTTGTTTTGTCTCTCCAGCACTCCAGGACTCCTCTTAGTGGTTTTAATATAATCATGGGTTTTTTCAATATTTGTACCTCTTAAGCAAAACTAATTTGTTGAGTGCTCTTCTATCTTCCTTTGGGATATGATTCTGAGAGCATAACATCATTTTGAGTCCAGAATGTGTTACACCTCACAAATCACCTCGCAGAGCATACATTATTATGGGTGGCATCTTCATGTGCTACAGCAAGCAGTGTAATAAAATACCCTGAATACAATCAGCATATTTTAATATATCTTTTCGTGGGCCTTTACTACAACCTTTGTCTAAAAAAAAATACTCAGTTTCTCGAAAGCCTATTTTGGATTTATTTTAACCTTGCTACACATCAAAGTACAAGGATGAAGCTTTGTTCTTGCTGTCAAGACAACCACTGCCTCTTCAGCAGAAGGGGAAAAAAATCAAAGACTTGTAGAATGCCAGTTGAGTTTGAACCTGAAGGCCACAGTCTCTGAGCACACCTGGTACTCCCCACAAGAGCAGGATACTCAAGAAAATTGAGGCTTCAAATGAGCTTCCATATAACAACCTATAATTTCTTTTCAGGGAGTGGGGAAAAAACGTTAAAGGAAAATTCAACATGACGGTCCCTTTGCTGAAGCACAAGGAGGGGTTCAAGATCATCTTCAGAATGCTGAAAGACAAAAGCCTCATTATGCATAATAACTGCTTACCAGTACCCCTGATTGATAACAACCTTCCTCTGCCAATTTTGTTCTATCATTATATGAAGAGGTGATTAAATTATTTGACAAATCTTTTCCCGTGCAATATGGAGTTATTTACCTCAGGCAGAAAAGAACAAAGTTAGGTAAAAAAGGGGGCTAAACAGCATGGCAACTTTAAAATGCCAACACTTAGTCAAAATTTGCCTACAATGTGCAGAAAATATTCAAGGTAACTAGTGGTCTGGTATGTGTCTGAAAACTACCAAATATATGTTGTGACATCATAGGGCATGCCAGCCTTCAGGCACCACCTTGAGTGTATTGCCTGCTTCTCCTTTGCAGATTGAGGAACTCTGCCCTATTTGATGGTTCCCAACCCTCCCTGTGTCTCCAGAGTAGCCTGGTGTGGCAACAGCTGTTGGGGTCTGCTCAGACCAGGCAAGGCTGAGTGGGCGATTCACAGCAGCCTCTCAGCATGACACTTCTTTGCCCCTCTCCAGGTGTCTGGAACAAGAGTAGCCATGCCACAGGCCACACTAAAAACACAGTGCAGATGGTTGCAACGGAGCAGCTGATCGTGTACCCTGGTCCTGTTTGGTTTACTGGTGCAGACACAGCAAATCTTTTCCACTTTATCATTTCAAAAGACATTTCTCCAGTAATCAGGATGTTGTTATTCCTTTGTTGCCCATTTCCAGTCTTTCTCTGGAGGGGCAGGAGGTTTACATCAATTACCTGGGTTTCTTTACTGCTGGGAACATTTGCAATCTCAAATCCTGCAACAGGAAAATCGTGACTGAGAGCAAAAGACATATGTTGAGTGACTCTAGCTGAATTTTCTGCACTGAAAGAAACTATTCTGTTCTTACGGAAGTGAATATGACTGAGGTTTATTCAGAGTTCAGACACTGCTGGAGTAAAAATAAGGCCACAAGAGAAGGTTACTTTTGATAAACAGCCCCACTCCTGGTGAATTCAGCAGGAGGTGCTACATAAGGGACAGTTTCCACACAGTACCAACCTACTGTGCTGTAAGAAATGAACTACCTGAATGCCAGCAGCTGAAATGGCATCAAGGAAGGTAAAAGCATATGTTAGGCTGGTGCAGCAGTGTTCTGACAGTGACCAGAAATAAGCTGTGTAACCCTCCGGTACAGCTATATTCCAAATTAGAATATAAGAGCTGTGGAAGAAGAACTCTCATCTGACAACTGAGTGGGGCATTGCTCTTTCCACCTGCAAGTGAACATACGACCCTGACTGTGGCCAGAGCTGTCTCCTCTAAGCTCAGCAGATCAAATGCACACTTCCCCTTTCCCCTACACAATGCATACCCAAACATCCCCAGTGGCCTTTCCAAAACTCACCTGAGCCAGCAGGCAACCACCATCTCACCAGGCTTAAAGGGAATCATAAGTTTTCCGACTCATTTGCATGATCTCTTGGCCAGCTGAAAAAAAACTGCTATCCAAAGCAGGTGCTGGCAATAATTGATTCTTTCTAAACCCCATGGGTTGAGTGTGAAAATGGTACTACATATGCTAATTTCTCTCTATAATATGTGGATGAACTATTCTCTTATTTTGCCACATGAGTGCTTTGTTTTGAAAATCCCACGCTGTGTGATTTCACACAGGCTCTGCTGTGCTCTTCTCCTTACTGTGATTCAGGGCTGGTGCCTCCCACCATCCCCTTCTATGCATGACCATGACCAGACTATAGCTGTATTTGTGCTCATTATAAAAGTAGAGCCTGGAAAGTACAGTTTACTAGCAGGTTTTTTTTAAAACATAGTTGAAATTGAAACTCCTGCTTTCCACATTTGTTTTTATCTCAATTTTTCATCTCTACTACCTAAAATACTAATTCTATTATTCACTTGGTCTAAAATATAGTTCAGCTATTGGATGGGGCATATGGGATTCTTTCTTATATGTTTACTCTTTCTATTGTGTGGTTATCTAGAAAGATTGCAGAAGAGAGTCAAGTTTTGCAGAGCATTTGTAATCTTGCCCATAAGGTGTCTAACACTAATTTTTTACAAGTGGCAAATAACTATTTACTCCTCATGAGACTGTCATACAGAGGCTATCAATTTCCTCTCCTCTTGATAACACCCCCACCCTTCTCCAGGGGTAACAACTCCCACTGCCTGTCTACTTGCCTAACTGGTTAAAAGAATTATGGTAAGCTCAAACAAATTGATCTCCAGCAGATTTTACTTGTCATGTTTCCAGAATTACATGCTCACCAACAACTGTCATTCCAGCTTTTTCATTCTTTCCAACTGTATAAATTGCAATACTAACTTACCCTATAATTCTTTTTTTAATTATATCTAAAATGCCCAGAATCCATCAAAATCAAAAAACCTTTTTTTCCCAGACTTGAGTTTTGAAAGAATTACATCGGTCTTTCTTGAAAATCAGGACTAAAATGTCAAAGACGCATAGGCTGTTTAATGGAAGTGTTTGCTTGGTAACTAGTTGTTTCTCAGCTCTCTGTATTAATTAATTCCTGTTTGCTGTGATTAAATTCTGTAAAATTATTTGGCTTATTGTGTGGGAATATTATATGAGCAATACACTCCTGGATTCTTGTGATTCCCTTCTGAAATACATTTACCATGGTAGTTACGGAAATGATGTGCACACATACTTCTGGTTTTGGATCATGTAGTTCTGCCATGAACAGATTCATTCAGTATTTGTTGATTTGCAAGAAGTTTGTTCTTGATTGCAAGTTAGGTCAGGTTAGGAGATGAGCCAAAAATTACAGAGGAGGTGTTGGGGAAATATATTTCAGGATTTAGTCTTCTCATAGTACAGGCCTGTAACTGTGTAAAAGACTTTCTATAGAAACCCTGTCTGTGATGGTACATGATTACTAGGAATACATGACTTAGGGGAAGCTTACTTTTTGCATTGTAAGCAGTATAGATTCAACTTATTCATCCAGAGGTAGTCTTTAAGGGTGACAAGTGCCCCTAAGTTTGGTAATACGAGAAGTTTTTCCAGAGCAAATCTAAGGCTCTCTCAAATGTCACCGGAGCTGCAAATAGCAAAATTTTCAGCATGTTTTGGAAAACCTTTGATTCTGTGGAAGTAGGTTTATGGTATCTTTTATGTATCTGTATGTTCTCATTCTTTTGATGATGAATTATGTCTATAAAGGGTGTGTAAATATAAGAGTACTCCAGACAAAGACGAATGAAATGATGCCTAACTGGTGGTAGAAAGCTATGAAGTCGGTATTTTTAGGCAATGAAATCTAGGTTTTCTTCTGAGTTATGCATGATCCATCCAGAATGCTACACCTCAGGCTGCTACTAACAAACATCTTCAAAGGACACCTTGAGCTTTATCCTGAAGCATCAAGACTCTTTGGGATACGCTCATGTCTCAGTCATTCAGGTGCTCTCAGCGCAGCCAGTAAAGTTCAGAAAAGCAAGCCGCTGCTTTTGCAATTGCCTGTTAGAACTGGCCCTAAACACTTAACAACTTGCAAAAGTGACTGTACAGCTGAGTTTACTGTTCTTGTTACCAACTTCTTACTTTAAATACTATTTAGGGGTTTTTTCGCATTCAAATTTTTAACATGATGATTCAGAGTCCTACTCTCCCCACAATAATGTGATCAAACTTCTCCAAGTAAGAGCACAGCAGTTCAGTACAGCTTTTAGAATATGGGTCACAATTCTTTTTCCGATCTCTGAAAGACACATTAATAAGCTCTTGGCATTTAGAGAAACAATCTTTTCTCATTCTTTCATTTTCTTTTAGTTTTTGGTGTTCATTGGAACTTTTTTCCCACAGCTTTTAAATTCTGTAGGAAAAAACCTTGGAAGAAAATTAAAACTTCTTTTTTAAACACAGTGCAATTTGCTGCTATTTTCAAGCTTTTCAGTATTACTCCATTCACAAGTTGAATGTGTGTGCTGTTTAATATCAAACAATTGTTTTAGTGCCATTTCAAGTGTCTGGCTGTGTTCATGCCTGCTAATTAAATGTTTCAGAAAAAAAAAATACAGCCTAAATTGTGCAAAACTTCATCTACATCTGCTTCTTCTATGAAAAGATGTCCTTGGAACAACTCCAGTATGTTAAATAGAAAGCAAATTATTACAAATAAGACAGTAATTTACCTGTAGGGTTTACCATGAGCTACTGTGTATTAAATTTACCATTCACTTGCTATTGACAGTCAAGAAGACAAGTGTCTCTGTGGCATAAAAAAGAAAGTACTATTTTAGGACTATTTAGATGGGTTATGTTCTGGTGTTTTTGGTGTTTGGTGATAACCAAATATTTCTGTCCCATCTTCAGAGATTTCAAGGTGTGATAGAGAAGCTGTCGTGTTCCCTGCTCTCTTTCAGCACAGAGGGTCATTACAAGCTATGGTAGGAAATTCCTGTGGATTCCTTCAGGACAGGGATCTCAGAAGCAGCAGCATCGCTATGAAGCCTTTGAGGGAGATGATGAGACAACAGCCTATCACAGCAGGCAGACAACACATACAGTGACATGTTATCACTTCAACATTGTGTGTTAATCACACCATTTCTCGATACTTTGCAAGTAATTGAAGAGCAAAAGATATAAACAAGATGCAGTTGACAGAGAAGCACTATGGAGACCCTGTCCTGTCTGGACACTCATAACCATAGTGTGAAGCACACACTACCACACTTGTTTTGGACTCCTCGAGGCTATGAAAAGCCAAACTGTAATATAACGCGGTGCGTGGGGTCGATGGACTGGTGCCGCGCTTCTCCCACAGAGTCCCTCGCAGAGACGCTGTGGTGGTGTTCTGTCAGCACCTACGCGAGCACTCAGCCTCACCCTTGCTGGTGGATGCAAGCAGCCACTCACACACAGTCTCTGCGCGTTACGGAGATGAAGAGGCAAGAGGGATTCTTTGTGTGCAATTCCGAGGCTGTTTATTGGGGTCCGCACGGACCGCGAACAAACCACCCCGAAGGAGAGGCAGAGACAAAGAACCTCGAACAAGCCCATGCACCCGTTTTTACCCCGAGGGGTCCCAGGGGTGGGCAGAACATCAGTAACCAATAATCTGAGGGCTGGGGGGGAGGAAAGGTTGAACGGCATAATGGGGGCCAATGGAAGAGGGGAGGGGAGGGCGGGAGAGGACCAGGGACCGAAGGAAAAAGAATCTTCTGGCACAGTGGTGTGGGGAGAGATCACTTTGAAACAACGTGGGGGGTGTAGCGTGGACTTAACCACCGCAACAGTGATCCACTTAATCATCACCTCCCAGACTCACCAAGGCACACTTTCAAGAAATAAAATCTTTCTCATATTATCTATTATATGGCTAGAGACAAAACGGGTTTACACTGAAATTTGGAACCAAATAAATGAAAATGTGAAGAGGGTTTTTTTCCAGTAGAAGCTGAGTGGTATTTTTGCACTGCATCGTTGCCTCAATTAATTATCTTTACACATCAATCAAGATAATAAATGTAAATCATTTGGATAGGGAAAATCATGCTACTTGCTAGATACATATACATTATCACCAGGAACCAATTACATATTGTAAATCCCCTGATCATTACATAGTCCACTTTGTTAAAAAATAACTGAATAAAACAAGTGGATTGCTGAAAACAAGAGAGATTTTTAATTTTATACTAAGTAGGACTGTTAAATATTTAGTGATTTTTATTAGAATATCTGATATGACAAACCCATTTGCCCATATATTTTTACGCATAGGTTTTTAGTTCTAATCTCAACAAAGGTAATTTCATTAGCAGCAGAACCAGCAACCATCAGCTGATGTACTTCCATACCTTTCGAATTTGATTTCACGTAAAATGCCTTTGCCAAGTAAATGTCAGACCCCTACAGTAATTTGTGTTTCCTGACTGAACCCACTTCAGAGCTAAAAGGAGCTGAATGAAGCAGGTATTGCTTTTGCAGCAAACTGCAAATCATAGAATCATTACAATGGTTTGGGTTGGATGAAACCTTAAAGATCATCTAGTTCCAATATCTCTGTCAAAGTCAGGGACACCTTCCACTAGACCAGGTTGCTCAGAGCACCATCCAACCTGGCAATGTGAAGCTGTAGTTATGAGAAAACACTACTCTATTCACGTAGTCAGTGGTTAAACTTCCCAAACCAGCTCCTTTTAGCTGCTGGAAAGACTCAGCTCTAGGCTGAGAGACACATATGGCTAAGCACTTATCCCCTGGCTCTCACTACTGTCAGCCAAGGTTTAGGGAAGACACTCAGGGAGACCAGAATGCAACTCAGCTCTGCGTGGGCAGCTTGCCTCTGCTGAAAGAAAGGCTTAAGTGCAAGACAGGGAGTGGGCAATGGGGCACACGCAGAAGGTGCCATAAAGAAGTGTAGGGAATAAAAGTGAAAGTAAAATTATTGCAGGGGAAGAGGAAGCACGGAGGTGTTTAAAGAATGGAAAAGCATACGAATCCATGGAAAATCAGACTCTTAACCATTGCGGTGCTCACTAAACATTTCGTTCCACCTTTCAGTTCCCTTTCAAATCTGGGACTAGATTTAGTCTTTTAGGAAAATGCCTTGAAGCAAAATTTCAAAATCTATAAAAAAACATACCTGTATGAAGACAGTTTAGGACCCAAAATCAGATATCGGATATTGCAACATTTAGAATTTATTGCTGCTTGTTCCACTGAAATTTCACTCTCTTGTACCTACTCATTTCACCTGTCTGGCAGCCACAACACAAGAAGTCTGCACTGACAAAGCAGACCTATCACTGACCAAATTGCTTACTGTTCAAAAAGCACACTGCACAAAACAGTTTATGTGGTTTAAAGAGCAATTCTCAGAGTCCAACTCTGGGGAAATTTTCGTGAAAACAACAGAAGAGCCAAGTCAAGCTTCAGTATTCTTCACTCACCCATACTCCAAATTAAAACCAAGAGTTTTTAAAATTTGGAAAAAATAGCACTGCAGCAAGACACTTTTTTCTTCTTGTCCACCTTCTTGGGAATATTCTGCCAAAACAGAATCACACCTGTGTTAGACACTGAAGGAGGAAAAACATCTGGCCATTTCCCTATTATTTGAAGGAGAATATGGGGCATTATTGGTAGCAAAGTTTCTTACAGTGACATGTGTACTAAATTCTGCAGGGACTCATCTCAGTTGCTGTTAAGTTCATGACAAGCTGACAGATGCAGGTGTCCTTTTCATATCAATCATTTGCTGTACCTGTAATACCATGCCATCACAAAAGTGATGACAGAGACTGCTGTTTCTGAGCACTCTCACATGATGTGGGTCAAGAATATAAAACTGCTGTAGGCTATGAAGAATGCTACACAGGAACTCTCCTACCTGTCATTCAGGTACAATCACCTGAGGCTCTTTCACCTTGAGAACTACGTATTCAGGCTTCTGTCAAGCACCAGGTCTCATGCCTCCACAAGAATTATGTCCAGCAGTTTGCTTTTGTCCCAGTGATGACAATCTTCGTGCAGTCCATGACCATATCATCTACAGACCCCACCTCTTTTCTACATTTTCCATCTCTAGCAATAGCCTTCAGGTCCAAATAAAATATGAAGGCCAAAAGAATCATCACCCCCTGTCAGTTACCTGTCAAATTTCTGTCAGAAAGGCAGCTGTGGTGCTACACAGAGAGTAAACTTTTTCCTTCTGTTTAAAAAACAGAGGTATTTTTCATTCTGATTACAAATTCTACTGCAGCTTACAGATAATAGTCATAACAACTGATACAGCAAGACTAGTCCTGCATCTTTTTCTTGTAGAATTTTATATGTACTTACACAAAAGATGGCAGAGAATCAAATCTCTAGTGGAGCCCAAACTGGAAAAACGACGAGTGTCGCTTTCTGTTGTCTGCGTGTTTTCTATTGTATTACTCTTAAATCATAGCAGTTACAGGTAATTAGTAATTTCTAGTTTCTATTAACATTAAAAACAACATCAAGAACAGCTCCCGTTTAACAATGGCACATTTCAACTAGCTTGCCCAGGATTCTTGTTTCTATGGCCTGGGCTTGACAGACTAAGAATACACCCAGCTGGTTTTCAAACCAACACTTTCAATAGTCCGGGGAAGGGCTGTGTGACTTGTCATAAAAACAGCTGCCTCTGTCTTCCCAACCAGCCAGGAATAAGCTGAAGAGAACAAAACCTTGAATGAAAACACCTCGACTTTTCATGCGAGGACAAAAGGTGGTCATTATGCATACCAGGAAGGTTCTTTTATAGCTGGTAATTACATATAAATTGGAGAGTTATAATAAAAAAAATCATTTCTCTCTTCATTTATTTAAAATGTGATTTCTACAGCCATTATATAATTACTGGTATTTTTCAGTAATGTTATTAAGAACAAATGAGCTAGTGTCTCTAAAAGAATCACAAAGATGCAAATACTGCAAGTTCCTTATTAGAACTGGTAGTCCAGCATGAAGCAAGTGGCAGGAAAAAGATCTCTTCTTGAAAACTGCAAACTGAACTTTTTCTCAGTGTCGAAAAAGGATTCATTTCTATCTTTCTACTATGAAGAAATAAATTCTCCCTATCATCTCTGACACATTATTTCAAGCTCTCAACTTTTCTCAGTTTCTCATTTGTTCAGAAAATGTCTGTGAACTATTGACCTCCAGCAACAAGCCTAAAATAAGACACAGAAAGATCACAAAAATTCCGAAAAGAACAAGAACAGCTCCCTGCTGTCACTCCCCATGAAATAAGAGTTATTCATGACACTCAAGCACTCATTCCCATGTACAATCTGAAATGTTTGCGTACAAGCAACAGTAACAACATCTTAGTAAAGAATATAAAAATAAAGAATAACCATCTCTTACGAGGTACACAAATCTCCATGAACTGCAGCCTAGACAGATTTTATAGAGCTAACTTAGGTTATATACTTCACCACAGTGCACAATTCTAGATATCTTGGAGGCTGGAAATCAGTATTAAATATTATTAATGTAGAGGAGCAGAAGGAGTGATACAGAGAACAAAGAAGAGAGAAAGATTTGTATTTCAAGGGAGAAGAATTGCAATCAGGTGCATAAATATCATCGTGTCATCATCCAGTCCACCTGAAACTTTATTTATTTTAAGGTAAATTATTTTCTGTTACTGGTAGTGCTTCTGTGAATGGATAAGAACAGCCAGAAAGCACAAGAAATGCAGAAGTAAATATTCAGTCCTCCAAGATGTTTTCTGTTGGCAGAATGTAAAACACACATCTCCTTAAGAGCCCTGAGGCTCTGATGTCCAGGGGATTCCTGCTGTCCTGAGCCACGCTGGGCCACAATGGCAGCAGAAGGCTCCATACAAAAAGTAACATAACTCAAAATGTGAGAGAGCAGACAGAAACCCTTTCCAGTTCCAATGGCAGTCAGTCCATCAAACTTGTGTCTCCTTTCTCTGGCCCATGCTGTCACACCAGATGCTTCTGCCTGCTGAGAGCTCTCTACCAAGGGTAGAAGCTGTTTCTCTCCCAGCAGGAAACTACAGGTTAGATCTGAGCTAATGGCAAGAAATTAAGGCTTCAGTACTGGGATGAGGGGGTGAGTAAGATACCTAATTTTTAAGACAAGGTCATTTTTACTTTTCTTAAAAGAATGCATGTGATGTTTTTGTTATTATAGCAAATAAACTTTTTTTTAACACACTATAATATACCCGATTCCTTGAAAATTTGCCATTTACTCCACTGATGATGGGAAGAGTCTCGATCCTTAGCTGACTCAGAATATTAAAGTGGCTTCTTCCTGGCTAACTGTTAAACATCCTGGTTTAGCATAATTTTGTTGCCTTGCTTTTTCTCCTGTGATTACACATGGTGTTAAATACCTTCTGTGAAACTATCACTTATTTGTAATGGCATCAAAAAGCTTTGAGTAAAACTGAGTGCATCTTAGTGACTTATCAGAATAGTTTTTATCTTATATTTTAAAACTCAAAGTAGCAGTTTTTCTGTGACTACATCCCCAGTATTTGCTGTAGGGCACAGAACTTGGTCTTACAGATTTACGTCTGTTAGTCAGAAAAAAATCACAACGTATTGTTCAAATTCTGTGATACACGTGATAGATATTACAAATACGTGAGTACCTGAAAAAGTATTCACAGGTTCTTCAATAAGACCTTGGTACTGGGTTCACATCAAACACAACACTAATTTACAGATAAATTTGATCACAAAATGCACCTTATTTACATGTCTGGTTTTGCACTGCAATATTTACCAGCCTTCTTTAGCTGGAATAAGCAATACCTGGTACTTACTGTTTGACAAAAGACATTTACCTGTGAGTAGAACTGAGAGAGAGGGAGAGTGGGAAGTTTTATGAAAGTGAAGCCTGGATATACTAACAAAGTCATAAAAAAAAAGAACCATGAAAGGTGGCAAATCATAAACAAAATAACATGTATCTGAATATGAAGAATGGGGTTATGGTTGTCTTTAAAAATTGCTAATTCTTGCTTTTGAGCCTAAATGCCAGGCTGCAATTTTCAGATGAGTGTTCAGAGGGAACCTTTGCATGTTCGCTCCATTTCCTGTTTCAGTTTGTGCCCATTGCCTCTTGTCCTACACCTGGCTTTTCCTTCTTTGCCCATTCCTGTTAGGCATATGGATGCATTGATCAGATCCTCCTGACCCTTTTCTTCCCCAGGTTAAACAACCCCAGCTCTTTTAGCCTCAACTATGCAGGATGTTCCACTTTCTCAATCATCTTCACAGTCTTTCACTGGACTCACTCCAGCAAGCCCCTCTCTTGCACTGGGCCTTCACCAAGGCTGAGTAAAGAGGAAGGATCACCTTCATGCTGCTAATGCTCTGCCTCATCCAGCCCAGGAGGCCGTTGGCCATCTTTGCTGTGAGGGTATACTGCTGGATCACATCCATTGTCCACCAGGAGCCCCAAGTCATTTCCTGTAAAACTGGTTTCCAGTTGGTCCCCAGCACGTAGTGGTGCATGAAGTTGTTCCTTCACAGTGGTTGGACATGACATTTAATTTTTTAAACTTAATGGGACTCCTCTCAGACTGTTTCTTGAACCTGCCAAGGTCCTTTTGAACTGCATCACAACCGTCTGGGGTCACTTGGTCTGTGACTTCAGCCTGGAGATGAGGGGAGACCTCATTGCAGTTACAACTTCCTCGTGAGGGGAAGAGGAGGGGCAGGCAGTGATATCTTCTCTCTGATGACCAGTGACAGGACCCAAGGGAATGGTATGAAGCTGTGTCAAGGGAGGCTTAGGTTGGATATTAGAAAAAGGTTCATTCCCCAGAGGGTGGCTGAGCACTGGAACAGGCTCCCCAGGGAAGTGGTCACAGTACCAGCCTGACTGAGTTCAAGAAGTGTTTGGACAATGCCCTTGGGCACATGGTGTGACTTTTGGGATGGTTCTGTGAAGGGCTGTGTTGGACTCAGTGATCCTTGTGTGTCCCTTCCAACTCAGCTTATTCTGTAATTCTGTGATTCTGCAGTTCAGGTCATAAACAAAAATGTTACTGATGAACATTACTGGCCTCCTCGGGCACATCTCTAGTGACTAGCCTCTAGCTGGACTTCAAGTTGCTGGTCATAACCTTTCAAGACCACCAGTTCAAATGGTTTTCCATTTATCTAGTTCATTTTTCATCAGTTTGTCAATGAAAATGTTGTAAGAGATGGTGTAAGACGCCTTGCTGATCTCAAGATAAACAGATATGCAAGAAATTCTCTTCTCATTCTTCTAACTATGATCAGACACAGCTCCACTGCATTTACCAAGTCTCCAGAGCTTTGAGGAACCTGGCCTGAATGACTCTGCACTGATTCTGTTGAGTGCAGGATGCTGGGCTGGATGGCCTCCTGAATGATGACATATTTTGTTATGGCAAAAACAGCTGAATTGTTCTCCAGCAAGAACAGGACACAGGGCTAGGCTCTTCCTGCTGTGAAAAGGAGCTCGATGGGAGACACAGGAAACCACCATGAAGGATCAAGCTTGCTTCTCCTGTTGGACAAAAGGAGGACAGGAGAGAGGAGGGCAGTGAGTGCTGCTGCTTGGAGGGTAGTTTCCACCTTCAGCTACAAGATCCTGCTCCACCCCAGCTTCCCCCAGCTCCGCAGCCACCGCACCAAGGCTGGGAGCCCTTCACGACGGCCTCGCCAGTCGGATGCTCTGGGTGAGCCCACCTGACAACTGTGAGCACTGACTGACAGTGCTCCTTCCTGCCTGCTAAAGAACATTTCCTAGTGGCAGGAATGAAAGTAAAGCCAGATGGTAAATCTGGAAGGAAACAGGCAGAAAGAGGCAAATAAGAAAAGAACTGCCAATCATGCAGACTTAGCTGTTTGCAAGAGTTGGGGATTTTATACCTTTCAGTTGTTTGCTCAAAGATGCTGGACTTTCAGTAGCCTACAATACAGTGGGGAGAGAATGCAGTTATTATAGTGTGCTAAAGAAACTCAAAGAACATGAGATCCTAAAAAAAATTCTTCAAAAAGACGAGATTTTTTTTTCCTAAAAATCTCAAACTGGTGATTTCTTGTTATCCTTTAACAAGGCTGAGATTGTTGAGTCAGACATGCAGTATTGTAGTGCCTATGGCAACATTCGCTCAGAATCCACTTATAATAAGAAACACAAAATTGAAAAAGTATCTCTTAGACGATTCTCATCTAGATTTCTAAAGGTCGCAGAACCAGAGCAGAAGTTTTAAAGGGATTATAAATAATGGCACAGGGAATTGAAAAGCAAAGGCTGAGAAAATTTTGCCCTGAGAAGTCCATAAATTGCAAAAACAGGTAGCTGGTGAACAAATTAAGGCAGTATCTGATATAAAGACGAAAGTCTGTGCAAATATGACTGAGTTGTGTTGAATACAAACAGAAAAAACTGAGAAGTCAATAAATGAAGAAGCCAAGAAATCCCTCCTTACTGTGGTAAAGTAAGACAAAATCTCAAAAAGATAACATTTTTAAGAGTTTTGGGAAATGAAGCACTTAGTTGGAGATTGCAAATGTATCAGATGTTAAATCCTGTTGGTCACTGTGGTGCTTTAACACCAACCAGAAATTAAACTCCAAATAAGCCACTCCCTTCCCTCACCCCTTCTGATAAGAGAGGAACAAATGCAGAGACTATGGGTTGAGATAATTTACTGAAAGCAAAAGCAATTAAATAAGAAACACGCAGTAACAGGAGCAATCTTAATAACAAAAGTATACAAAAAGAGAATGTGTTTTACCCCTAAAAATGTGTTCACCTCCTCAACTTAGTTCCACATGGCTGATGCTTTCCTTTCAGCATCACATCCTGTAGCTGCGTCTCAGAGAAATGGGAGAGGATGGATGGAAGCAGCAAAGGATGGAGTTTGCAGGGCTGATGCTGACAGCTTTCCCGCTGGAGAGAGCGAGCCAAAAAAGTCCGCACCTCCAGCGGTGTTCTTACCTTTTGTTCCCAAAACCATGCCCCCTGCGGGTGATGTGCATGGTACAGGATAACGACTTAGCCACGCCCATATGGCACTAAGCTCTGCCCCCTCCCGGCAACCAGAAGAGTCACTTTAATATTGTTGTGAGGTTGTTTATTTGGGTTGTCCCTGTAAGTGCCTCCATGACTACATCATCCTCCTCTATCCACACTGCATGGCACTTTTGGAGGCTCTCAGTCAGGTCCATACTGTCTCAAACAGGTCTCACCTGTCCTGTGAGGTCTTACTGCACACTTGGCAAGCCTCCTTCTCCTGGGCTCTCCATAGTCATTGCTGCACCATGTGCATCCTTCACAGCCTATATAACAGACATGTCATTGCTTTTGGTTACAAAACAGGGGCTAGGAAGAGGACCACTGAAAACAGGACAGATCAGTGGATTAGCAGCTTTTTCATCACTCTTCCCACATGTTGAATTATTGAAAAGATATACAGAGCAGCAAGCATCTGTCTATAGGACCGGCTCATCCCAACAGAGGAGGCTCCTGCAGGGATGAGGCACACTGTCACATCTCATGGTGTTCATTTGTCATCTCCCCAGCATTTGTCCTCAAGCCTGGGCTTCCTCTCCTCGGAGGAAGCCCATGAGCCTGGCTTCACATCAGTAGTGCTCGCTGTTACCCAGGGACATGGCCAAGGCTGGTGGGGAATCAGGGGCCTTCTCTGATTAGTGTATGTTTGGTTGAATCCTGAAGCTAAGGTCCTTCCCCGGGGCACTGATTCAAGGGACAAGACTCATGTCAACACATATGACATATTTATTTTTGCCAGAAACCTCTACTGCAGTCTGATACTGTAATTCTTACTCAAAGAGATCGCAGGCAGAGAGCAGGCCCTCTTAATACCCCCTTAATACCCCATGATTATCTAATTCATTTTGTGGAGAGTGATCTGCCTCTCAGTTTCAAACACCCTGAAGTCGGCCACTTACAGACAGAGTTGGGCTTAGTCCACTGAGCTGAGGACAGGGAAACACAGCAATATTGGGAAATGTGTCTCAAAGGAAACAAATCCCACAAAAGCCAGATCTCTTCTGAGCTGTTAAAAATGAGGACTAATTGCCTAGGCAGACAGGAGGAGAAAAAAAGCTGTTAGAACAATCTCAGTCAAGCTACCCCATTACACAAAATAAAAACTGAAAAAAAAATTTTCCTTCAGCTTTTCCTAGGAACTTTGGAATGTTTTTTCTAGAAGAATCCACAAAGGAGAATTAACATTTCTTATGGAAACAAGCAGGAATGGGCGTAAAGCAAACCTTGGAGCTGCGGAAGAGCAGAACCGAAAATTGTTCATTCAAGCATATTGTGCTCCATTATCATGCACACTTAAGACATCTTCCTGAATGGGCCAATTTTGAAGGCATCTGAGAAAACCAGACTTATAACAAAAAAAGTTGTTATGGCAGTCATGTTTGCAATGAAATTCTTCTGAGTATATAACAATTTTGTAGAAACAAGGTTAGGATTGTTTAAACACTGTTTAGAAAATCTGAAGATCCTATCCTAGACCAGAGCAAAATACTTGATGCTGATGTCATTGGACATTCTGGAATGTTTTGCAATAAAAAAATGTAGAAAGAGATCACCTGGCATGAAAAAAAAATGGCTTTAAAAATCGTTTGGAAATAGATGGAAGGGGAAAAGTGCAAGTTGATTTTAGAGAAGTCTGTCTATTACCAAAGCAAAGGACCCAAATTAACATAACCTGCCTGTCAGGACTTAAAACTTGACCCAGTAACTCAAGTGAGGACTACAAAGCAGTTTGACTTCTTCAAAAGAGCTAACTCTACTGAATAGCTAACTCAACTTAAACTTTTACCAAAGAGCTAAAACTTGAGTTGAATTCTGCTAACTCAAGTTGAGAGTGCAAAAGCACTAATTATGCTAAGAGGAGCCTGAAGTACTCTGTCAGTGACTTCTATTTAAGATTTCAGAAATCTTTCACATACGACATCCAAAGTGTAATCATATGGTGCTGTAACTGCTCAACAACATCTGCACCAACTAGCTTTAGCTCAACATCATTACTGATCATTACTGGTTGTTTCTCTCTTAAGTTTGTTTTCTTCTCCTTTAGTCAGCTTCTGTGACACCTTCCCCCTTCCCAAAGGCAAATCCCCTGACAAGAACTTGATCAGGGTGTAAGATGACTTCCATTATTAACAATATCATATGGTCCAACATGATTGTGTTGCTCAGTCAAGCACTTTTTATGTTACCAAGTAGAGTTGTTACTTACGTATAGTCCATTCTCAATATTTGGGCAAGTTTCATACACAGCACACAGAACACAGATATTATTCTGTATGATTTCTTTGTTCTTACACTTTAATCTTCGTCAGTACAGAAAACAAGATGTTTGTGGTCCCATAAAGCAACTTTCAAAATTAAAAAAAATATATATTATTACCAGAAAAGAAATCAGAGGTGGAAAGTAGGAAAAGGGGTAGGTTTGAGCCAGGCAAGGCAGGCAAGAAATGGGCTAGAAGATGGGGAAAAAAAGACAGATGGGAACTAATTTGTGCAAGACCTTGAAGCAAGGAGTCTGAACTGTATGTGGGAAGCTATAATACAAGAGATTTTTTCCATAAACATTCAAACTGAGGCAGTGATATTTAAAAGCCTTAATAAGACATGAATTTGGGTAACACTTTAATTGTCTTTCTGAGAAAATTACTCAGGCAATCCAAGACTCTGAACTATTTTTCATATTGTTTTCCCCATCTGTGGAGTCGCTAAATAATTATGCCATTATTGTGTTTGAAGCCTCACTTATTAGGAATTACAGCAACATCTGGTTATACTGACACTAGCTGTGGTTTAGTGATTAAACTTCCTGCAGTTGCTTTAGTAACCACTTCTTTGATAGGATTAAACATTCGCTCTTTTGGAAACTCATTAGTCTCTACATTACTAATGCATTAATTTAATAATAATAATTCTTCATACTTACCAATGTACTGACCTCAGGACATGCCTTCTGGGGTGACATTTGAGAATGTCTTAGTGAACACACACTAGTTTTCCTCAGTGTTTGAGCAGTCTGTTTTTCTCTGTTGAATTTCTAATCAGCACCTGAAGGATCCCAAAAAGGTATTTCTCCAGTCCAGGAAAGGCCTCTGGAAAAGCTGCAATGACACTGCCTCTTTCATCCTCAAGGTCTTGGATGAGGCAAATAAGCTCTAACTTTGCATATTTCTTGATCTATCACTTCCTAAAGGAGAAGTCAGGATCTAAGCTAACTGACTCTAGCAAAGGTTTCCACTGTCAAGGGACAAAACAGCCTATTTTGCATACTGTTGCATCTGGAATTTTCCAAAGAGCCCTGAAAACTTAGACACCAAACGTCCATTGTAATTCCTCAAGAGTGAGACACCGAGCTCCTTGAGTAATGCTTCAGCCAACAAATCCAATTATGCTGAGGTACAGGTGATGTGACTGGAGCTGACTGTACTCTGACAGTGGCTCACGCTGGATGGGGGCAGGAGAGCACAAGGGCAGGATAACATTAGAAGCCATGTGGCATTCTGTGCTTTGATAGTTGTGCACTGTCACTTCTGCAGCTCTCTTACCCCTAGCAGCTTTAGATGCCAGGCTGCAGATAGGCATCATAGGTGAGCCCAAAGACCTATTGGGGGGCAGTCTAAGTGCAGGTCTAAACATGAACCCTTCTGCAGATGTTTGTCTTTTTAGTAGCATAACTGTATGTGGTACCTTAAATTCCAGGAGTGCTAACACACAGAGCTGGATTGGGAAAATTTTGAGATGCTGCTGACAGTACAGGCTCTAGTACAAAAGATAAATGAAGTTTGTCTAAACTCCTATTACCTCTACTCTACCTATTCTTTAGCTAAAAGGTACCTTTTAGAACTGACTGTAATTTTGTCACTCAACTGCTTGTTAGGCTTGGCATCTTTCATAAGCACAATAGATAGAGCAATTCTGAAAGTCTTGGAAGGGTGCAGAAGAGACATCAGGAAAAGCATGCACACCACAGAAGACTGTGCCAAAACAAATGAGTTTATAAAGATCAGTTTGCTATGTAGTCTATCTGAACATTGTACATGCCATGTCTTTCACCATATATTCTTCAGACTACAAATAAATCAAATTGACATATATTCACAATCTAGCACCATCTGCTGCATAAAGGAAGAAGGCATTTTAAAAGCAAAGGATCTGTTTGTTTTCTTACATGATACATCTTAATCAGTGAAATGTATTCCTTGTTTTAGAAATATGACTTTAAATATGACAAGCATTTTACAAGAACCATTTAAGGAAATCCCTCTGACTATGGATTCTCATTTGCTGTTAGTTTCTGCACCACATTAAAATTCCTTTATTTCCAAAACATTAAGCTGAGAGCAAGAAGAAGGAAGGTCTCATCTGAAGTGTGGTGAATCAGACCTTTATGGAAAAGATACATATAATCAGAGATGAGGGTTATGATTTTTATATAAATTCTTCTCATTTAAGTTAAATATTGAATGCAATATTTGAGACAAATAATTCTCTGCATCATTGTGTAGGGTTTTGTTTTGCTAATTATGTTTTTCAACTGCTTTATATATCCCCTTACAAAACGTTTGGGTTTTTTTTTTCATTAGCTATGACAAAAGCGTGAGATATTCTTCCCAAAAAATTTCATTCAGGAACAAAAGTTGTACATTCTTTCCTATTTATTCCTTTATTCAAAAAATATGCATCATTCTGAAATTCTAAGGGTCTCTATCTATTTTTAAATGTTTTGGAAGATTGTGGCAAAGCATAGAGGTATATTCTAAAACTAATACAGGCTACCTCAAGAAATTAAGCTTAAGCAACTTTGTCGCCCGACATGAAACTAAAATTAACTCATTCAGGAACTTAACTCTCCTTCATTTCTTCAATAATTAAGCTGCTTTTTTTTTTATATTAGCGTACAATGTTACAGAACCACTGAAATAATTTAAGATAAAAAACTTGTTTACAGTTTAAATCTCTTATATTAAAGCACTGAAAAATTATTTTGCTTCCTCCATCTGCTTTGTCCAAAAGGCATTCTTAGCTAGCTGGCTGTCAGCAACACAAAACAAAGGGATGTTAAATTAAGTTTCTGCTTTATAAACAGAAAGGGGAAAAAAAGAGACCACAAAATTTCAGTGTGTTGTTGCAGTGAATTCTGGCCTGTGCAAAGCTGAAGTAGTTTTCCTTATGGGCACTGACAAAGACAGCTGTCACTATGGGCCACAGGGCGCTGTGAGCTGCAACCAGAATCCTGCCTGAACTCAGACCAGAGGCTGAAGGTCCCCACAGCCCTTTGTTTCTATCAAAAAATGTCAGTTTTGCTCGTTTCTACAGGGAGGGAGGGGCTCTCTGGAGAAATAACAAGCACAAACTGGAGGCCAACCATCAGCCATGCAGCTACTTGGACACAATTCTAAGTTGTTGCTTAGCTGCAAATGTACATTCCCAACAGGACGCTTTAGCCCCGTGCTGTAGCTAGCAGGATCTTCGGTGGAGTACCTCTGAAAACCCCAGAACGTCCAGCCTTTTTGATTTTTCAATAAGTATACTAAGAAAATACACTATCTGCTTTTCTGGTTATTTCTTTCGGTGAGCTGCTGCATAGTTTAGAGTACTGAAAAATAGGTTAAGTGCAAGTTTTACACAGAAAAGGAGGACTCAGAGCTGAAACGTATTTTAAGTCCTCCAACTTTCTGAATAGAGCCCAAAAAATTCTTCATGCTGTAAGAACCAGTCCAAAGGTAAAACACAGGCCTCTGCTGCTCTGATTCACCAGCAGGTTTTAAAAACTACAAAGGAGTATAAAGACTTCACCTCTTCCCGTTCTTTCTGAAGTTTTCTCCTTGCAACTGCTTAGCCATCTTCAAGGAAACTAAAGTGATGCAAAGCAGAACACTGATTAATTATTCCTTAGCACTCTGAACCTCACTTTATTGAAGCTGTCTTTTTAAATCACATTTACTCCATTTCAGACCAGGACTTCAAACTGCTACCAAACCACTTTCTTCAAGAGCAAGCAGTCTACAATTTCTAAAAAAGAAGATAAATGCAAGCCCTTCCACTACTCTTGAAACAGGATAATACATTCCAAACAGAACAGATTTTAAAAATGAAAATTTAAATACCAAAAAGCCACCCTCATATGCAAAGCTACATAAAAAGCTTATGAACTTTGTTCATACCTTTCCATAACATTTCAGAATGTCAGCTCTAAACATAAATGAATATACACCTCAGATCTAGTGATCTGTTTCTTCACCTATGGCTTTTTTCAGTTGTTAAGAAACTTTCTCCTGTTTCTTGTAAAATGTAAGTTTATAGCGTTATATATGCTGCAGGGAATCATTCCTCATTGGATTGACTTTGAATATACCTGAAAGCGTTTCTGTTGCTTGTAGATTTTATCTGATATGGTCCAATGAACTCCAGTGAGCTTGAACATGACCTTGACATGCTGAACTTTACCTTCAGGTGAAAATTCAGAAAGTAACCGCTCACAGTCAGGTGTAGAATTGCTCTTTTCAGACAGAATTCTTGACCTTCACCATTCCCTGACCTGAAGCCAAGTATAGTTAGATTTTCTCCCATCCTCATGTCTCCCTGGCACATAGGAAGAAGGAATCCAAGGCTTGCTGCTCACTTCATCAGATACAGGTGTGGGGATTCTTTTTTATATCGAAAGTACAGCTTACAAACACAGCTTACAACCAGAGACTATTTCAAAATGTACTTCCAAGCACATAACTTCTAGTGAAAAAAAAAATAAAAACTGAACCCCGGAAATATGTTCAGCATGAATGCACTCAAACAAACTCATAGGTTTTTCTGGATCAATAAATCATTTCTTTGCCACACCAAAGTTGCAGCCATAAAAAGGGACCCTTAAGACCACATATATTTTCATACCTACAGCAGAGCTTTCTGATCAGATCACGTGTGTGTGCATCACGTGCGTGGATTTAAAATATGAGTTTAATACAAAAATCTTTGAAACTACATTCCTCTAAGTATATAGAGCCATTACCTTGTTTAAAGTGATCAAGTCCTCCCTGAGCATCTTACTATCAACCAGTTCAAAGTCTAAACTCATTTGCATTACCTATCCCAGTTACACATCAAAGAACCTGGCAGATTTTAACTCAGTCCCACTAGCTTCACTGGAGAGAGCAGGTGTTCAATACCTTCACAAGACCAGGCCATTTTAGGCGTTGTTTGAAGCTGTAAACTCAAGTCTAGGTTTAAAACCGTTCAGCAAGTTTAGAGGAGTAAGACCTAGATGCCTGGTCTGTAAGACCCTGCCCTACAGCTTGATCATTCACAGGACCATTCATCTCCCACGTGCATCCTCAGGCAATGGATACAACAGTAACTGCAAATGTACAACAGTTACAGCATTAACGAGTAAGATACATGACCGAGTTTTGTGCCAAAACCAAGTTTGGTTGAAAAACAAAATTACCCTCAAGATCCTTACAGTCTGCTCCTCAGCAATTCTTTGCACCCCCTGCCAGATGCATCCAGACTTCTTGATGGTGTTTCTATGAACAGGCTAATACGGGGCAAGTCTATAATCATCAAAACTGCTTCCCAAATTAAAAAAATGGGATGTCACTGAAATCAATTGCTTTTACAAGAATAGCTGAGGCTGAATGTGACTATTTGGAAACTGAAAGACCAGTTTGCAAAATGCTTAGACTAGTTTCTAATAATGTCCAAAAGCTATCTCAGTGTATTTATTCTTCTTGGCTCTTGACTTCCAACAAGCAAATAATGTTCTATTCTTCACTGACAAAATGCAGCTTTTCATTATTCCCTGATAAACCTGACTCAAAAAAACTGAGTCCTCCCATAGAAAATAAAATAGAGAAATCTTGTCATTCAATGCTTATGGCCCTTGAGCAAACAAGCATCTCAATGAGTAATATTTCAAAGGAGCTAATCTTTCTTCAGTCTCAGAACCATTCTTTCTGCCTACGCTTTCCACATTTTTTTCCTACAAATGTGGTTAATTATTTTCTCCTTTATTATAAAATGCAGAGGACATACCCGCTTTACTACAGCTATCAATAATTACAAATCCAAAAAGCAGAATTTGTGGGTTTATTTTTGTTTTTCCCTAGCTGCAAATGGTAGCCAGCCAGAAGCAATGGTAGACCTAGAGAAGCTAAGAACGCAAAATCCAGAGGGTATTGTGCCCAGGCTGGCCCTGCCATCAGCTCCGCGCCTACCCTGCGACCTGCAGTTTTTCTCACCTCCCTCCAGACCCAAATTTGCCCGCAGGGAAACCGAAGGACGCGGGAACCGCCATGACCGGCACATGACTTATGAGCCCAGGAGCTGCAATCCGCCAGGCCGCAGGCAGACGAGCCCACAGGGGGACATTTCCCGCAGGCACATGACACTCCCGACCCTTCCCGCCGGTGCCCGCCGCGGCCTCCGCACCGCCCTCAGCGCCGCCGCGGCGGGGCGGGGCCGCGCGTCATGGACTGGCCAATAGGAGCGCGGGCCGCCGTGAGGCTCAGCCAATCAGCGCCCTCGCTGGCGGCGCGGACCGGCGCTGCGGGAGGGCGCGGAGGCGGCGGCGGCGCCCGGGACCCTCAGCCCGTCCTGCGGGAGCGGGAGAGCAGCGGGAGCCCCGGGCTCCATCCCGAGGAGCCCACCGGAACCCTGGGGCTGCCGCCGCTGACCCGCGCCCGCTTTCTGCCTGAAATGCTGCCTTCCCTGGCCCCGGCTGCATCCCGGGCTTCCGACGCCGCCCAGATCACGGAGGTTTCGGGAGAACGTTGTCGCCTCATCCCTGGCCTGACAGGGACAATAAAACAAAATAAATCAGAATTGAGTAAAATAACCCAAAATGTAGTAAAATTTAATAAAATAAAATTTTAACAAGGGAGAAAATGAAAAATGACACCAAGCAGCCAGCGCTTCTCGCGAGGGGCTGTCGGAGCTCAGCGCACGGATCAGAAGCCGCTCGGGGAGGCGGCAGCGCCGGCCGGGAGCTCCGGCGGGCTGGAGCATCCCAGGCCGGTCACCGGGGCTCGCCCCCTGCCCGAGGACCCGTCCTGGAGAGTGCGTCTCCGCTAAGAACGCCGCAGGAATGGGGCCCTAAAAGTGAATGAGGCAGTATTTCTCCGCGTGTCTCCGCCTGTACCTTGTATTTCGATGTAGCTGCTGCATAGCAATATTTAAAAAAAGAAAAAACCCCAGACAATCCGTATGTTGTTCCTTTTTTTTTTTTTTCCTTGACTTTGGTTATTTGAGGCTGATTATATTTAGTTTTGGGTTTTTTCTTAACTCAAAGACTGATTATTATATATATATTGACCATTAATTCACACAAATTGACTCTCTAGAGTACTTTTTTTTTTGCAAAGGTGGCCCAAGTATTACAATTTGATGGGACATTTCTATTAAAACTCACGAACTCTACCGACACGAAAATATTTCCCGTATCACAGTTTAATTATTATACCACTTCCACGACCTGACGGCACACATGACATGCCCCTCCCCTGCAGCAGCTCCACGATGGGTGTCTTCCTTCGGGAAGGCAGCAGACAAATATATTGAAATAAAAAACTGGCTGGAAATATTCCAGGTCCTGCTGACGGTGCTTTAAATGACAACAGGATTTTCGACTCCACCAACAGATGAACAAGATCCCGCTATCTGCATGAGAGGGGTTTTCCATTTGTGTTCACGTCAGAACCACAACTGGAGTCTTGGGATAAAATGAATTGAGTAATTGGGTGCACTAGCCCAAATAAGGGGGGGGGGGGGG